>CAUYUJ010020501.1:62500-106388 GCA_963575745.1 Prorocentrum cordatum | reverse complement strand
TGAGGGCGTGACAGTGAAGTTGATTCGCGGTGTTGAAGCCCCAGGAACGGTGTTCTGGCACGATTTCCGATCGTGAAGACGCAACAGTCATGTTGATTCGTGGCGTTGAAGTCCCGAGAATGGTGTTTGGCACGCTCCAGGGTCTTCAAATGGTTGTCTCCCAACGAGGCAGTTCCCTCAGTGGAAATAAACCCTCGTAGGGGCCTATGAAGAGGGGGCTTGAGGGGAGCGTTTACTCCAACATCGTTGAGGAGTCTTGGGTTTGCACTGGTCACCCTCCTCCTCCTCCTCCTCCTCCTCCTCCTCCTCCTCCTCCTCCTCCTCCTCATACTCCTCCTCCTCATACTCCTCTTTCTCCTCCTCCCTCCTCCTCATCCAACGCAATCCGCCTCCTCCTCCTCCTCCTCTTCCTCCTCCTCCCCCTCCTCCTTCTCCTCCTCCTCCCCCTCTCCCTCCTGTTCCAGAGTCTCCTGGGACTTCTCCTCGACCTCCTGCTCCTCCTGCTAGCTCCTTTGTTTCCATCCACCCGCGGGCCCACGGGCGGATATCGAGCTGCCGACATGGCCTGACTCTAGGAGTCCATCCGCCCACTGGACCTCTCCCATGGTGCGTTCTGGCCAAAACTTGAAAGTCTGGTCGGTTTCCCCGATGCCAGCGACTCGGACGACGACGATCCCGCTCGCGAAGCGAGGCTGTGGGTCGAATAGCGTCTCCATCGTTGGCCAACGCGTTTTTCAAACCTCATGTTAGTACGCGTGCGGCTGGTCTTTGTCAGGTCAAAAAACTTCCAGGCGAATCCAGCGGTGGCGACAGCGGCCTCCCAGGACCAAACATGGAAAACGAAGGAAGGGTAGCAATATCGGTACCCTTTTCCTCCTCTGCCACGAGCGCCCCAGGAGGTCGAAAACGGTCCGAATACCTCCGTCGTGATGTTAGTAAATACTCGAGGAAGAAAAAACGGCACAACACACATTCGTTTGACGCTCCGCTTGGATTTTCTGGGTCTGCGCCGAAACTCCCTCCCTTGCGCGCGGAGCGCGCCAGGGCCAGCGCCAGAGAGGCTGCCAGGTGCCAGCGCCGATCCGAGAAATCCGCGAGGAGCTCGTGAACGTTTTCTTAGTCGGTGTTTCGGCAGTGGGCGTAAGGGGGGGGAAGGGGGGGTCTGGCTCCGCACCTCTGCTTAATGCCACTGTTTGCAGCAGTGCGCCCCCATGGGGGAGAGACTCCGCCTGCTTGAAACGGGCGCCAAAAACAGCCTGGATCTGTTCCATGGGCGGGGGGAGTCGGAGGGGGGAGGTGCGAGGGCCCGCGCCGAGCGGCAAAACAAGGAATAAGAAAACGATCACCTCCAAAAGTTGACTTTCACGGCTGGTTCGCGTCATGTCGACCCCGACAGCCGCTCCCGACACCGAGGGGATCGTTCGACCTCGCAGGATGAGCCGTTTCCGGAACGCCAGATCGTTCCGTGCCACATCGACCGACTCTGGATCGCCAGGCGGCGGGGCCGCCGCCAGTCGACGCGACGCGAACCTGCCGTAACCCAGACCAGGACGAGGAAACAAACGACACCAGCCCACCTACGGCCCAGTGGGGCTTAGCGTATGCCGTGAGATCTGGTGCGGGTGTTTGCGTGATAGACGCTGCAGCGGCCGATGGGCCGTAGCGCAGCATGGAGGGCCGTACAGGGCGGGCGCGGCCGCAAGAAGCCCAGCCCTGGAACCCGCAGGCGCGAGATGCGAGTGGCGGGGGGCCCAGAGCACCCTGAACGCAGCAGCTCCTTCAACGGCCACGGGAGGCCACCGCGCAGCTCGCGGAGCGAAGAAACCTGGGGTACCCTGACGAAGAGCAGTCAGTTTCTTGATGCGCGTCCACACCCTACAGTGGGGTGGCGTTTGGGGGAACCAAGAGGTACCGATACCGCTACTCCCCGGACCTCTCCTGGGGTGCGTTCTGACCAGGATTTCGAGCAGAATCCAGCGGTGTCGACGAGGGCCTCCCAGGAGGCCCAAAAAGGGGAAAACGAGGAGGGGTAGCGACATGGCCACCCTTTTCCTCCTCTGACGAGCCGCCAGGAGGCTCCAGCGCCGGCCCGAGCAATCCGCACGGAGCTCCGAGTTGTTATGCTTACGGCCGAGAGAACGTTCAAGAAAATCATCACTTGAGAAACCTGGGCCAAATAAATAAATAAACAAATACATATGTAAGGGACATTGCAAGTATGATGTGTCATTTGTTGTTCCCCTTTTTTGTGTGTTTTTTTGCTTCCCGGAAATTTATTCAGACAAGCCTGGGCCAACTTCTGCCGTTCATGAACCCTGGAGGGGCGACTGAGCTCAGGAAGCTGAGCCAGGTGGCCAGCAAGCTGGTTGGGAGACGCCGGCCCAGCTTTTGGGTAGGAGGCTTCTCAATCAGATGCTCGACTGTAGGTCCCTGTGCGTTCCCCGAAACTAGATACCTCCTAGCTGGGGTCCGAGCAGATGTGGCCGGAGAATCGCGCCGCATCGCCAATACATCGGCGATGCATCGGCGATGCATCGGCGATGCACCGGCGACTTCGGCGGTGCATCGGCGGCGTCGGCATGGGGAAAATTGGGCCCCAGACCGAGCCGCATCGCCGATGCATCGGCGATACGGCGTGATCCTCGGACCGCATCTACTCCGACCCATCTGGGAGGTCTAGAGAAACTCGACTCGGAGGTTTGGTTCGGACCCAGACATCCAGCTGCTCCAATTTCCCAATCATCCTGTGGTGTTGGGTCCTCGTTTTGAAGAGACGGTCCCCGCGTTCTTTCCTTCCTCCTCCCCCCCCTCCTCCCTCCTCCCGTCACCCCCCTCACTTTGGCACACCTCACACGTTCCGTGGCCCCATAGGAGTTCCACCGAAGGCTCCAGTGGCAGTGTTCACATGCGTCCCCGCCACTCATTTCGGCACACCCCTCACACGGTTCGTGGCCCCATAGGGAGCTCCACGGAAGGCCTCAGTGGCGGTGTTCGCATGCGCCCCCGCCACCCATTTCGGCACACCCCTCATACGCTTCGTGGAGCTCCTCCGAAGGCTCCAGTAGCGGTGTTCGCATGCGTCCACGCCGCCCATTTCGGCACACCCCGCACACATTCCGTGGCCCCATAGGGGGCTCCACCGAAGACTCCAGTGGCGGTGTTCGCACGCGTCCCCGCCACCCATTTCGGCACACCCCTCACACGTTCCGTGGCCCTATAGGGGGCTCCACCGAAGACTCCACTGGCGGTGTTCGCATGCGCCCCCGCCACCCATTCCGGCACACCCCGCACACGTTTCGTTGCCCCACAGGGTGCTCCACCGAAGGCCCCAATGGCGGTGTTCGCATGCGCCCCCGCCACTCATTTCGGAACACCGCTCACACGTTTCGTTGCCCCACAGGGAGCTCCACCGAAGGTCCCAGTGGCGGTGTTCGCACGCGTCCCCGCCACTCATTTCGGCACACCCCTCACACGCTTCGTGGCCCCATAGGGGGCTCAAATGGCGGTGTTCGCATGCGTCCCCGCCACCCATGTCGCCACACCCCTCACACCCAGTGGCGGTGTTCGCATGCGTCCCCGCCACCCCCTTTTCGGTATACCCTCTCACAGGTTCCGTGGCCCCACAGGGAGCTCCACCGAAGGCCCCAGTGGCGGTGTTCGCATGCGTCCCCGCCACCCATTTCGGCACACCCCTCACACCCAGTGGCGGTGTTCGCATGCGTCCCCGCCACCCCCTTTTCGGTATACCCTCTCACAGGTTCCGTGGCCCCACAGGGAGCTCCACCGAAGGCCCCAGTGGCGGTGTTCGCATGCGTCCCCGCCACCCATTTCGGCACACCCCTCACACCCAGTGGCGGTGTTCGCATGCGTCCCCGCCACCCCCCTCTTCGGTATACGCTCTCACAGGCTCCGTGGTCCCATAGGGAGCTCCACGGGAGGCCTCAGTGGCGGTGTTCGCTTGCGTCCCCGCCACCCATTCCGGCACACCCCGCACACACGTCGTGGCCCCACAGGGAGCTCCACCGAAGGCCCCAATGGCGGTGTTCGCATGCGTCCCCGCCACGGACGTCGACAGTCCCCATCACACACTTCGTGGCCCCATAGGGAGCTCCACCGAAGGCCCCAATGGCGGTGTTCGCATCAGACCCATCGCACACTTCGTGGCCCCATAGGCAGCCCAACCGGAAGCCCCAGTGGCGGTGCTCGCATGCGTCCCCGCCGTCACACGCCTCGTGACCCCATAGGGAGCTCCACCGAAGACGATACCCACAATTGCGTTACTCACAACTGCATACGGTCGGGTCCTTCGCCAGGCTAATTTTGGTGCGTGGCCCCCGGAGGTCCCGACCACTTCCCCGGGACCGGTTTTTTGCCCTGCGCCGTTTTCTGACGCTCCCGAGGCCCGGCGACGACCCCCGGAGGCCGAAAACTGCCCGAAACCGGGTGCTCCTTTTTTTCGGAGGGGAGCGTCGGATCTCGGGGGGGTCGGCCGTCGTCGGGAGCGGCCAAGAGGGGGGTGTCCAAGAGGGGGGGTGCAAATCATGACCAGCGGCACGTGCGCGGCCCAGCGGGGGGGCCAGGGACGTGATGAAACAAGAAGAGGCGCCACGAGATCTGGGGAAAGATCATGGCCCCCGCCATGATATCCACACCCCCCCAGTCATGAACCCGCTCCCCGATGTCGCTCCGCGAGTGCGCGCCGCCCGCGCGACCGGTTCCGCCCGGGTCTGCGGAGCTCGTCGAGGAGCTCGGCAGCCGTCGCCTCCCACTGCTGGGCGGCCGCGGGCGGCGGGCGGCCCCGCCGGGAGCCCCCCCGGGGGGGGCGCCCCTCGCGGGCTGCCGGAGGGTCGCCCCCATTGGGTTCAAGGTCAAAAGGGAGGGGGGGGAGGAGGAGGAGGAGGGGAGGGAGGAGGAGGAGGAGGAGGAGGAGGGAGGAGGAGGAGGAGGAGGAGGAGGAGGAGGAGGAGGAGGAGGAGGAGGACGCGCACGACCACGAGGGGTGTGACCCAAGTCACAGGAACATGCACAGAGGGACAGGCGGGCTAGGCGGGGAAAGCAGGGTCCTCCTCCTCTAGGCCCTCGCCCCGCCGCCGCCTGTCCTCGAGACCGCGCCGAACATCTCGAGCTCGGCGCGCGTGAGGCCGACCAGCTCCAAACCTCTCAGAAGGTCGGCTGCTGGCCCCTCACGACGCGAAGGATGGGCACCCCGAGACTGTTTCGGGGGCCCCTGGAGGCCTCTGCTCCAGGCTGCAAAAAAGGGGGTCCACTCCAGCCGAACCGCCTCGGTCGGGGCCCCAATGTACGTCAGCGTGAAACTCTTTGGGTTCCGATGGCCAGGATACACTCCAGCACGAAATTTATCAAGATAAAACGAGCGACCCGAAGACGACGAAGGTCGACAAACCGACCGAACGGTACCTCTCTTCGTGCTGGTGTGGGAAACTGCACCACACGAGGTGCAGCACAAAAGTGAATCATGGAAAGTGTTCCTATCCGCCTCATAAACATCACCCTGCTCTAGAGCGTGCCCGCTCTGGATCCACGCTCCAGGGGACGGGGGAGGGGGGAACTCAGGAGGCTGCCCGCTGGCGGGGTTCCCCTGGGTTTCCTGAGGCCCGCCTCCCCGCCCAGAAGCCCCTGGACCACCAGGCGCCTCCGAGGGGGCCCCTGACGTCCCAGGAAGAGGCAATCCAGGGATAGCATCGAGCAGGACGTAGCTTAGCCATTCCAGATTCACGTGATCACTAGCGCACAGCTCTCTGCACTCAGCCTGCTGGCTAGCGCAGTAAACACCCACACGCCGCACAAACTCAACATAACCCGTGAGCAGCTGTCTGTCAGCCGCAGGAATTCGGAATGGCTCAGCCCTTTCCTTGGCGAGCCTGTCGCTTCCGAGTTCCCAAAACGCTGCATCTCAGTGATACGACCCTCACGCACATCCATTGTCGAGGTGTGGGAGGGGATCTCATGAATACAAATACCTCCCAGACGGCCCCCAATCTCAGCCCACCAGTGGGCCCGCGCCGAATTCACGCTCGAGGCCCCTGTGAGGTTTCGGAGGCACCCGACTGCGGCAGCGCAGTCCACATAGAGCGAGACATTGGGGGAAAGGACCGATCTGCGAGAAAGCATTAGCACAGCAAAATCTTCACCGTCACGCGCTTGTTGTTCTGGCGCTTCCCCGAACGGCACACACCGAACAGGGCCGCCAAGGTTCTGCCTCGGCTGTCGAGCACCGCAACTGCACAACCCGCGGCCCCTAGGCCTGTTATCTTCCCCATCAAATCCCGACCCGTCAATGAAAACGCGCGCCCCCTCGGGCATGAACAGGGGGCCGTCCTGAGGCCACTGGAAGCGACGCGTGCACGGATTCAGCGGGTCGCGAAGGGGTCGCTTCACCCAGGCCGCGGGGTTGGGAAACAAACATCTACTGAATTGCTCTCCAGCTGGAGTCGGTAGATGGCCAACATTCCGAGCAGCCCTGGCAACCAAAGGATCCAGGTTCTCGCAGCGCCACTGTTCGAATGCAATGCAACTGAAACGACGATGGCGCAGAGTTCCGCGGCCATCTCTGCACAGCTGACATTCGCAGGTGGCCTCTGGACTGTGTTCAAACACTCTGTGCTGGCACCAATACACATTCGCCACTAGCGCCGAGTGCGCTGCCCTGTGCGATTTCGCCCACACCTCGGACCCCTTTTCGCCCCAGAAGCCGGTGAATGGGCGGCCAAAAAACGAATCCGCTCCACAGACCAAAATCAAACTGCTTTAGCTGTTCTTCTCTCTCGATGGCCCTAACCACTGAGCCGCGCAAGAGGTGAGAGAAAAACTTGGGCGAGAAGCGCTCAATCGACCACTCTCTCTGGAGGTCGTCAACAAGCGCCATCTTCGGAACCTCGAAGGACCATCGGACCCGAGACAACTGCAGGAAAAGCGAGGCGACAGGCTGACGAACCTGGTTCCATGGGGCCTGGCCCTTCTGAACAGCCAAAGCGCCCTGGACACAAGACCCTAAAACATTTTTCGAGATGGACTTGGCCATCCAAACTCCAACGAATTCCTTTACAGCCGACACCACCGTCACCAGAGGCGGGCCCCTGAGCCAGAGTCGGGAGGAGGAGAGGAACCTGAACCCCAGGGAGGTCCCAGGAAGGAGAGGCCCCCAGGATCTCGCGGCTTGGACCCGAAGCTTGTGGAGGGTGGTCGGCGGGATTCCCAACATCTGGGCTCCCCACGTTGCTTTGGCCAACGGTCCTACTCGATAGACACGACAATGTTTCTCACTCTGCCCGAGCTTGCGTAGGGCTACCCCCGTGCTGCGGGCGGCCACAAGCCTAGACGCCTGCGCGCCGACTCTCCGAGCCCTGCCGTCGAGCGAGTCGCCGCCGAGGTCGCGGCGGGAGGTGGCCAGCTTGTCGCCTGCGAGCTTCCACCTTGGATCCTGTACCAACTCAGGCAGCTGGCTGCGGTCAGACATCATGAACTTGGTCTTCTCCCAATTGATAGGCAGCTTCCTCGACCCCAACTCTGATGTGACAATCTCGAAGCTGGCAATAGTATTCGCAATAACTGTCTTGGGGCCACCGATTGTCCGCGTCGTCAAATCATCCACCACGTTCAGCGCACGGCACGGAGGAGTCTCTTACGCCAATCTCTTGAGAAGGCACAGCGCCATCAGCTTCGACACTCCTGTGGCTGCGCTACACCCTGCAACGATCGTACCATTTGGATGGCTGGCTCTGCGAGTACCTCCTGTCCATCTGGCTCTTCTCGGCACACGGTACAGGCAGCACAACGCCCTGAGCAAGGCTCCGTCGAAGCTGTAGTGCTCTGCTGCTTCTCGCAGTTGCTGATGGCTGACGTTCTCGTAGAACTTGCGGATGTCGTAATATACCGTGATTGCTGACAATCCTCTCCGTCTGGCGTGGCATGTCAACATGTTATGCAGGTATGCCGCCTTGTCACAGCTGGTGGCCGCACTCTTTCCCCAGAAAAGCTGGGCATCGACAGACTCTCCCCACTTCTTGACACGCTGCCTCCTGCATCTGCTCCAAATCCGTGCCCAGAAGCAAAGTAGACCTATGGGCCTGGTCCCCCCATCTGGCTTTGGAAGGAAAACATTGATCGTAACCCACATACGTTCGCATTGTGGTTCGCGTTCCCAACACGTGAGAATATCCTGCAGTCTCCTCACAAATGCACCATCCAGGAATCGCACGAGCCTCATGTGGAAATTGCCCCAGCCAAGCCCTGTGGAAGGTCCGAAGGAGCGGCGCACTTGCATGATCTGGTCCACCGAAATGGGGTCGAGCTTCCAGGGATATTTCCAGTTCGATGGCACCTCCTCTGGGCCCTGTCATCCGAGATCCACAAATCTTCCCATTCCTCAAGTACTGCCGTGATTGCCGCCGCCCCCACCAACCCACGAGGCTGACCCTTCGACAAGGTAGGCGCTTCCTTTAGACGCTTGGGACGAGCAATCGCATGCGCCAGCTTCCCAGAGCCATCTGCTGCAAACTCGCCAAACTCACGCCAAGCTTTGCTCCTGGCATGGGAATCCTTGCGCCTGCGTTCTTCTACTTCGTCCACGAGAACAGTTCGAAACCAGGCTGCCAGCTGACCTCCTCGCTTTGCTAGGGCAACCCACTTCTGGACATCCTTCGCCTTCAGGGAGGGTGAGTCTGAGATGGCCTCAGGGAGCTCCAGGGCTAGCAGCTGCCTCTCACACCTCTCGGAGTGCCCAGGTCGCCTTGCTTTTGACCCCGTTGGAGCTGAGGACGCCGCGCTGAGGGCATCCCAGAGCCTGAGCGCACTCAGCCACGACCTGGTGTCCGACTCGTCGTGGCGCTCGAGGATGGACTTGGCACAATCCACCAGGCGCTTCTGCTTCAGCACCGCCCCCTTCTCCCTGCCGGTGTACATTCTCTTATCCGAGGGCGGTATCTCGAACAACTGCACTAGGTACTTCTCGGCGGCCTTGAACCGCAGCGCTGCGGCGTCCTCCACTGAGTCGAAGGGGGCGTCCAGCTGCCACTCCTCAAGCACCTTCACCGAGGGAGGTGCTCCCCCATGGGTGCGATCCACTGCTTGGGCACCATCGTTCTTCACCTCTTGCATCACCAATGGGAAGGCTCTCGGCGGCGCCTCCACCCAGACGAAGGGCTCGTCTCTCAGGCCGTCAAGCTTGATCTCCACATAGCAGTGAGGCGAGATGGGCGCGTCAACTCTAGCTTCCACCGTCATCGGGAAGGCGTCGAGGGCCTGGGGGCCGATGAAGTAGTCGTACTCCTTCCCATTGCACGTTGGAATTCCAGGAGCGAAGATGGTGGCCGGTGTCAAATCTAGCCAACCCAGCTCCATGATTTCCTCTGGCTCTAGGTTCCAGTCTCCTCCCAAGAGGAAGGGGAAGTGCTGCGCCCCCAGGAAAGCGCTGAGGGACTCCAGCAGCTCGAGGTTCCCACCCTTGGTCCAATGGGGTCGGCCCCGTAGGCCGAACCGATGATGATCCAAGAATGGGCTCCCAGGGTCATGAGCCTCATCACCGCGCAATGCTGCCACTTCACAGGTATATGCAGCTTGGCCACTCCAATGCCCAGCGCTGCGGAGAGGCCCACCCCCGCGGAGAGGGACCCGGTCGACTCCCCTGTGCGCCAGGCCGTGCCAAAAGCCAACTTCCGAGAACAGCTGCGAGTCCATTGATGCGCGCCAGCCTCTGCCGTGGGATCCAGCGCCGTCTCCTAAATACACGGCGCGTGGGGCATCTGCCACTGCTTCTCGATCCATGGCATAGTACTGCGGGCTCTGGGCCAAGTATTCGCATTTAGAGTGCCAACTCTGAATGCCCCTCCTGCTCCAACTTCCTCAGGCGGAAGGCTATCCAACGTAGAGATTACTTGCTTGGGCGCACCTGATGCATGTGACTCGCAACTCTCCTTGGGTGGAGCACCCGCCGCCAGCGTTCTGACAGTCCGTAGACGGGGCCATCTGATTCAGCATCGGTGAGGGTCGAGGTCCAGCAGGTGGCGACGTAGCCTGGGTTAACGACATCGGCCGCAGCCTGTCGCCCCCAGGACTTTGCGATCTAACGCCAGCTCCAGGCGATTGTCCCCGACTGACACTGGGTGGAGGGTTCGAGGAGTACCCGCCACTTGCGTTCTGACTTGGCGACACCTCCGCAGACTGCGAGGGCCCCCCCCCCCCCCCCCCCCCCCCCCCCCCCCCCCCCCCCGCCCCCCCCCCCCACCCCCCCCGACGTTCTCATCAATTCCAACAACAGGTGTGGACGAGGCAGCCGACCCACTGGGGACGGCAGCATTCTGACTAGGCGTCGAATGACTAGACTCCATCCACTTCCTCGCAAATCAACTCAGAGGGGGGCCAGGCTCGAGGCGCACCTGGCCCCCAATCCGACAAAGCTGCTAGACGCCGCCCTCGGAGCCGACCCCGACACCGATGCACCAGGAGTTGCCGTGGACTGCGACGACAACGCCATCGAAGTAGACGGCCTCGACGATCCACTGTTGGCAATCGACGATGTCGTCGGCCCAGCCTCCCCCCGCGGGTACCCTAGCCGAGAACTCGCACCTGCCGCCAGGCTGGTGGGTTCACACAGACTGGGGATCGCCTTCTCAGGAGAACTTGCGCCAATCGAAGCCCAGGTGCTGGACGGCGCCGAACTCGACCCTGTCGCCCCTGGCGCCGTCGAGTCGTCGCACTGGCTAAAGCCCCGACAGCTCGGCAGCTTGAACACCAGCATCAGCAGATACACGAGAACGAATATCAATCTTCTGGGACGCCTTATCATCGGCATCTGGCGGCGTCGCCGCCTTGGCCCCATCTGACGACGCTGCCTGGCTTGACGCTGACCCCGCCTCTTGTCCTCCATCAGTCGGTGGGTCGCCTTCCGTGCCAGGATCGGTGCGCCTCCGCTTGGCCTGGAGGCGCTTGCTGTGCTCCTTACGTTGCTCCTGGCAGGCATTGGCCTTGTCCAGCGCCTGCGAAAGACATTGCCCAGCACCTCCTGCATTTGCTTGGCTGCTTCGTTCTTGCGGTCCTCCAGCTCGCGCAGGTCCTCTTCGGAGACCTCATCACTGCCTTTGGCCGCCTCAACATCGATGAAGTCGTCCAGCGAGATAATCGAAGCCAACTCCATATCACCATCAATAAGCTTGCGAAGGCTGACGAGGGGCTGAGCTTCTCCCTTGTTGGTCGGCGCCACTCGGTGCTGGTTCTGGAGCTCCGCCAAGGTGGCTGCCACTTCAGCGTCGGCCCTCTGCAGGTCCTCTGCCTGCTCCTGGACGGCCCAAGCCAGCTCCTCGGCTGCCGATCTCCAGCGCTGCAACTTCTCGCATTCACTGTTGAGCTTCTTCTCCAGCTTCCCCTGCTTCTGCTCAGCTTCGATGAGGCGCTGGCGCCCCGAAGGCTTCGGGGGCGGGGCTGCCCTCTGCGCCAGTGCACCATTGCGCGCGACCCCCACCGAATCTCCAGCTCCTTGAGCCATACGCTGCAGCTCGAATGCCTTGGCCCGTGGAATCTCGGGGACTGGGCCCGGAGGTAAAGCAGAGGAACGACCGCCTGAACCTTTGCCTCCTGGAGAAGGATCGCCTCTGACGCCCTTCTTGCTACCCTTGCCCTTTCCCGCTCCTTTGCCCGCATCACCCCTGGACTGCGAGGCCGCTTGGTTGTCCACGAGAGATTGGGGGCGAGATCCGAGCTTCTGCCCACAACGCTTGCAAAACATCGCTCCTCTGGAATTCTTACGGCAACCACAGTGGTGAGAGAATTTCCCCGTTGGAGCGAGCTTGCCACCGTCTTCCAGTCATCATTGCGCATAGCATACTGATTGTCCCATGTGTCCCCCCACTTGGCCGCGGAGCCACCCCCGTCGGGGGTGCTTCCTCCCCAGCGACGACGACGTCCTGCTTGCACCCATGGGCGGCGTTCCCATTCACCACAAGCCCCAGCAGGAGCCACGGCACCCTGGGAAAAAATGGGACCCTGGAGGCGAGTGAACCCCTCTTCCGAGGGAGCCCCGTGAGAATGGGACTTGGTTGCTGCCGCGGGCCAGCGGCATCCAGTTTTGCCGGCGCGGGCTCAGACCGCCAAAGCATCAGTCTTGAGCCAAAATGGCCACGGAGGAGCAGGAGGAGGAGGAGGAGGAGGAGGCGGGAGGAGGAGGAGGAGGAGGAGGAGGAGGAGGGAGGGGATGGGGGGGGAGGAGGAGGAGGAGGAGGAGGAGGAAGAGGAGGAGGAGGCGGGAGGAGGAGGAGGAGGAGGCGGGAGGAGGAGGGGGAGGAGGAGGAGGAGGGGGAGGAGGACTTTCCCGACTTTCCCCCCAGGACGACGCCCCTTCCCCTCTCCTGCGGGCCTGCAAGCGGCGGCGGCGGCCGCGGGGCCTCCTCTCAGGCCTCTCAGGCCTCGACGCCGCCCTCCAACACGGCCCCGTAGTACACCGTGCCCAAGATGTTGCCGTGGGGCTGCATCGTGGACCACTTGCTCAGGCGTGAGGCTGTGGTGCCGTCACGCAGGTAGGTCTGCTCAGCAGGTGCCGCGGGGCTGTGCTGCTGGGTCGGATGTCTGAGTCGTGTATGTCAGTGCTTGTTGCCGTCGTCCGTCTCGCGCAGGTTCTCACCTGCAGATGGCGTCGGGGTCCTTGCACTTCTTGGTGTTGCTGGCCTCGTGGCGGTGCTGTTCGTCGGCTGCTCGTTGGCGCGCTTCCTTCTTGCTCTTACCGCGTAGTCAGCCCGTGACTTGGGTGGTGGTGGTGCACATTCTTGTTCGAGCTTCTCCGATATGTAGCGCTTTGCCACGCTGCCGCATTTGTAGCAGTAGTAGCCTTGGTCGCGCTTGTGCCATTCCATCTGGTGGGAGTGGTGGGCGTGGCGTCCCTTGAGTGTTAGGGGTGGCTTCTTTGCTGCTGTCGTGATACTGCGCGGTGAGAGTAGCCACCACCTCGCTGTCGTGCTGCGCCGTCGCAAGGCTGACTGCGCACATGCTCTGCAGCGCCAGCCGGTCGGAGTCGGTTGCACTCGATGTAGGCTCTGAGTCGCCAGCTCGTCGAGGGTGGGAGCTGGCGGTCTTCGCAAGTTGGCTTCCTTCCTTAGTTGTGCACGGTCTTCCCAATTCATTGGTGGATGTCGCTCCATGCAGTCAAGGGTGGCTTGTGTGATGCGTTGCCTGACTAGGTTGCCAATGTTCAACCGTTCGAACCCACTCGTAGCACCCGAGCTGTGCTGCTGGTATTGCGTGCTCCTCTGCTGCCGTGTCAGCCTGTTCGTCTGCTGCTCGGTTGCCGTGCCACGCCCATTCTGGGATGTCTCTTCGTCGAGCATCTCCCCATTCGGGGTGGCTTTGCATATGTCGTGTTGTGATGCAGTCGTCGCCTCCTCCCCGTAGGTCGATGGCGTCCTTGATCAGCTTCCAGATGTCGCCGTTGCCGAAGTGGTACTTCTTGGTTCTGTGCCGTTTGCGTCTCCAGTGCTTCAGCAATACTTCTGAGTCTGTCCAGTAGATGATGGGACCCCGCGAATTCCGTAAAACGCTGAGTAGTGCCCAAATCTCTGCTCGGTTGTTCGTCTGCCTTGGCCCTGGTAGTGGACCCCGCATAGTAGCTCGCATTGTCGTGCCATTCATGCATGACCATCCCCATCCGCACTTTCGGTACCGTCGGTCTGCTAGCATGGCCCCTCCGCTGCCGTCGCCGCAAAAATGTAGTGGTAAATCGTCTGCGATCAGTTGGCCGTGCTGGACGTCGCCGTCACAAGTGTGGGATGTCTCCGTAGTGCATGGTGGGGGGCAAGTCATGGGTCGCGGCGTGATGCCTCTGAGCCAGAAGGCAGCGTTCGTCTCGATGCCTTCTTGTGCCCGTTATTTGAGGTGTTCTGTCCGTTCGTAGATGATGTGCTGACGTCTCTGCGGGCAGTCTCCCCAGATGCGGTGGTAGTCGTCGTCGGGCGCTCCACATTCGCATAAGTTGGGCGTGCCGCAGGCGTCGGCGATGCGCTGCCGTGGCCATGTCCCAGCGCAGGCAGCTGCCAAGAGTGCTCCGTGTCGTTGGTGCTTGCCCCGTCGGCCGAGGTGCTGGAGGTGGCTGATGAGGTCTTGCACGTCGGCGCCGTTCTCGAGGCCGCTGCCGTTATGGTGCTTGACGGCTTGTCTCCATCGCTGTAGCTCCACTTGGCTGGCCAAAGCGTCGATGACGTCGGTCGGGTATCCGTGCGCGCCCTCCTCCCTGAGTAGCCATCCATCGCCCTGGGGGTCTATCCAGTAGTCGGCGCGCTGGGGATCCCAGCCCAGGTCTCTCAACGTGATGATGAGTGCGGCGATAATGCCGCGTCTGCGTTGCCATCGTAGTCGTTGTGGTTGTTGCTGCAGTCGGGACTTCATCAGCGGCCACACTCGTCGCGTCCGCTGTCGTATCTCGTGGGAAGCCGCCCACATATCAAACCATGCTGTAAATTGGGCTCCAATAATAGATACTTCAGGGTCTCGTCCTTCCACTGCGATGAGGGTGGTTAGGCATCTGCCTGGTCAAGCTCGTCGCAGGGCACGCGCATGGCGTCGTCGCGTCTGCAGCCTCTCGTTGGGCGATGCTCCGTACGCCTTGGCCCCGTACAAGAGGGATGCCATGGCCCCTTGGGCTAGCACCCCCCGCACTCGGTGCCGTCTGGCCCTTCTGAAGCGGGCGCGCGCCAAATTCATCCTGGCCCGGGCTTTCTTTTTGCGCGCATGGCGTGTCCGTCGAAGTGTGCAAGTGCGGCTGCCCCTGTCGATGCCGAGGTCGCGTCCCTCGGTGCTGCCGTCGATGTGGATGTTGTGGTCTGCCAGGCGTCTGACTTAGTGTCCTTCATGTGTGTAGTGATGATGACCGGCTTTGCTGCTACGTCAAATCCTTGCTGTTGTAGCGCTTCGTGCAGCGTCTTGGTCGAGTCGACGGTGTCGCGAACCAGGGTATCCTTGGACCCGCACAGCTGGACACCGATGTCGCCGAACCATGTCCTAGGCTGAGTCCTCGTGATTTTGCTGCTGTATTGTCGCAAGACGAAGTAGATCAGCGCTCGTGCAAGATTGTTCGAGTGTCTGGCCCCTGCCATTATGGAACGGCTTGCATATATCGGCTCGCTATAGCAACCGTTGAGGCGCAGGTAGCGCACCGAGAGGTGCATCTGCATGCAGAGTGCGAGGATCCTGCTGGGAAATCCGAGTCGGTTTGCAGCCATCGCGACCTTGCAGAAGTTGAGCGAGTCATAGAAACGCTTGATGTCGAGTAGCGTCGTCGCTGCCCGAATGCTGCAAGTGTCTGAGATCTCGTCTCCTAGGGCGCGTAGCATGGCTTCTCGTAGGCAGCTGTTGCCTGTGACCGCGGCATCCAATGGTTCCTCTATCTCTTTGGCCCATACTCGTACCCTGCCTCGATGCATGAGTCCCCAGGTTCGGCAGATCCAGGGTAATAGCGCCAAGGCGCGGTCGCCGCCGTCGGCTACTGCGCTTGCGCCTTTGGTGGTGGCTGGCTTGGGCTGGATCATGACTATGGCTTGGAGGGCTTGCCACGGCCATGTCACGTCGCGGCCGATGGTGTTGAGTAGGTGGGCTATCTCGTCTCTGCCTGCTGCTGGTAGTCGTCGTGCGTCGCTGGTATTGAGTCGGTCCGTACCTCGTCCCTTGTCTGGTATGCCCACGATGGCGTCGTCGAGTTGCTCTCTACTCCATGTAGTGGCTGGTGTCGCCAGGGCTTGTTCTCGTAGGTCCTTGAGCAGCTGGGTGTGAGTGATGTGGTCGCCGTGGTCGCCGCTCCAGATGCTGCTGAACGTCGTACGCTTGAGGTCCGTACGTTCAATAGTGGATGTCGCTGTCACGGTGCCGCCTAGCATTTCGCCCTCGTGCCGCATGCTGGGTTTCGCCATCTTGTGCATGGTGCCGTTGTCGCACCTGTTGGCTAGCCATGTCGCGTAGTCGCGTGCGTTGCATCGTAGGTCACGTCTGATCGCTTGGATCGCCTCCTGTGGTGCTTGCGCCGCCATGCCCTCGATGGTGTCGGTAGGTACGTCCTGGATGTTGGTGAGTCGGTCCTTCCAGAGGGCTCGGTGCAATCTGGCGGTGCGCGTCGCTGTGGCTCCTGCTGATGGTACTCCGTCGTGTGCCAGGTGTCGACAACATGCTTCCAGGGCGCGCACTTCGTCGCGTCCGACCCCCCGTTGTCTTGGACGGAGTAGCGCCGTGAGGGGGGATCCAGCGCGTGCCCACCAGTTGGCTGCGTAAGTGGCATACTTTGGCCGCCGCATCCCACGTTCTTTCTGTATGCAATGTTTGAGCTGGTAAGGTTGTCCTCTGCCTCTGTATCGCTGCTGCTCGCTCTCGTGCACCTTGTAAGCCTTGCAGTAGAAGTCCTCCATGTGCTGCGTAAGCGTGTGGGCAATGTGGCTGGCTTCGTGGTGGTCTTCGTGGATTGCTTGGCATGCTGCGCTGTCCGTGATGTAGGATGGAGCTGCAGTAGCAGCAGCGGTGCCTTGGTCGTGCCCGATCTCGCACCAGAGCTCGCGCATGGTCCTGGTGTCGGCGTCGGGAGCTTGTGCTGGTGGGTGCTGTGGCTTGTCGGTCTTGCTCGTGAAGTTCTCGAGCTCGCTGTCATTGTCTTCCTCTGTTTTGATGGGTGCGTCTGCGGCTCCCTCCTGTTCACGCGGCGGGCATTCGACGCCCATGAGGTCGACACTGCCTTCGTCGAAGCCCATGGGGTCGACGTCCTCGTCCATTGTGGTTCTGGGTATCGAGTCCGCTGCTGCCGGCGCTGGTGCGTCTGGGTATCTGATCCAACCATTCGGCGCCAGCGCTTCCCATCCTTGGTTCATGTAATCGTCGTCGCCTTGAGTATCGGCTTGCGTCGTAGTTGTCTCGCAGTTGGTACTGTTGTCGAGCATGCTGGTGTGTGTCTTCTCTACACGTTCGGATCGTTGCCGTTGTCGCTTGCTCTTAGGGTCTGGTGGTTGTTGCGGTAGCCGCGGGGGGTCGAAAAGGATGCGGCATGGTCAGCTGCCGAGTGAGGTTCATCATGGCCTCGCCCTTCAGCGCGATGACCTGGCCGATGCGTGGCCCCCATGAGACGTCGCTGACTGGTCTCAACGAGTGGATGCGCGGTCGAGCCGATGGGCTGACCACAAGGTAGTCGATGAGCAATGGCGTCGCGTCCTTGTTGAAGCACGTGGCCGCCTGCTCGCCTCTGGAGAGGATGCTGCCCCCCTAGCGCTTCTGGCCATCCTGAGGCGGCGGATGCGGTTGGTGCGACGTTGAAGTCGCCCGCCAATATCCAAGGAAGATTCAGTATACGCAAAAACTGCCCGATCTCCTTCAACCTGTCCGCATTGGTTCCTGACTTGGGGTGCTGCTTGGTCTCCAGATAGACGCTGATGGCGACTATGGAGTAGCCCTTCATGTGCCAGAGCATGGGGATCCAGTCCGTGAAGGTGAGGAGCTCGGCCTTGGCGAGAGGTGATGCGCCTGCCGTCGAAGACGACACGCTGCCCGTCACCGCATCTCGCGGAAAAGCTTGGTCTTGAATGTGTTCTTCACCATCGCAGTAACCCCGCCGTGGGAGCCCTTCTCCGACGACCCCGACTGCCGTGAAGCTGATTTATATATCTATATATATAAACAGAACAAACAAACAAACAAACAAACAACAGCAACAACAACAACAACAACAACAAAAACAACAAAAACAAAAACAAAAACAAAAACAAAAAAAAAAAAAAAAAAAAAAAAAAAAAAAAAAATCCCAGCGTTGCGAGTGTAGCCTCGGTGCGCTGGAGCTCGCGGTGCTCGAGGTGAGTTTCCTGTAACAAGTAGCCGTCGTACAGAGCACGTCCGCTGGGCCGATGCGCTGGTAGACAATCCCGTAGCCACTTAGTTACCTTTGGCCCCCATGTCGTAAGATTGCCAACAAATATTGTGCGCTGATCTGGGGTGGCCGAGCGGTTGGCTGTCATGCCACCCCGCAGTCGTCTCTAGTTGGGTGTGGTAGCAGGCAACGTTCCCTCGCGGATCTGGTGGAGGAGCTCGTCGCGCTGCTCTGGGGTCGCAGGTGTCCCTTCAGCGGGCGTCGGTGCTGGCGTGCTAGCAGGTGTGCTTGCTGACGCTGCTGGGGTTGCGGCTGTCTGCTGCTGTGCTGCTGCATGTTGGTCCGTGGTCTTGCGCGCCTTGGCCTCTCTGAGCCTCATCGCGTCGGCCACGGCCTTCGCCCTGGCTTCGCCGATGTGCGCCTTGGTCTGGCCCGCGTAGGTCTGTGCTCCTGCCTGCAGGTCCCTGATGGCCGCCTGCTTGGCCGCCATGATATCCGCCTTCAGCTCCTCGTCCTCGTCGCCCTGCAGCTCGTACTCCATGCCTCAATCGATGACCCCGTTCTGCTGCCGCTCTTGCTCGGAGGAGTTCAGGAGCTGCTCCATGAGGCTCTTCGGCTTGTTCTCCATCATGATCTCGTTCAAGTTGGCCTTCGCCATCTCGAGTGCCTTGCCCTTCTCGGTCATGTCCTCGTACGCCTTCGCCACAAGTCCCTGCAGTCGGCTGTGCTCGTCGCATGCCTTGTGGAAATCGTTGTGGGCCACCTCTTGGGCCTTCGCCGCCGCTGTGCATCGTAGCTCTGCTGGTTGTTGAGGTTGATGCGGCTGCAGCGTTTGGGCCAGAGTAGCAAGCTGAGTGCCCAGTGCTGCTACTGCCGTATTGGAACCCAAGCCCATCTGCTGGAGCTGCTGTCCCAGTGTCGTCATCATCCTGGTCATCTCCTGCGTCTGGTGCTGAGTGCCGCTGCTGCTGCCGCTGGCCTCGCCGTTCTGCTGGCGCTCCTGTTCCTTGATGTAGTTGGGCGTTTTGACCAGCTTGCTGCAGTGCCAGCACTTCCATCCATTATTTGCCAGTGTAGTGTCGTACGTCCACTTGCTGCAGCTTCTGCACACCGTGTATTGTGCGCCTCCCCGCCGAGCCATGTCTGCTGCGGCTGTCGGCGGGCTGCTGCCGTGGTGCCTTCTCAGTCTCTACAGGTCTCCTGCCGCTCGCAAGCGGCGCCGCGCCGCGGCGCGTTGGCGCCGCTCTCTGCGGTGCCACGCGGGCGAGGGAGGCCGCCCCTGGCCTCGGCGGCCCTCCGTGGGCCTGGGGGCTCCCGTATGGCGCGGGCCGCCGCCGCGCGCCGCCGCCGGGCAAAATGCTGCGCGGTGGCGGGGCGGGGCCACGCTGGGGAGCCACCTAGGAGGGGGAGGGGGAGGAGGAGGAGGAGGCAGGAGGAGGGGAGGAGGAGGAGGAGGAGGAGGAGGAGGAAGGAGGAGGGAGGAGGAGGAGGAGGAATAGAGGAGGAGGAGGAGCGAGGAGGCGGAAGAGGAGGGAGGAGAGAGGAGGAGGAGGAGAAGGAGGAGAAGGGGAAGGAGGAGGAGGAGGAGGAGCGGGGAGGAGGGGGAGAAGGAGGTGGAGGAGGAGGAGGAGGAGGAGCGGGGAGGAGGAGGAGGAGGAGAGAGGAGGAGGAGGAGGAGGAGGAGGTAGGAGGAGGAGGAGGAGGGAGGGAAGAAGGGGCGGAGGGAGGATGAGGAGGAGGAGGAGGAGGAGGAGGAGGAGGCGGGAGGAGGAGAGGAGGAGGAGGAGGAGGAGGGAGGAGGAGGAGGAGTGAGAGAGGAGGAGGAGGAGGAGGAGGAGAGAGGAGGAAGGGGGAGGAGGAGGAGGAGGAGGAGGAGGAGGAGGAGGGGAGGCGGGAGGAGGAGGGGAGGAGGAGGAGGAGGAGAGGAGGAGGAGGAGGAAGGACAGTGTGTAAACCCATTCGGGCTGCAAGGTCAAAGGGAGGGGAGGAGGAGGGGAGGAGGAGGAGGAGGAAGGAGGCGGGAGGAGAAGGGGGGGAGGAGGAGGAGGAGGAGGAGGAGGAGGAGGAGGAGGCGGGAGGAGGAGGAGGAGGAGGAGAAGGAGGAGGAGGAGGAGGAGGAGGACCAGTGTAAACCCAAGAGTCATCAACGATGTTGGAATTCTACCCTCCCTCCCAGCTACCCCTTCAGAGGCCCCTGCAATGGTTCATGTCCATTGAGGGAACTGCCTCGTTGGAAGACAACCGTTCGAAAATCCTGAAGCATGCTGATAAATTGTTCTCGGTATTTCGACGCCACGTATCAACCTGACTGCTGCGTCTTGACAATCCATAATCGTGCCAGAACGCCATTTCCGGATTTCAACACAGCGAATCCACATAACTGTTGCGCCCGCATAATCCTGAATCCTTC
Source organism: Prorocentrum cordatum (assembly GCA_963575745.1). Classification (NCBI taxonomy): domain Eukaryota; class Dinophyceae; order Prorocentrales; family Prorocentraceae; genus Prorocentrum; species Prorocentrum cordatum. The sequence goes on along the minus strand of CAUYUJ010020501.1, from coordinate 86,148 downwards.
CGAAGCACCATTTCTGGTACGTTGATCATGGGAGTCCGTGGAATTCTTGCTAATTTTGAAAACGAATGTACGCGGCGCTAAGGCGAGAGCCACATGTTGAAAACCACCCGCCCTCAATCCCTGAAACTCTTGCGCATTTTGAAAACGAATGTGCGCGGCGCTGAGGCTGAGGCGAGAGCCACATTTTGAAAACCACCCGCCCTCAATTCGCGAAACTCTTGCAAATGTTGAAAACGAATGTGCGCAGCGCTAAAGCAAGAACCACATTTGAAAACCGCCCGCCCTCCATCCGTGAAACTCTTGCAAATGTTGAAAACGAATGTGCGACGCGGCGCTAAGGCAAGTCCACATGTTGTAAACCACACGCCGTCAATCCGTGAAACTCTTGCACATTTGAAAAACGAATGTGCGCGGCGCTGAGGCGAGTCCACATGTTGAAAACCGCCCGCTCTCAATCCTTGAAACTCTTGCGAATTTTGAAAACGAGTGTGCGCGGCGCTGAGGCGAGAGCCACATGTTGAAAACCACCCACCCTCAATCCGTGGAACTCTTGCAAATGTTGAAAACGAATGTGCGCAGCGCTAAGGCAAGAACCACATTTGAAAACCACCCGCCCTCCATCCGTGAAACTCTTGCTAATTTTGAAAACGAATGTGCGACGCGGCGCTAAGGCAAATCCACATGTTGTAAACCACACGCCTTCAATCCGTGAAATTCCTGCAAATTTGAAAAACGAATGTGCGCGGCGCTGAGGCGAGTCCACATGTTGAAAACCGCCCGCTCTCAATCCTTGAAACTCTTGCGCATTTTGAATACGAATGTGCGCGGCGCTGAGGCGAGAGCCACATTTTGGAAACCACCCGCCCTGAATCCGTGGAACTCTTGCAAATGTTGAAAACGAGTGTGAGCGGCGCTAAGGCGAGAGCCACATGTTGAGAAGCACCCGCCCCCCATCTGTGAAACTGCTATCACTTCTTAAGTTTAAGAATCACAAATAGTGAGGAAGTGTTATGCGAAATGCCCGGCCCGCCCTAAAAACTGGCCTCGGGGTGCGACACGGAGAAGTCATCTATAAGGAAAGAGAATGGAGGAGGAGGAGGAGGAGGAGGAGGAGGAGGAGAAGGAGGAGGGGGAGGAGGAGGAGAAGGAGAAGGAGGAGGAGGAGGAGGAGGAGGAGGAGGAGGAGGGGAACGAGGAGGGAGGAGGAGGAGGAGGAGGAGGAGGAGGGGGAGGAGGACAAGCTAGGTGCGCTCGCGTCATATCTGACGTCCTACCCCTCCCATCCCTTACCATGGCGTAGATCCCCTCTCTATTCGCACAGTCGGATGTCGCAGCGTGGCATAGCATGACATGGCATAGCACGATGTCCAAGATCAACGCGTAGCATGACATAGCATGGCGTGGCGACGCCCAAAAGTGGGGGGCTTCTGCGGCCCAAAAAAACAACGAATCGACACCGAATGTGTAATCACGTCTGATGGTTTTTAGGGGGGGCATTTTCTAGATTTTGGGGCCTATTTGGAAGGACCGAAAACCATGCCGCGGCATGGCATTGGAAATAATGACGCCAGCGCTGCAGCAGGAGCACGATTAGGAACGAGCGGAAGCAATGAGGCCAGCGCTGCAACGGGAACACGATTCGGAACGAGCGGAAGCGAAGCCAAATGCCACGCATTCTGCCAGCATCCAGCACGAACGATGGGGAACTTTTCATTATTCGGCGCTTCGACATTGGGCGGAAGAGGGGGGAGGGGGGATCTGGCTCCGGACCTCTGCTTAGTGCGACTGTATGCAACCGTGCGTCCCATGGGGGAGGGACTCCACCTGCTCGAAACAGGCGCCAAGAGGGGGGGTGCGAGGGCCCGCGTCGACCAGCAAAACAAAGAATAAAATTATCCCGGCAAAGCAACCTAACAGCGATATGTAGAAGCATATCTGAAAGCATTCCCCTTAAGATTCAGATGAAAATCCAGTTGTAGAATTCTGATGTTCTCGCAGTCGTAGTCGCATTCGCGATGACAGTCGCAGCGGCAACGGCAGTCGCAGTCACAGCCTCAGCCTCAGCCTGCCTCAGCCTCAGCCTCAGCCTGCCTCAGCCTCAGCCTGCCTCAGCCTCAGCCTCAGCCTGCTTCAGCCTCAGCCTCAGTCTGCCTTCAGCCTCGGCGTCAGCCTGCCTCAGCCTCAGCCTGCTTCAGCCTCAGCCTCAGCCTCAGCCTGCCTCAGCATCAAAATGTGGCCTGCTTCAGCCCTCAGCCTCAGGCCTGCCTCAGCTCAGACTTCAGTTCTGCTTCAGCCTCAGCCTCAGTCTGCCTTCAGCCTCGGCCTCAGCCTCAGGAGGCCTCAGCTCAGGCCTGCCTCGGCCGCAGCATCAGCCTGCCTCAGCATTCAAAATGTGGCCCAGGAATGGAGTTCTGGGAACTAGAAGAACACGAGGTGGCCTACAGTTGGCTCCGGGCATTCAAAATCATGCCCAGGAATGGAGTTCTGGGAACTTGAAGAGCACGAAGTGGCCTACAGTTGGCTCCGGGCATCCAAAATGTGGCCCGGGAATGGAGTTCTGGGAAATCGAAGAGCACGAAGTGGCCTACAGTTGGCTCCGGGCATCCAAACTGTGGCCCGGGAATGGAGTTCTGGGAACTCGAAGAGCACGAAGTGGGGCACTCAAAATGTAGCCCGGGAATGGAGTTCTGGGAGGTCGAAGAGCACGAAGTGTGTAACTGTTGACGAAAAACGAGCCCGGCTCTGTTCCCGGTTCTCCAGAATGTGGCCCGGGAATGGAGTTCTGGGAGGTCGAAGAGCACGAAGTGTGTGACTGTTGGCGAAAAGCGAGCCCGGCTCTGTTCCCGGTTCTCCAGAATGTGGCCCGGGAATGGAGTTCTGGGAGGTCGAAGAGCACGAAGTGTGTGACTGTTGCGAAAAACGATTCCCGGTTCTCCTCCCCGGCACCCGCCCAGACCCCCCTGAGGAGTCATGATGCTCTTTTTTGACCCTACTAGAAACCTATCAGCAAACGCTGTTAGGTAAAAACGATCACATGGCACGAAGTATTGCGCACATGTTTGAAACCCTTTTTGCAAAGGACCCATTAGCTCAAATCTGACCTAGATCTTGGAGCACCATGCCCAGACATCTTGCGCCTCGAAAAAATCGAAGCGTTTTTGTTTCTTCGATTCCCCATCGTGGCCCTTATTCCCGGCCTCGGGGCTGTCAGAAAACGACTGGGGATACAAAGCCAGTCCCAGGGAAGTGGTCGAGTGGTCGGGGGGCTCGAGACGCCAGATGTCTGGTTACGTGGGGCCTGTTCTAGAACAGGAACATGCCAGAGACGGATCTACCTTTTCTCCGACCCTGTAACGCGCCGAGCGCAACGGCCATTCTGTCTGCAGACGCATCCGCCACGAATTGTGTACACACACGCAGCGGCATCCAAGGTGTCTGTAGATGCTTGTGGCTAGAAAGCGAGAACGGCATGAGCCGCTGGCCCCAGACATTGCTCTCCTAGCAGCAGGTAGGCGTCACCCTCCAGGGCCGCTTCTCGATCTACAGGACGACGGCAAGAAGCCTGAGAGATATCACGGCCCCGGCCATGATATCCAGACACACACACACACACACACGCATACATACACGATTACACACACACACTTACACACACACACACACACACACACACACACACTTACACACACACACACACACACACACACACACACGAACACACATGAACACACGTGAACACACACACACACACACACACACTTTCCGTCGGCGGCGAGGCTGAGGCTGTCCGCACCAGCGAGTGGCGATTCGGGGAGACCGAATGGCGAATTGGCCAGCGTGCGAGAGCGGGGGGCAAGACAGACAAGGCGGCCGCAAAGGGAGGGAGGAGGGCACTCAGATGTGGAAGAATTCTGCCCCCAGCGCGCTGGCGCGGCCAGCAGCGGCAGCGGGGACCGTGGCAGCAGCCGCGCCGCGGCGTCGGTGCATCCACGGGCGCTGCCGATGCCCCGTACGCGGCAAAGCAAGCTGCAGACAGTGACGACGCCCAGGCAGGGGACGGCTAGGCAGCGCAAGCGACGTGAGAGTGGAGTCCAGGCTTCAGACTGCCAACCGCCAAAAGCTGTAACCGCTGGGTGCTGGGCTGGGGAGTACGCCCTAGCGCAGGGTCCACCGGCACAGGTTCCAGGGGGCTGAGGCTGAGGCTGCGCCTGTGTCGTCCCAGGGAGGACGGCCCTGCGCGGGGCTAGGCGGTGGCGCCGGGGCGCCGGCATTACTCGAACGTCTCATAGTCGGATATATGACAAGTGGGGCTGGGGTCGGAGAGATGAGAGCCGGAGCCAGAGAGAGGAAAGACAGGCGCTGGAGTCGGAGAGTCGGGAGCCGGAGTCGGAAGAAGATGCCAACCCCTCATCCTCACCCCCCTCGACGCCTGATGGCTCTCGGCTCACGCCGCGGGCCTCTGGCGGCCGTTCCGGGGAGATGCGGGCAGCCCCGGCAGCGCGCCCTCGGCGAGGCGCAGCTGCAGGAGAGCATCCCCCGAGGAGGCCCAGGGCCGACCCCAGCGTCCGAAAACCTCCTCCTCCTCCTCCTCCTCCTCCTCCTCCTCCTCCTCCTCCTCCTCCTCCTCCTCCTCCTCCTCCTCCTCCTCCTCCTCCTCCTCCTCCTCCTCCTCCTGCGAGCGCCGAAGCCCGGTCTGTGCCGGCGCCCGCGCTTGCGCCCCCCCTGTGCTCGTAGAGCTCCGCGGCGCCCCTGCCCAAGAATCTGTTGACCCGGGTCGAGCCAGACCCGGGCCAGTGAGGCCTTGCAGGATGCTGCAGAATCCTGCGGGATCTTGCAGGGTCCTGCACCCCAACCCTGGTCAGTGCACCCCTGGCCCTACAGGGTCCTACCAGATCTGGCGGAGGAGGAGGAGGAGGAGGAGGAAGATTGTTCGCCGCAGCATGCAGCCCGCACGTCACCTCGAGAAGGAGGAGGAGGAGGAGGAGGAGGAGGAGGAGGAGGAGGAGGAGGAGGAGGAGGAGGAGGAGGAGGAGGAGGAGGGGGGGACCGTGTAGAAGATCCAGCGTTCTGGCTGACCCCCGTTTACATTGACCCCCGTCTCTGAAGCCCCCACCGGCGGCCGTGCGGGAAGATCCGGGCATCCCCGGAGCGCTCTCGGCGAGGCGCAGCTGCCAGAGAGCATCTCCCGAGGCCCAGAGCCGACCCCACGCATTCTCGAAACCCTTGCACCTCGAACCTCGCCCATCGCTCGGACGTCCATTCTCCCCGCGCATGTTTCGAACTTTTCGCAGGATGGCCCAAAAATGCTCCTCGATGGTCCCCGCCGAGAAGGAGTGCACACGTCCGAGCGATGCCAAGGAACCCCCTTCGTCGACGCAGCCCTGGCCCTCGGCCCCCTCCTGGGCGCCCCCGAGCTCGGCCCCGGGGAGCCTGCCTGGGCGCCCTCCCGGGGGCACCCGCGGGGCAGCCGCACGGCCGCGGGCTCTGGGCGCAGTACTCCGCGGGCAGCTCGCTCAGGTTCCGCTGGAAGAGCACGTCGAAGGCGTCCACGTACAGCACGAGGGTGTCGCCCCTCTCGCGGCGCAGCTGCTCGAGGAGGAGGAGGATCATGAGGGAGGAGAACTTGGGGATGATCGTCGTGACGTCGCGGAGCATCTCCTCGGGCAGCGACCTCCCCAGGTAGTGCTCCGCGGCCCACCTCCAGAAGGCCGTCGCGCGCCGGCTCCGGAGCCGCGCGATGCCCAGCCCGAGCACCCCGAGGAGCCCCCCGCCCTGGCGCCGCAGCGACTCCGCGGTCGCGCAGGTCGAGTACTCTGTGCCGCCCGGGTCCGTGTACCCGATCCTGTCCGAGACGGCAATGACCCGCACGCGGGGCGTCCTCCAGCGGAGAGAAGGAGGTGCCGCTCCTCCTCCTCCTCCTCCTCCTCCTCCTCCTCCTCCTCCCTCACCTCCTCCCTCCTCCTCTCCTCCTCCTCCTCCCCCTCCTCTCCTCCTCTCCTCCTCCTCCTCCTCCTCCTCCCCCCTCCTGCTGCTGCTGCTGCCGTCCCTGGCGTTCGCCTCTGGAGGGCCTCCCGTGGGAGGCTCTCGTCGCCACGGCTGGATTCGCCTCGAGGCGATAGCCAGAACGCACGCATCCCGAGAGAGGGAGGTCTGGGGAGCACCAGCACTGTCGGACCCAGGCCAGAAGAACATCCTTCAAGAACGTGAGACCCTCCGCCGGCCCAAACTGAAGAGCATTTAAGGGTGCGCTCACCCAGCCTGCAGAATGAGATCCAACAAGCACGGAGAACCTAAAGGCCACCCTCCCAGAACCGACCTCGATCTTATGCCTCAGTCCGACCGTATCGGGATCGTTTGGCCTCCCCGGTCCTCGCCGTGCACTCCTCGAGGAAGCCCTGCCGCCAGCTCCGCAGCGACTCCTGTGCGGCGAGCCCGCTCCCCTTCCCGACGAGGCTCAGCCGAGGAGCCGGGCGCCGAAGGGCACGGTGGGCGCGCCGGCGCCGCATCCGGCACCCCACCCATGAAGACGAAGCCAGGACGAGGGGAAGCTCGGGTGAGGACGAGTCGAAGATCTCTGAGATCTGGCGGCTCTGGAAGATGTCGCGGGCGCCGCGCTCTTCTCAGAGCGTTCCCGAACACGCTGAGACGGTTCTGGAACGCTCTGCAACGGATGTATCCTTAACCGAGCCCCTCCGACATACCTCCCGCACATGTCCAGTGTAGTAGACCTCTCCGGAACTTTACAGAGTGGGGAGCCAGGAGGACAAGGACTGTGACGGCGAACGGCTGGGAGGAGGATGTGGGAGGATATCCTCCTCGTAGACCTCCGACTCCTCTCCTCCTTCCTGCCCCGGCACCTGGGAGACTAAGTAGTCGGCTCAGATCTACGGCACTGACAAGCCCAAAGGCGCGCGGCTAAGAGTCTAGCTGTGTTTCCTGCCAACTGTGAATTCGAGGCTGGTGTTTCGGGGCCTCCCCTCCATCCTTCGCCTTATTCTCCCTTCTGATCCCTCCCCCCTCTTCCTCCTCCTCCTCGTCCTCCTCCTCCTCCTCCTCCTCCTCCTCTTCTTCTTCTTTTTCGTATTATTAACATGATTATTAGTATGATTATGATGATTATTATTATTATAATTATTATTATTGTTATTGCTATCATTTTTGTTATTATTATTATTAATATTATTATTATTATTAATATTATTATCCCTCTTAATATTATTAGTCTTATTATTCTGATGCTTATTATTACTATTATTATTAATATTCTTATTATTATTATGCTTAGTCTTCATCATCGTCTTCTTATTATTATGATTCTTCTTCTAAATATTATTATTATCATTATTATTAGTATTATAACTATTATTGTTATTCTTCTTCTTAATATTATTATTATTATTATTCTTATTAGTATTATTAATATTCTTCTTCATCCTCATCATCATCATCATCATTAGCATCATCATCATCAGCAGCAGCAGCATAATCATCATCATCATCATCATCATCATCAGCAGCAGCAGCAGTATCATCAGCATCATCATCATCATCATCATCATCATCATCATCAGCATCATCATCATCATCCCGCTCCTCCTCATCCTTATCCTCATCCTCATCCTCATCCTCCCCCTCGTCCTCATCCTCATCCTCAGCCTCCTCCTCCTCCTCCTCGTTCTTCTCCTCCCTCCTCCATCACATCCATCCCTCGGAAAGCTGGCCTTCGGACCTACCCAGGAGCGCGATCCGACCAGCACCTCGACGAGAGCACGGCCGCGGCAACGAGGCGAGCCCGCCAGAGGCCCGCAGAGAGAGGCAGGCGCTGACCCCGATCCCACCGCTCACCGATACTCGTCCTTATCCCGTTCATCCTCATCATCATCATCATCATCATCATCATCATCATCATCATCATCATCATCATCATCATCATCATCCTTCTCCTCCTCCTCCTCCTTCTCCTCCTCCTCCTCCTCGTTATCCTCCTCCTCGTTATCCTCGGACGAAGAGAGACGGCAGGGGGCAACGGGCTCCCGGGGCAAGACGTCGACATGGAACGGGCGACGCATCGCCGATGGATCGGCGAGGGGCCCCCGATGGCGCAGCCACGAGCTGCTGGGCGGAGGCGGGCCAGCGGACCCCCCTCGGCGAGGCATGGGCAGGACGGCCCAGAATCGAGTCGATAAGTCGGATCGGCGAGCGAGATTCATCGGATCGGCCGGAATCGGCAGCCGAGCCGGGAGAAGTCGCATCGGCGGAAATCGGTGGGCTGGTTGGCCTCCATTGAGAAAGCGGATCCTAGATCGGAATCCGAAGTCGAATCGAATCGGAATCGGAAGCCATCGAAATCGAATCGAATCGGATCGGAGGAATCGAAACGAGCCCTGACTGGGCGATTCGGGGGTGATGCGTCTCCCCCCATGAGCCTATCACCCCCGAACGCTGCCCCTGAGAGACCCCCGGGGGGCTGGGCGCTGACGCCAGGCCCTCCCTCTGACGGGCGCAGAGGAAGCACGAGCCGCAGGCCGTCGCCGCCGCCGCCGTCGTCGCTGCGACGGGGCGTCGAGACGCCGCCGCCGCCGTCGCCGTCGCGGTCGTCGTCGGCGGGTCCTCCGCCGGCGCAGCCCCGCCCGGTCCTCGAGGGGGGGTGGCTCGACGGGAAGAGCTGGCGACCAGCACAAACATTGCAATCGATATCTTATCATCCACTCCGCAGCTTCCTGACAGGTACGGCAGGCCCGGGAGAGGGGAGGGGAGAAGGTCGGTCCGCGGCAACGGGGCGCGAGGGGGGGCGGGGCGGAGGGCGGCTCATCGGTCGGCATGCTGGGAAGGGGCGTCAGGGCAGGGGGAGGGGGGCCATTGAACTGGAATCGGCGATGCGTCCCGATGGGCCCCCGAGAGCGAAACCCGCTCGCTCCGGGGTGGCGTGGGGCACCCCAGCAGCTATCGGCAGCAACGGGCGACTGGGGGTCGACGGTTCGTTCCCCCACGCCCGGGGAGGAGTGAGAAGGGGCAGGCTCTCTCCAAAGGCGGCGGGGCTTCTCGAAAGAACTGGCGCCTCCTGAGACGTCTTCTAAGCCCTCTCCGAAGACAGAGAGCACTGCTCAGAAGGCGCGGGGGGTCCTGAGAAGCCCCGCCGCCCTCTGGGAAGGCCCGCCCCCTCTCACCTCCCCCCCAATCTCCTCTGACCCCATCTACTCTGACCCCATCTAGAAGGCCTAGACAATAAGGGCTCCCAACTTCGCGCTTCGCGCTGCGCGAAGCGCGAAGCGCGAATCACTTCGCGCTCTCGCGTCGCCCCCCCCAAAGGGCGAAAAGGAGGACGAGGAGGAGGGGGAGAAGGAACGAGGACCGCGAAGCGCGAAGCGCGAATACCTTCGCGCCCTCGCGGGCGCCCTCGAGACGACCTCCCTCGAGATTGCACCATGCTTCGTGGACTCCCCTCGATGCCGGGACCGCTGTCGAAACCGATGGGCATCGCCGCCCAGGCCCTCCCCGAGGCCTCAGGAAGAGCACTGCGGCGCCCAGGCTGCGGGGACGAGCGAGGTCGGCACGCGGGATGCCCGGGCGCTCCCCCCATGGGCCAGTCCTTAAATCGCGTTTCTTATGTGCAGAAAATCAGAAGAATAATCGAGTGTATATAAACAGATAGATATATGTATCTATATATATATATATATATATATATGTTGGTACACTGGATTGACGGTTCTACTGTAAAAGATAGAGTCAAACGATTCAAGCACAAACACAATAGAAATACATGTCCAGAGAAACACAAGAAAGTAAATAGAACTGACCCCCGTGGCCTCTTGCGCGCCACAGCTCCGGCCGCCAGGCGGCCTGTCGAGGCGATTCGGGCACACCCAGGACGCTCTCGGCGAGGGGCAGGCAGCTGCCGCAAAGGAGCCAGCGACAACGCCCAGCAGAACCAGAACTCCGGCCTCGTGCTCCGTGGCGCAGCGCGGACCCCTGGAGGTCTGGGCCTCCTCCCAGGGGCCAGCTTCTCGTCCTGGACCATTTCTTGGACGACCTCTTGTGCCCGGCAAGACTACCAGAGGCCGAAAATGGCAGCAGCAACAACAACAATCAGTTTACCCTCATGCGCGATGTTTCCACACGCAGCATGCGACCATCACGGTAACCATCCACATCATGGGGGATTCTTGTTCTGTAGCGGGGTCCGTTATTCCCATTCCCAGATCTCCCGCCCAATGAGGTCTTGCAAACACCTCCTCCGAGGAATTTCAACATATCCCGCCTCGAAAACACATGCCCGCGCCTTGCTGCGCCGATGCGAGACCGCCAGTGAAACCCCAGCGAAGGGTAAAGCACAAGGAAATATCGAACGACAGGATTGCCTTGGTGGGGATGGTGGCTGTCGGCGGTGAGGCAAGGACCTGGCCCTGAATAAAAAGGGAGGAAGTCTCGAGCAGGGCTGCTGTTGTTGCTGGGAGCGGCGCCAATGCTGAAGAGAGTAGGGCGCTAGTCCAGCGTAAAACAAAACGAAGTCTCGGGCGGGAACGCTGGTTTTGTTGGGACGGCGGCTTTCGGCGGCGAGGAGGAACACCGCCTTGAGTAAGAAAGGAGGAAGCATCAAGCGGGAGCCGTGGTTTTGTCGGGACGGGGGCTGTCGGGGGTGAGGAACAGCACCGCCCCGAGGAAAAAAAGAGGAAATCTCGAGCGGGAACATTGTTCTTGCTGGGAGCGACGCCAATTCAAAAGAGAGTAAGGCGCCAATCCAGCGCAGCGTAAAACGGAATGAAGTCTCCGGCGGGATCGCTGGTTTTGTCGGGGCGGCGGTTTTCGGCGGCGAGGAGGAACACCGCCTTGAGTAAGAAGGGGGGAAGCATCGAGCGGGACCCGTGGTTTTGTCGGGACGGGGGTTGTCGGCGGCGAGGAACAACACCGTCTTCAGGAAAAAGGGAGGAAATCTCGAGCGGGAGCGTTGTTCTTGCTGGGAGCGGCGCCAATTCAAAAAAGAGTTGGGCGCCAGTCCAGCGTAAAACGGCAGGAAGTCTCGGACGGGAGCGCTGGTTTTGTCGGGGCGGCGGTTTTCGGCGGCGAGGAGGAGCACCGCCTTGAGTAAAAAAGGGAGGAAGCCTCGAGCGGGAGCGTTGCTTTTGCTGGGGGCGGCGCCGATGAGAGAAAGACTAGCGCGCCAGTCCAAGGTAAAACGGGAGAAGGTCTCGAGCGGAAGCGCTGGTTTTGTTAGGATGGCGGCTTTCGGCGGCGAGCAACAACACCAGCCCTGAGTAAAAAAGGAGGAAGTCTCGAGCGGGAGCGTTGTTGTTGTTGGGGGGCCGGTTTGGGCGGTCCCCCAAACTGCTCGAGCGTGAGCCTCGTTTTCAATGAAAATGTAGCCGGCGCCTCGGCGAGAGCGCCAGGGCGCCTATACTTAAAATTGTTGAGTAATTAACATTCAAAAAGACTCCCGTCATGGTTTTGGCTTCGCAGTGCGAGCAGGCGGGGGAAGCCTCGGCCTGGTCGGCGTTGGGCACAAGGGACCTAAAAAACCGAGGACCATGACCAAGACTGAACACGGAAACGTCGGTGTCGATATTTGTCATCGTCCTTCTCGGTCATCGTCAATCCGGCGAATCGGCGAATCGGCGACGGCCAGCATGGACTATGACCAAGATCGGCGTCAAAAAGATCCCGGGACATCTTGGTCATGATCATCGTGCTTTTTCCCTCGGTCGTCGGCGTCGGCCCCCCCCCATATTTGGGCGCCCCAAATGAGTACGGCATAAATGGGCACGATGCCCAACAGCAAATGTTGCCTAAAACCGACAGCGGCCGTCGTTGAGCAGGCGACCTTCTGCCTCAAATGGTTCACGTCCGCAGCGACCCCGACAGCGACTGCCTCAAAATAGACAAGAACTGCCGTCGGTGTTCGTCACCATTCGTTCCGTACTCCGAGTACAGAGCGGAGGATTGTACCGCATCGCCGATGTATCGACGATGCATCGGCGATGCATCGGCGACGTCGGCGTGGAAAAAATCGAGCTCAGCATCGAACCGCATCGCCGATGCATCGGCGATGCGACGCGATCCTCCGATCCCGTCCTACGTCGACTTCGACCCCATTGTGGGGGGCCTAGAACAACTGCCGTCTGTTGTCGTCACCATTCTGTCCGTGCCCATGTCGATCCGCCAGGGCCCGAAGTCCTGGCCTGAGCATGCCGTGCACGGATCGGCCCTTTCTCCGACCCTGCACTGCGCCGAAAGGAACGGCCGCGCTTGTCCATAGGCGCACCCGCCCCCGAGTACGTCGACGTATGTAGCGACACCCCAATGTGTCCACAGACGCCTGCGGCTAGAAAACGAGAGTGGTACTTGGCATGGGCCCGAGAGGCAGGCCTTCCGGAAGCAGGTGTCGCCGCGCCGTGCGTTCTCGACGCGCCCAGAGTGGGCGACGCCGACACCGCGGCCAGTCCAGGGAACACCCTGCGCCCCGCGCCCCAGGTAGACGAGGCCGGCACCGCGGCAAGCCCCGCAGCAGGCACACCGCACCCGCGGCGGGCGCCTGCCCGCGGCGCCCGTGGCGCCCTCCCCAGGGCGGAAGGCTGCGCGCCGGCATATTCCTCCTCCTCCTCCGCCTCCGCTTCCGCCTCCGCCTCCTCCTCCTCCTCCTCCTCCTCCTCCTCCTCCTCCTCCTCCTCCTCCTCCTCCTCCTCCTCCTCCTCCTCCTCCTCCTCCTCCTTCGCCCGGGCCACACGAGGGCCGGAGGGCTGGCAAGCCCTCTGGCCACGTGTGTACCCAGCTCTCGCCCAGGCTGGCCTCACCATGCGCACCCGGTTCCCTGGCAGGCTTTGCCCCCCAAGTCCTGGCCCCGGGGCCGCCGAGGCCGCCGCTGGCAGCGCCAGGCACAGCCACACGCCCGCCGGCCGCCGCGCGCGCGCGGGGGGCGCGCCGCGCTGGGTGGCACCGCCGGCGCCACCGGCGGGTGAGCCTCGTGAACGGGGGGGGGAGCCCTCGAGAGTCGGGGATCGCACGAACGGTCGAGGCGGATGAGGTAAGACGAAGCCAGGACGAGGACGAAGCGGGCGAGAGAGAATCGAGAACCTCGGAGATCCAGCGGTTCCAGATGCATCGGGCGCCGCGGCCTTTTCAGAGCGTTCCAGAACCCTCTGAAAGCGTTCTAAAACGTTTTGGACAGACTTACCCTCGTCCTAATCCCGCCCGGCGACGTCAACCTTCCCTCTCTCGCCGGCGAGCCCAGGGGGGGAATTGAAAGGAGGAGGACCTTGTCTAAGGGCGGCGGGGTTCCTCAGAGGCCCGCGCGCCTTCTGAGAAGTGTTTGTGTCTTCGGAGAAGATCTAAAGAATTTTCCCAGAAGCCCGAGACCTTTTTTTTTCCGAGCCTCGTGAGAAGGCCCGCCCCCCTTCCCACTTCCCCCCAGGCTCACCGCCAACACTCTGGAGGAACAAATGCTGCATAAACATACACTTGCGGAGCTCCGCGAGGATTTCTTGGATCGGCGCTGGGCCCCTTGGCGGCGCCTCCGGCGCCGCCCGTGGAAGGAGGAGAGCAAGATGTAGAGCGATGAACCAGATGTTCTTTAAGCGGAAGGATAACGCGGATGGCGTTGTAGCAGTATGATAGCGGGCACATTCAAGGACCACTAAAGCTCAAACGGCAGCAAGAGAAAGGCCATCCGACACCCCGCATGTACAACACTGCTACCCTGCGAACGTGCCCAAGGAAGTAATGACTTACCGTTCGCGTCTGGTGCTCAAGTGGAACCGTCGCGCCTCGCTGGCAGCCCGGACGCAAACGGCCCAGACCACCACCGACACCCGACCGACTGGACACACGAAGTAGTTACAGTGCGGAACAGGGCAAGGAAGGGGTTCTACCAACCACCCCTCTCATGTAGAGTTGCACTGCACGGGGACCTTCTGGCGGCCAGGTGCCTCTCTAAAACTGCAGTTACAACCGGGGGTGAAGTGGTAGCAGACTATTGGTGGGGCACAGAAAACGAGATTCGAGTTTTGAACGCGCAACGGCCTGCTGCCCCACAAACATAGTTCGTGGTGACAGCCCCTCCCTGACATGGTTCACTACGTCGCAATCGCGAGCAGAGTTCGCGACATGCGAATATCTGTGTACTTCTCTCTCCCTAACGCACTGCTTCGCATTCGCGAACACAGTTCGCGATATGCGAGTCGGCCGGCGCATTCGCCAACACAGTTCGGACATGCGACGCCGAGTGGGTAGCCCAGTGGCGTCGCCGTTGCCCCTGTTGAAGTCGCTGCGTTGGGAGCTCGGCGCCGTCTTTTCGCGCCATTCCTCGCCCAACCTCACCGCAGGGCGCGCGTAGGCTAGCTCCCCCCCCCCCCCGCGATGTCGGGGGCGAGCTATAGGCCGATACTTCCCTCCGTCATGGGGTCGGCCCTCATGTCACGGGTGGGCGTCGCACCACGGCATGTCGGACAGCTGTTTGTTGCGCAGCTGTTCTGCCACCCACCATAGGTGGCCTACCAGACTTCTCTCCGATGGCGGCCGCGCGTGGTCCACGGCCAGGGCGGAGAAGACGGACATACCGTCCGCGACCAGCTCTGTCGGCACAGCGTACCCCGCCCCCCTCGTCAGCCTCCTGATCTCACCAACTGAAGCGAGCCCGCGCACCACCTCGCGGAGCGTCAGGAGGCACGCCTGCAGGCCGTCTGCCGCCCTGCATGCTGCGAGCAGCTCGGAGCCGAATGAGAATATACACACGAATTTGCGCGATCGGCTCACAGCGTCGACCAAGTGACAGATCTGCTCACCAATACTGCGGCCCTTGCCCAGACGCATGCATACGGCGCCACGCATGCCGCGCCCTGTCTCTTCCTCACGCTTGAACGAGCCGTCGCTGCGCAGGCAGATCCGGCCCGCGCGCTACATCGCCAGGAAGGCGACGAGCGCCCCGAGGCCAGAACAACGCAGCCGAGCTCCATAACGCGCCCGATGAACAACGTGTTCTTGGCCAGTTGCAGCGCAACGTTGCAACGAGGCGCTGCGCAAGCGGCGCATGGGCGGCTGCTCCGAGGAGAGAGACAAAGAGGTCTGGGAGTGGCCTCCAGCCAGCTCGTCGGCCTTTGCGTTGACCAGGTCGACGTGCCCGACGGGGATCAGCGCGTCGATGCACTCGCCCTGGTCGAGCGTCACTGCGCCATCGGCACTGCAGTGTCGGCGGACACCGCAAGTGGTGAAATCGCCGCAATCACCCTGGAGTTGGCCGGAGACGCTCTCGACGCGACGCGGCCGATCAGCTGGCCCACGCGGCCCATGCGCCCAGCGGTCTTCAAGTCGTCGACGTGCTTGGGCGGCGTGAGCACGAGCTCTGAGCCGCCAGTGCCACATGGGCCCGACGCCTCGCGCATGACCTCAACCTCCGGCACCCGCCGCGCTGGCTCGGCGCCGCGCCCGGCGAGCGCGCGCCTTGGCGAGCTTCATTTGGGAGTCCCGAAACGGCGCGGTGACGGGCCGCGCGGCGACCTCGACACCCCCGAAGATCTCACCGCACGGTCCGTCAACACACGGCCCCGGGACCTCGGAGGCCCCGATCGCCCGAGACATCCTCGGAGAACGACCCGAGCCCCAAAACCGCGCGGTGACCCGAAACCCCACCGACTCACCGCACGGCGCGGTCACCACCCCGTTTCGGGGCCCCCGACTCATGGAGAAAGCCCCGGGCGCGCCCTTGCATCCCGCGCCCGGCTTGGCGAGGCGCAGGCACTCGGTCCGATCGTCGCAGGACTAGCCTGAGATCTGCCTGAGGACGGCCGCGCTGCTGGGCGGCAGGGTGAAGTTCACTTCTCTCGGTGCTTCGCCCTGCCCCTGCATCTCCGCGACGGCCACGCCCGGCAGGAACGCCCCCTCGACGCCCGGGGCGACGCGCGCTCAGGGCGACAAGCCGCCCCTGAGGGCAGAGCGCGCCGAGGCGCCCGCTTCGCCGCGCCAGCGAACGTCTCCGGGGCTTCGGCGCCCATGTCGCGGAAGGCCCTCAGCCCCGCGCGGCGCCGGGCCTCGCCGCCCGAGCCCACCCAGCGCCTGGGCCGCCTTCGAGAGGGCGTCGCCCAAAACACTTGCACTTGATCCAGATGGCGAGCTCCTCGAGGATGGCGGCGGCCACCTCCTTGGCCGGCATCGACGCGCCCTCTTCGGCTAGGAGATCGGCGTCGCGCTGCAGCGCCACGGCGGCGCAGACCTCAAGCACGGCTGCGGCGGGCCCGCCAACAAAAGAGTCGCCATCGCGGCAGCTCAGAAACGCCTCTCGCACTCCCGGGCCCAGGTGTAACCCCGCGCGTTTTCCACGATCACCCTCCTCAGGCTCGGCGCAGTCGTCTAAAGTGGCACCGCGCGCGCAGCAGTGACACTGCGCGGGAACGCGCTGGCGCCGGCGCCGAGTCTCCAAGCGCCAGGGCCACTCGCGCGGCCTGCGGCCTACGCTGGCGGCCGCGCGCTCGACAGCAGCATGGGCCATCTGCGGCTGCCGACGCCCCCCAGCTCCTGTAGTTCATGGGCCAGGTCCCCCGCGCCCTCGGCGCCCTGCAAAGCTGACAACATCACCCGACGCGGCCGGAGAAGTCGCCGTCGGCCTCGGCGGGCATCGCCAACAGGGCCGATGGCGAACCACCCTCGGTGACGCCGGCGGCGCCCTCGGGAAAGTCAACAACATAATCACCGAACGCCCCGCCCTGGCCCCGTCCAGCGTCGGCCGCCAGCAGCCGCTCGCCACCGGGACAAGCTGGATGATGCAAGCGCCCTTCCACTGCTCGCCCATAAGGCTGCGGGCATCGAACCTGGCGCCACCCAGGTGCAGTTGGCGGACGTCGCTGGGGTTTCGAGGGAACCATCAGATTACAAGACTGCTGTTGCAGCCCAGCCATTCGCCCACAAATCTGACCGCGTTCGAAACGCACAGCGCGAACGCCAGGTAGCTGAAAGCATCGGCGGGGCGAGCGGCGCAGAGCATCGGGGACATCAGGGCGTTGCCGAGCCTGCTCGGTCAGCTGCTTGCCCTGCTCGTCCTCCCAGTGGCCACAGGTCCTGGCCCCTGTGTCTGGTGCGATGTGCTCTAGGAGGTCCTCCACGCGGTCACAGGCCAGGCCTGCTCGCGCCATGCAAGCGTCCATGTCGTTGAAGACGGCACCGATGATGGTCCGAACGTCCTGCAATCTGCAGACCATCTCGGCGCTGCGGTACTTGACCGTTACCTTGCATCTGCCTGGATCAAGAGAGAGGACAGCACGGGGCCCCGCACAGCCCGACACGTCTTTCGCGCCAGGAGGCCAGCGGAGTACCACCTGATCACCCACATTGAAGCGCCCCTGTCCAGTCTCGGTGGCGCGTGCCTGGAAGGCGAAGTTAACGCGGGCGATCGAAGTAGCCTCGATCATACGCTGCAAGGCGATATCACGGATACGACACTGCAGTCGGCTGGGTTGCGCTTCGCCACCGGCAGCGAGGCTGGCACCGGCGACATAGTCGTTCTCACCCTCCTCGTCCGCTTCGAGCGGCGGCAGCATGGAGGGCTGCCTGCCGACGACGTTGCATGGCGCGACGCCGCCCACGCGGGCTAGGCTGTTGCCCGAAGAGATGGCGCGGGCCAGCACGGAGTCGAAGGCGGCGCGATGCACTCGCGTTCCAGCCGTTCCCCAGTGGCGCGACGTGCACGCCGTAGCCTTGCACCGCGTCGCTCTATGAAACAAGCGCGCTGGCGCGGGGCACGGATGTCCACCCGGGCCCCTCCTCCTCATCACCTACACGAAGTAATTGAAGGTCATCCCGCCTTCACCGTCCGCGATGAAGGTCTCCATTGATCCAAATAGCTGGATCCATGACCTAACAACTGCTGCTAACAACGTCGATTCGCATCTGTCCGCGGTACCCCGGCCGTTGTGCCACCGTGAGGCGCGGCAGATCAAGTGCAGTATCATGCGATCCGCGCAGTAAAGTATGTCGCATTCAACGCGTAACGCGCTGGTTGAATCGCGTCGAAATGCGCAGCGTGGGAGTGATAAGGCGTGCTGGTGGTAGCCACCCACGGCATTCCCGACAGTTATTAACCACTGTGGGCATGAGGTCCATGGTTGCCTATGGCATGTTGGCTGCAAGCAATGATCGCACCATCTCCTTAATGGCGTGCCACCACCGTGAGTGTAGCTTGCGTAGCTCTCGCATTCGCGTCTCGTGCGAGTCACCACGCAGTGCTCGCAGTGACGCGGCGATGCCAAAGCGAGTCCAATCTGCAGGCGCAGGGTTACCCACAGAGGCGTCGGCAGCTCGTGGCGGTGCGCGCCTCGGCGCCGCGCCAGTTGCGGGACTAGCAACACAGTTGCCGCATCTACAATCCTAAGCCCCAGCGCTGGACGACTAGCTGGCCCCGGGTGCATCTGCATGTGCCGGCGGCAGTTCGGTTTCACGTTCTGCTCCGAGGTCAGTTCCTCCAGGTAGTTGAGCGTCTCGATCGCTGGAGTGGCGCGGCCATCGTCATCATGATCGTCATCATCGTGATGCTGATGATGATGATGATGATGATGATGATGATGATGATGATGATGCTGATGATGATGATGATCCTGATGATCATGATGATCATGATGATCATGATGATGACGATCGGGCGGCACGGGGCGGCACGGGGCAGCACGGGCGGCACGGCGCGGGCGGCACGGGGCGTCACGGTGCGGCACAGGGCCGCACGAGGGCGGCACGGGAGCGGCACGGGGCCGCACGAGGGCCGCACGGGGCGGCACGGGGGCGGCACGGGGCGCCACGGGGGCGAAAAGCCCGCAGGCATGGCCAGATGGTTAGACCAAGTAAGAACCCCTAGGTACAAGCACCTGTTTGGGGAATGAGTAGGGCCGGGGGGTCAGGTCTGCAGAACACCCCAAACGGACGTCAAGGGCGCAGCCAACCTGTTCGGTCCAGCTGAAATCCCACCAGCCCTCTGGGCGTAGGTGGTTTAGAGAGTTTCCTCTTCCACCCCTCCTTCCCCTTCGGGGAGGGGTTTATCACTGTTCCCTATTAATAAAAAAAACCTCCCCCAGGCGACTGGGGGCCAACCAGGGACCATGACAACCCCCCCACCATCCCTTGTATTAGAGAAAAAAAAAAAAAAAAAAAAAAAAAAAAAAAAAACTCTGCCTCCTAATTCGGAACATGCGCAGCCAACCCGATGCGGCCCCCCCCCCCCCCACACCATCCCTGTCAAAAAACAATACAGAGTACACTTGGCGGCGGCGGCGGCTGCGGCGGCTGCGGCGGCGGTGGCGGCGGCTGCGGCGGCTGCGGCGGCGGCGGCGGCGGCGGCGGCGGCGGTGGCGGTGGCGGTGGCGGCAGCGCTGCGGCGGCGGCGGCGGTTTGGCAGCGGGGGGCGGCGGCGGCGGCGGCGGAGGCGGCGGCGGCGGCGGCGGATTGGCCCCCAGTAGCTGCCCATCCAAAGACGACTGCTGAATATGCTGAGGCTCGGGCCAGACTCGGGTGCTACATATGTTGGGAGGGCGGGTGGGAGTGAGCGAGACGGCTTGCGGGGGGGAAGGGGTCTGGACCCCTCCCCCTAGCCCCTCCCCTGGACCTGGACAGGGGCTTCCGCGAGTCGTCGGAGCGTCCAAGACGGCCTCGGCGAGGAAGCCAAAATCATTGGTTTTACTATGGTTTTGGCCCCAGTTTGGCCTCCTGGGGGGGGACGCTAATTGAACACCCCCCTCCTGTGATCGATCTGACCCAAGATGGCCCAAAGATGGCCCCCAAGGCTCCCAAGGGTGCCCCAAGAGGGCCCCAAGAGGTGGCCAGGAAGCCCCAAGATGGCCCCCAGGATGCCCCCAAGAGGCTCCCAAGAGACCCCCAAGAGGCCCCAAGAGACCCCCCAGATGCACCCAAGATGCTTCAAGAGGCCCCGGCGAGAATGCCAAATCATTGATTTTACAAAGGTTTTAGCCACGTGTTGGCCTCTTGGGGGGGCACTGGTTAAGATGATTCCAAGAGCGCCTGGGAGCCCAAGATGACCTCCAAGATGGCTCAAGATATCCCAAGATGTCTCAGAATGGCTTCCTCTGTGTGCTGCCCACTTCCCTGATCGAGGCAATTCCTCTGGGCATCGTTTCTGGATGGGCTGGTGGGGATTCGCGAAGCGTCAACAATTGATGCACACCCGGCGTCAAGCCAAAACTTTGGACATAAGCGAATGGTTGGACTTCGCACATCTTCGTCGGCTTAACCGGCGAGGCGTTTGACCACCTTGACGTCCCTTTTTTGGTGGTCCTGCACAGGAAGGCGGTCTCTGACCCTCGGTCCTACTCAAACCATGGGAACCCTCTAACGAAACGATATTAGAAAGTCCCACCAGCCCTTTGGGCTAAGGTGGTTTAGCGATATAAATTGCTCCTTTTCCAAAACTCCCTTCCCTTCGGGGAGGGGTACCCTCCCCCTCTCCACCCTGAGTTTTTTTGTTGGGCGGGCCACGAGGGGTAAGAGCGTCCAAGATGGCCCAAGATGGCTCCAAGAGGGCCTCCGATGCTCCAAGATAGCCGCCGAAATCCTTCAAATACCGGTGAAATATAATTCATTTGCGCATCGCGATGGCCCGAAGAGACGGCTTGTCTTCTCCATTCCTTTTCCGTATAAATACTCCTCCATATCGCACCCCGAGGTCTAAAGGGCGGGCTGGGCGTTTCGCCTAAAACTTCTTCGCCATTTACGAACATTGGCAACAGCTTCACGGATGGAGGGCGGGCGGTTTTCAAAATGCGGCTCTCGCCTTAGCACTGCGCACATCTGTTTGTTTCATAAATTCGCAAAAGTTTCACGGATTGAGGGCAGGCGGTTTTCAAAATGTAGCTCTCGCCTTAGCGTCGCGTACATTCGTTCTAAAAATGCAAAAGTTTCACGGATTGAGGGCGGCTCGCTTTCAAAATGTAGCTCTCGCACTAACGCCGCGCACCCTGCTTTTTTTAATTGCAAGAGTTGTGCGAATCCCCATAGTCAACGTACCAGAAATATGGAAGGATTCAGGATTGTGAGGGTTCAACAATTACGTTGATTCGCGGTGTTGAAATCCCAGGAATGGCATTCTAGCACGACTCAAGATAGTAAAGACACAACAGCCAGGTTGATCCGCGGCATTGGAGTCCCGAGAGTGGTGTTTTGGCATGCTTCAGAGTCTGTGGAAATAAACCCTTGCAGAGGCCTATGAAGAGGGAGCTTGGAGGGAGGGTTTACTCCAACATCGTTGATGAATCTTGGATTCACACTGGTCCTCCTCCTCCTTCACCTCCTCCTCCTCATCCTCATCCACTCGCCCCCCATGGGCCCCAGGGATGGCCCGAAGAGGCCCTCCAAGGCCACCCCCTTGCTCCCAGAGATCTCCCTGCTCATCCTGGTTGCCCGCTGTGTTTCACCACATGTGTCCATTTGTTCATTTTCCCGTTAACTCTCATGGGCAGGGTTTCTTAACGGGATGGTGGGGAAACGCGCAGCGTGAAGAATTGCAACATCGTGAAAAATCACGGCCAAAGACCCGGACCCCAACTCTCCGCGCCACTGATCGAGCCAGGTCGATACGTGAGGATCCCAGGGCCCGAAACCGGGCGAAAACGCCCGGCCCGAAAACAGATCGAGACGCCAGGATCTCAGGGGCAAGCGCAGCTGCACTGAGCCTTCCCCGGCGACGGGGAGGGGGGGCAGGGGCGGAGGGGAGGAGGAGGGGAAGGAGAAAGGAGGAGGAGGAGGAGCAAGAGGAGGAGGGGGAGGAGGGGGAGGAGGAGGAGGAGGGAGGGGAGGAGGAGGAGGAGGAAAGGAGGGGAGGAGGAGGAGGAGGAGGATGGGAAGGAGGAGCGTCCGACGGCGGACGGCAGCGGCGACGACCGGCGGCCCACGGCGCGGCCCGCGCCGGCTGCCGGGGCGGCCCGGGGAGGCGGCGGCGCCGGCATCCGGGGGCAGCCCGCTCGGCGATTCGGCCCGCGGGGGGGCGAGCAGAAACGGGCGAGTTGCGGAAGCAAGGATAGGTGTCCCCTCCTCCTCCTCCTCCTCCTCCTGCTCCTCCTGTTTCTCCTCCTGCTGTTCCTCCTCCTCCTCCTCCTCCTCCTCCTCCTCCTCCTCCTCCTCCTCCTCCATCCTCTCCTCCTCCTCCTCCTCCTCCTCCGCCTCCTCTCCTCCTCCTCCTCCTCCTCTCCTCCCTCCTTCACTCCTCCTCCTCCTCCTCCTCCTCCTCCTCCTCCTCCTCCTCCTCTCCTTCTTCTTATGTGTTGTATGAATATCGTTGTTATTCAAATTGTGATTCGTCTTGGGATTAGTATGAGTCTTAGTATTCCGAGTATCGTTACTACGTTTCTGATGGTTGGCATTATCATTCGTATGAGTTTGATGCATATTAGCGTCATTGGTCTTAGGCTTATTGGTATGTAATTATGTCTTCTCAATATTAGTATGCTTAATAATTAGACCATTCGCATTGGATTGTTATTATAACTATTATTCCTATAGCTAGTCGTAGTGTCCTTCTTTTTAACATTATGATTATGAGTATCTTGAATAGTATAATTAGTAGTAGTATCCTTATGATGTGTGTTATCCTGCTTGCTAGTATGACTAGTGTTATTCTTATGATTGCTATTATTGTTCCTCCTCCTCCTCCTGCTGTTCCTCCTCCTCCTCCTGCGCCTCCTCGTTCTCGCCCTCCTCCTCATCCTCCTCTTCTTCGTTTTCTCATCACGATGATGTTTATCATAATTGTTCGTATTCGTCTGATTCGTTTTTCTTATTAAAAATATTCGCATTGTTCTTCTTAGTCTGAGCATTCGTCTGATTATGATTCTTGTTCTTCGTATTATTAATACTATTGCTACGATTCGTAGTATTCTTCTTGTTGCATCATTCGCATCCTTGTCTTAACATGATCGCTATTCTTAGTCGTCGTCGTACGACTACGGTTCGCATGATTATTCGTAGTATGGCTCGCTTGATTTTCTGAGTAGAATTAGGTGTCTTGTCATTATGATTGTTCGTCGTAGTAGTAGTATGAGTGGTAGTATTATTCATAACAGTATTATGGTTCGTGTTTGTAGTCTTCTTGTTGTTACTACTATTCGTATCATTCGCATTCGCAATCGTATAAGTATTAGTTGGATTCGTCGTATTGCTATGTTTCGTCTTCTTGTTACTGTTCTTATTCATAGAATTCCCCTCCTTATAATTTGTTGTCGTTTTGCATATTACTTGTGGCATTATTATTGTTATTCCTCCTCCTCCTCCTCCTCCGCCTCCTCCTCCTCCACCTCCCTCCTCCTCCTCCTCCTCCTCCTCCTCCTCCTCCTACTCCTACTCCTACTCCTCCTCCTCCTTATAAACAACTGCTCCCTGTCGCACCCCGAGGCCAGTTTTTGGGGCGGGCTGGGCGTTTCGCATGAAACTCCCTCGCCATGTATGACCCTGAAGCTTAAACATTGGCCACAAATTCACAGATGGAGGGTGGGTGGTTTTCAAAATGTGGCTCTCGCCTTAGCGCCGCGCACATTCCATTTTGAAATTTGCAAGAGCTTCACGGATCGAGGGCGGTTCGTTTTCAAAATGTGGCTCTCGCCTTAGCGCCGCGCACATTCGTCTGAAAAAATGCGAGAGTTTCACGGATTGAGGGCGGGTGGTTTTCAACATGTGAT
>CAUYUJ010020501.1:0-55000 GCA_963575745.1 Prorocentrum cordatum | reverse complement strand
TCACCCGTCCTCTATCCTCCATCCTCCTCCAGCCCTCCTCCTCACCCTCCTCCTCCCTTTCCTCCTCCGTACGTATCCTCACACCTCCTGCCCATCCCCCTCTCCCTCTTCCTCCTCCGCCACGGGAGCAGCATCATCATGACTGTCAGCATCGTACAGCTTGGCTGATGGAGAGCGGCTCGTTCTCGAAAAGTGGCTCTCTAGCCGTAGCGCCGCGCACACTCGTCGAGCAAGGTCGCAACAAACCTTCACGGATGGAGGGCGGGCTCCTTCCCAAACAGCGGCCCTCGCGCTCGCGCCGCGCACCAGTGGTGTAAAAAAAGCACGACAGCTTCACGGGTGGAGGGCGGGCCCTGTTGTGAAGTGTGGCTCTGGCGCCAGCGCCGCGCACATGGGTTGACAACACTGCACGCGAGCAAAAAAAAAAAACGTGGATGGTTTTCGCTGAGGAGATCGACCGGGAACCCGGGAGCGGGAGCCCAAAAGCCACCGAAATCGGCCCGGGACCGATAACCGGGAACCCAGGGACCCAGAACCGGGAACCCAGGAACCCAGCCTGCTGCCAAGATCGGCGAGAAACTTTCGCCAAATCTTTCAACTTCCGCCAGGATCCCTCCAGTGCAAGCACTGATTGGGGAATGTGGATCGGTTTCACGGATGGAGGGCGGGTCCTTTCAACATGTGGTGAGCGCCTGAGCGCCGCGCCCATTCGTCTTAAGAGTGTGCAACCCTGTCAGGGACTCGTGTGGCTGATCTCCCAGAAATGATGCTCTGGCAGGATTCACGACTGTCATATTGCAACAGTCACGTTGAGTCGCGATGTTGGAGTCCCAGGAATGGCATTCTGGCACGACTTAGGATTGTCAAGACGCAACAGTCACGTTGATTCGAGGCGCTGAAGTCTCAGGAATGGCGGTCGCGCGCGATTGAGGATTCTCAGGAGGTTGTCTTCCAATGGGGCACTTCCCACCCATGAAGAAGAAACTTGGATGGAGAGTTGATTGCAGCATCGTTGATCGTTGATGCCCCTTGGGTTTACACTGGTCCTTCTCTTCCTTCTCTTCCTCCTCCTCCTCCTCCTCCTTATCATCATCATCATCATCATCATCAGCATCAGCATCATCATTATAATCATCATCATGATCATCATCAGCATCATCAGCAGCAGCAGCATCAGCATCATCATCATCATCATCAGCATCATCATCATCATCATCATCATCATCATCATTGTCATCAGCATCATCATCACCATCATCACATCATCCTCCTCATCATCATCAGCATCATCCTCCTCCTCCTCCTCCTCAGCATCATCATCATCATCATCAGCAGCATCATCAGCAGCAGCAGCCGCATCAGCATCATCATCATCAGCATCATCCTCCTCATCATCATCATCAGCATCATCAGCATCACCATCATCACCATCATCATCGTCATCATCAGCATCATCCTCCTCCTCATCATCCTCCTCCTCAGCATCATCATCATCATCATCATCAGCATCATCATCCTCATCATCATCATCATCATCATCGTCATCATCGTCATCATCGTCATCGTCATCATCGTCATCATCATCATCATCATCATCATCATCATCATCATCATCATCATCATCATCATCATCCCCCTCCTCGGTCCAAGGGGCGCAGGGGGCCCCCGAGAGCCAGAAAAGCGCCAAAACCTTCAGGACGGGTCTCCTCCATGACCCGCTTCCTTTGTGCTGATCCCGCCTCCCCACCTCACCATGACAACCCAAAAATCCTATCCCCCCTATGCTCAGGTCGGGTATAGCCTCCTACAGGAGGGTTTTGGACGGAAAGTAAAAATAGACAATAAATACTCCAAAATGACCAAAAACTGCCCCCCCCCCCCCAAAAAAAAAAACGTCCCCAGGCTACTTCTTGTGACTTGTTCCCCCTTTGGAGGGACGTGCCCGATTGAACCCTACGTTTCCTCAGCACGGCGCCCCCTGAGAGGTCCCCCAGGGCCAGCTCTTCGTCCCAGGGGTCGCTGCGTTACGGCCCCCGGGGCCTGGCGCGAGGGCCCCCGAAGACCGCGGGCGGTGAGCAGAAAACTCGGCCTCCGTGTGTCCAACACTAAGGGAGCAAAAACTTACATAAACACAAAAATTCGGAGGTCCGCGCGGATTTCTCGCATCGGCGCTGGGGCCCCCCGGCGGCGCCTCCGGCGCCGCCCCTGGCGCGCTCCGCGCGCTAGGGAGGGGGGTCCAGCGCCGATCCGAGAAATCCGCGCGGACCTCCGAGTTGTTCTGTTTATGTCACCTTTTGTTCCTCTAAACACGCTGGAGGTCTGGAGAGGATCGGTTAGACAAGCGCGCTCCACGACTCGCGAAGTAGCTGTACAGTCAGCCAGTGTAGGAAGGATGCGCGATAAGGACGCAAGGGCCTTGGGCGCCCACTTCGAAGCTTTTCGAGCGGGGCGAGGCCAGCGAAAGCGGCGAAGGATGGACCGAGGAGGCAAGGATGCAAGGGTACCCTTGGGAAGGTTGCCCATCCTTCTATGCGGGTTGACTGTACTCGCAAACGGCCTGGACCCACTGCATCGAGGCAGACAAGCTCCATCACATCGAACAGCAGTTGTTTTTTGGACGGTTGCGAGCGGGCACTCTGCGAGCAGTGGAACGCGCTCGGTGATCGGCGGTTCTCGGGCCAGGCCTCCGGCGGCCGCTCGGAACGGTCCGGGCACCCTGCAGGCACGCCGACGGCGAGGCGCAGCTGCCGGAGAGCACCCCGAGGCCAGGAAGCCTCCACGAACCAGCGAAGACGCCCAGAGCCGTCGGCTGAGATCGTCACAGAGCAAATACACACAATTTTGATCTGCGGGGCGAGAGCGAACCTCTTCCGCTAAAAGCTGGGCGGGCAGAAATACACACACACACACACAAACAGAGCGAAGAAAACAAAAAAGAGCCCCGATCTGCCCGCCACGCCAGAGGAAGCCCGCGGCGCCCCGTGGCCCAGCCGCGGTCCCGGCGCGGCAGCTCCGAGGCCGCTGGCCCCCGGCTCGGGGGCCGCGGGGTCGTCGGCTCCGGCGGCCGCAGCAAGTCCGCGAAGGCGCCCGCGGCGCGGACCTGTGCTCGGCCCGGCGGAGGGCGCGGGCCCCCCCCCCCTTCGTAGCTGGCTGGGGTGCTGACCCAGACCCCTTCTCGCCATCGCTCGGACGTCCATTCCCTGTGTTTTTGCTCGGTTTCGTGCGTGGCTTTTTCGCCACATGATCAAGGATGCTCCTCGATGGTCCCCACCGAAAAAAAAAAACATGCACACGTCCAAGCGATGCCCAGCCTCCGGGCACTAGAAAGATCATGACGGGAGGCTTTTCGCTGCCCTCGGCCTCCCGGGGCCCGTCAGAGAGCGGCTCTCGGGATGAAGAACCGGTCCAGGGGAGCGGGTCGAGACCTCCGAGGGTCGACGCTTCAAGAAGAGTCATGACGTCGGGGGTCTGGGGAGGTGGCCCCGCACCCGTGTCCAGCTAGGGAAGGGGGGGGGGAGAGGAAGGGGCCCTGTTGCGCCGCCACGGCTGGGCGCGGCCCAGATCCGCTTGTCAGCTTCGGCCCTGTGAAGGGCCCAGGGGACCGACTTTGGGGGCAGAGTTGTCCTTGCCCCCCCCCCCCCGTCGTGACCGCGACCGCTTCCAAGACCCCCTCGCGTCGGGAAGCAGGTCACGGTGGCCCAGGATGGCCCCACGATGGCCTCAGAGAGCCCAAGGTGACTTCCGATGTGGCACAAGGTAGTGCAAATATGGCCTCATGTGTCTGCCAGCCTGCCTCCGGGAGAAGGCCCAATGCCGCTCGAAGACGGCTCCAGGCTGACTGTGAACCTCACACGGAGGAAAGCGAGATGCAGCTTTCGGCCTCAGAAGGTCCTCACTGGGCCCCTGGGCCGTCCGCCAACTGCTCGGGGTGGAAAGCCAATCCCAGGGATGGGGCCCCAGACTTGTGGAGGCCGATGTTGCCACAAAATCAGGACGCCAGGGGCCTTTGGGAGGTGGACTGGCGGCGCGCACCGGTGGAGGCCTCCCGCAGAAAGCCGGAGCAGATGGGGTCGGAGGTTCGCGCCACATCGGCGACGCATCGGTCACGTCGGGAAGGATAGAATCGTGCTCCATCGCTGGCGCATCGGCGATGCGGCGCGATCCTCGGGGATCCACTGACCCAGTCAATCCAAATCCGGGTCAGCCAGGCTTGTAAGGATCCTGCAAGATCCTGCAGGACCCTGCACCCAAACCCGAAGCAGTGCAACCCTGGCTCTGAAGGAACCTGCCAGATCCGGCGGAGGAGGAGGAGGAGGAGGAGGAGGAAGAGGAGGAAGAGGAGGAAGAGGAGGAAGGGGGGGGACCGTGTAAAAGTCCGCTGGGTTTCTGGGAACTTGCCATCGCTCAGACGTCCACTCCCCGTGCATCAGTGCGACGTCGTGCGCCTGGCTTCTCGCAAGATGATCCGAGATGCTCCTCGACGGTCCTCGCCGAGAATCGGCGGCGAGCGACGGGGGAAGTGAGAAGGAGAAGGCCTTCTCAGAAGGTTCGGAAGTTCCCTGGCCTCCTGAGAACTGTTCTACGCCTTCCCCGAAGACACGGAAAACTTCTCAGAAGGCCGGAGGGCTTCTGAGAAGCCCCGCCGCCTTCTGAGAGGTCCTTCTCCTTCTCACTCCCCAACGTCGATCGCCGCCGAGAGAAAGAACCCTCGCGTCTGAGCAATACAGCCCGACCTAGGAAAGATGAATATACATCCTCCAAGAACATGAGACCCTCCGCCGGCCAAAATGAAGAGCATGCGAGGACGCCCTCCCCCAGGATGCAACCAACACGAAGAGAAGCTAAACACCCTCCCCGGAACAAACCTCGATCTTATACCTCGGTCCAGTCGGACGGGTGGTAATGGGGGGCGGCCGAAATGGGGGGTGAAGAAAAGGGCCCTAAAGGAACCCTTCAGGGCCCCTCTGGGGGCCAGTAGGTGCCCCCAAAGCCGCCCGCCCGATCCAGCTGCACCACGGGAGCCCCCTGCAGGAGCCTCCCCGCCCCTTCTGAAGGAAGGGGCCCCCGCCTGCCCAGAGGCCCTGGGCCTTCGCGGACTGCCGCCCCCCACCCTCTCGCGCCGGCAGCGTAAGCCTCTGCCAGGCGGAGGAGGAGGGAGGAGCAGGGAGGGAGGGAGGGAAGAGCAGGGAGGGAAGGAGGGAAGGAGGAGAAGGGAGGAGAAGGAAGAGGAGGACGGAGGAGAAGGAAGAGGAGGAAGAGGAGGAGGAGGAGGAGGAGGAGGGAGGGAGGAGAAGGGAGAAGGAGGAAGAGGAGGAGGAGGAGGAGGAGGAGGAGAAGGAGAGGGAGGAGGGGGAGAGGGAGGAGGAGCGGGAGCAGGAGGAGGAGGAGGAGGAGGAGGAGGAGGAGGAGGAGGAGGAGGGAGGAGGGCGGAGGGAGGAGGGGGGAGGGAGGAGGGGGGAGGGAGGAGGGAGGAGAAGGAGGAGGAAGAGGAGGACGATAATCCCGCAGAATTCGGCGACGACGGAGTCGAGGATCGCAAGACGAGTGAACAATGGCGCCACAAGGCCCCGAGGCCTCCCGAGACCTAGTGTGGCAAAGGCGCGCCAACTTCAAACGCGAAATTATCCACTTAGCACTCTTGGCTGGGGGGCTACACTCTTCGAAACCCATTTTGATAGTACCACCTCCAGTGGCCCTAGTACAACAGCCACAAATATAGCACCACCCGGGGCTAAATCCCTCCATGGATTGCACAATGTCGGAAGGATGGCGGCGATCAACTCACTTCTAGCTTGCTCACGCTGTGTCTGGCCTGTCGCTGTTTCTGGCACCGCTGTCCGAACGTCCTTCTCGGAAGCGTCAATACTCGCTTGACTGATCCGTCGCCAGGCCGAAGCCATGGCTGCACGCACCCAACTGTAATACTGGATGTGTTGCTCGGGGATGTCACGCGCCGCGGCAACAGATTACCCAGCCATGCCTCGACACTGACATGGTGCTGCACCACCAGCTCAGCCGCCAGGGAACTCGTGATGCGCACAAGTGTAAAATCCTCTGCTTGGTTCGACGCACCAGGGGATCTTTCACGTGACGCGACGTAGATCAAGTCCCAGATCTCCGCTCGGTCGTTGGTTTGACGCCGCCCAGGTAGAGATCCTTTTTTGTATGAACTGCTCGACGAAGCCACTCCACTACTGCTGGAGGAAAAAAAAAAAAAAAAAAAAAAAAGAAAAAAAAAAAAAAAAAAAAAAAAAAAAAAAAAAAAAAAAAAAAAAAAAAAAAAAAAAAAAAAAAAAAAAAGCGTCGATATCTGCGACCAGTGGCCCGGCTGCCGCCACTTCCATCGGCACATACGACTGCAAGGATATTCGCCGCGCAGGTTCCGCCGACGTTCTCGAATTCGCCGATGCTGAGCGGGCTGTTTTGCATCGCGCAATCTGGAGGCGTCGCTCACGCTAATCGGGCACAGACCACGGACCCAGAATCAGGGCGCGAACACGGTTCCTCCAGCAGCTCTGAAAACGAGCACGCCCGTGACGCCGTAATCTCGGCGATCTGCTCGGCGCCGACAAATTTCTCAAATGCGACGCCAATCGCCGGCTATTTCTCAACAAGCGCATTCATCATCTGATCCGTCCACAGAGCAATCGCGCCTGCTCGACGGTGGCCACACAGCTGCACATGCTGCTGCTCGTAGCACTCCAGTTCCCCAGCGTTCGCCTTGCTTTTTCACGTGAGAAATACTTCTTCTCAAACCGGTGACATCGACGCCCCTCCGCGCCCACGTCACGCCAATGGCGGGGCGCCTTCTCGCAAAACACGGCTTGCTGGCTCTCAGACACGGCGTGAACGGCGCTGGTTGGACCCCGGGCGCGGTCGGCCCCGCCCATTTCCACCCGCCGCTCGTCACCGTCGGGGCCAGGGGGCGGGGGGCAGCGGGCGCCAGTTGGCCCCCGCAGCGCGTAAATTAAACTGCCAACCATGCCGCGCCCTGCGCCTAGCTGGCGAACCCGCGGCACGCGGCGCGCCACGCGCGGCGAGACCTCTCGCGAAGGTCAGGTCGATGGCATCATGCGTCGAGATACATAGTGGGCTGGTCCTTCAGGATACTCAAAGCGGAGCCTGCTTGCCCAGTGTCGAGACATGTTTGCAGACAACGTCCAGACCTACGTTTCCGAAAGACCTTCGCCGCTGATCTGCGAAAGCGCGCAGTCGCTGATGGCCATTCGCCGCGCACCCCGGCGCCTCAGAGGAAGGGGGCAGGGGGGCCTTGCACCGCGCGCGCGCGACGGAGGCCCCGGCGCAACCAGCCGAGCTTGCCCCGGATCTCCCCGACCCTCAAAGCGGCTTCCTCCGCGCGCCAGGCGCGGGCAGGCCGCGCGCGCGACTGCTCCTGAACGATCGGCGCCGAGGCCGCGTCCACCGGCGGCCGCCTCGGCAGCTGCCCTCGGCGACTTGACCTCCTCAACTGCGATCGGCAAGGCCCATTGCGCTCGACCGTGGCGCGCGCGCGCGATTGCGCGCTCGACGGCGCCGGCGCCGCCCTGTGAGACGAGCCCCGCATCGTCGAACCAGGCGCGCGACAGCACGGGCGGGGCCCGGCTGCGCACGCGGCGGAGAAAATGGCACGCGGTCGCCCTGGCCAGGTCGCGAGCGCGCATAGAGCCAGCCACCAGGGATCGATCAGGGCTGGGAGCCAGCCTGTCGGAGAAAGCGCGCGAGCGCATGAAAGTAAAGTCCCAGTGCCAGCACTCGAGGTGGGAACCACATGTGCCTGACAGCATAGACTGCGAGCAGCGGGCCGAGCGCGTCGAAGAATCTGCGCGCGCCCGCGAGCGCCTCGGCACTGAACCATGTTCATGGCCCGCGCAATCGCATCATTCAAGATGCAAGCAACAGCTACTCGAAGATAGTTGCTGCCAGCCAGCGCCGCGCCCTGGCGCTTTCCCGCCCCTCTCGCCCGTTTCGCCACAGCGGGTCTAGCTAGCTCCTCGCAAACTCTACACATCAGCGGTGAGAGCCCGAGGGGGAGGTCACATTCGGGGTTTGGCTACAACGTTGTGATGGGACTCTGGAGTTGCCATGGCCAGGCGACATTCGTCTCGCACTGGTTGTAGAAGTCCACTAAGGCCTGTCTCCCATAGCTGGATACTCCTCGCAAGTCTGAACTCCAGAGCACCTCAGCTCATTGGCAAAGGTCTGGAGAGCCACGCTGCGCGGCCACGGTCACGTAGTCGGCGCGCTCCAAGGCGGCGCGGCTCCAGAATTGCGTGAAATCTTTCGTCGCGGAGCCGAAGATTGCTCGAGGACAGTAGGCTTGTCCTCACGCGCGTAAGCATTCGTTTTCGCGCCGCGGCGTCGGCTTCGCCCCGCGGCGCAGAATTGCAACTTTAGCTTGGGATGTGCCGGAGAGCAACTCCACGAAGGCCTGCGACTTGCGCCCAATGTCGAAGCGGAGCGCCCTCTCGGTTTCTTCTTCTGTTTTCTTCTAACATTCTTTTCAGACGGTCGACGTCGAGCGCCTCGATCTTCTAAAGACGCTTCATCTAAATATCCATGTGGATGCCCGTCGTTGTTGTGAGTTTCGCATCTGCTGTAGGCACGCCTTCATAAACAAGAAACCGCACTTCTGGTGCGAACTGCCGCTGCAGACAGTGGCCGCTAATTCCGTCCAGGAGTGCAGCAAGCTCGTAGAACAGTTGCTGTTCGGCCCCACTAATCCGCTTGCTGATGCTTGAAATCTGCACGTCCGAAGACCAGCTGGTGCTATGGCGCATGCTTCGTACTAGAAGTCTTCATGCGGTGGAACGAATGCCCCATACTGCTGTCCAAGAGACAGCGCAGCTTCGGGGTTTGCCGGGTAGACGGCTCCTGCTTCGATGAACTCGGGCGGGCCGTCGAAATTTCCTTCGAAGTGCCTGTCGTGCATCATCACCCAGAGGTCGCCCATCACGCGCGCGTCGATCTCAACTGGAAGCTTATGTGATTGCTCGAGTGCCAGGTCTGCGCGATCAACTGCCACAGCGACCGCGATGCCGATGTCTTGGCACTCGAAGTTTAGGTCGCGAGACACGGGCGCCATCTGGTCACCCCATGCCTCCACCTTCCTACCCTCTTCAAGGGGCAGAGTAGCCTCCGCGGGCGGCTCGCCGAACGAGTTGCACTCGTGGTCGTCGAATTCCACTGGTCGGGCGGCATGTCCATGGGGTCACACTCCTCGGTGTCCATGTCGAACGCGGAGCGCATGGTGTAGTTCACGATAAGTGTATATACTCTGGTGTCTTGCCGAGCTGTTCCCGTCTAGAACACGCGTCATCACCTAAGGCATTGACTCTTGGTCTAGCGATCTCTTCTTTCTTGGCTCTATGGTTCTGGAGGTGTCGTTGCTTCTGTTGACTCTGCCTCTTACAGCTGGGTCGGCTTTCTTCTGTGGTGCCGGTGGGCGGGCGCAGGGAGGCGCAGATGGCGACTCGAAACTGATTCGGCTCGCCCCCGCACGCGTAGCATCTGCCCAACATGAGTTGTCCAAGGCACTGCTACGCGATGCCAAAGAAGTACCGCTGCGTTTCGGCACAAGTGAGCGCGTAGTCGATGAGTTAAGCCGTGGTGCTCGGTTGCTTCTCATTCTTTGTGAAGCATGTGTGGCCGTCGGGGATTGTCGCGAATGGTCCGCCCATGTTCGATGGTCATACTGAGGCCCAGCGCTTCTCCGGGCTGCTGTTCCAACCGCCCATTACGATCCACGCTTGCTGACAACAGACGAAAGGATGGCGGCGAGCGTGGTGAGCTTGCGCGCCCTCGCGCCGTGCAAGCTGCTGCTGCAGTCTAGGCATATGATGACGATAATCAGGCTGACAGCCCTTCAAGTGCCAGCACATCGGGACCCTGTCGAAGAAGCTGCTGTCTGTGATTCCAGCCCGCAGCACCAGGACCCCCGCCGTCGCGTGAGACGCCGATCCTGTCACTGCTCGCTCGCGGAAGCACTGTGCCTTGTGGTAGGAGATCACCCCGCTGCAAGTGTCCCGTTGGGAGCCACTGAGGCTCTTGGAAGACTGTCGAGCCGGCGCGAACGAAGCTTTAGAGAAGGAGGAGGAGGAGGAGGAGGAGGAGGAGGAGGAGGAGGAGGAGGAGGAGGAGGAGGAGGAGGAGGAGGGGGGGTGCATCCCGCTGCGGTTTCGGATGTTATGGAAGTCTCACAGCCTCAGCATGATTTCCAGCAACCGCGCCTGGCTGGGAAAGTTCGAATATTTTCAAATGCGCTCGCCAGCCCACAAGAGTTGTTCATCCTGGGGACGCTCTCCAGCAGCTACGCCACGCCGACAGGGTTCCGGATACCTGGATCGTCCCGAACGGCCACAAGAGGCCGGAGTCGTGGCACGAAAACCGCCAGATCTTCCTGAGACCTCCAACGTATTGAACAAAGCTTAGGACGGGAATGGTTATCTGCGGACGGGATACGTTTCAGGATTTCCAGGGTATCTACCGGCCCGCGTTGCTGCAGCTCCTGTGGAGAATCAGGAAATCGAGTAAATTCTGCAAATCTCCGAACGTGAAATTATCATGACTCTTGCTCTCCTCTGACATCAAAACGGAGGATTTCCGCCGTAAAGCTGACCCCGTGAAAGTGGTTGGGACTCCAGCGGGCATGGAACAGAACAATGCATCGGACCTCTGCGGACGACGAGGAAAACGAAGAGGAAGAGGAGGAGGAAGAACAGGACGGAGGAGGGAGGAGGAGGAGGATTAAGAGGAGGAGGAGGAGGAGGAGGAGGAGGCGAGAAGGAGGGAGGGAGGAGGAGGAGGAGGAGGAGAAGGAGGAGGAGGAGGAGGAGGAGGAGGAAGAGGAGGAGGAGGAGGACGCGAGGCCGGAGGTGCCGACAAGACCACCACGGAGGCATTCCACGGTCTCGACGGCGAGGCCTTCAGCCGGACCAACGCCTACTCCTTCTCTGGGATGCGAGAGACGATCGCGGGTTACGCGGGCCGCGAGCGCGGCCCGCTGCGCTGGAAACGAGGACGCCTGAGCACGACCTCAATCGGGCAGCTTACGCGCCAACGTCGGCAAACACGACCCCCGTTTTTCTGCGTCGCCCATGCGGCGGCCAGGCCAGCCGCGACAGCTGCGACGCGTGCGACCCTGCTGGCTTCGACGGCGGCAGGGGGGGCAGCGGCGCGCGCGCTCGTGCGCGCGGCGGGCCCCCCACAGGAGAAAGGCGCGCTGCATCGCGCTGCGAGCAAGGGAAATGCCCCCCCCTCTTGGGTAGGCTGCATACCGTCGCCAGCGCGCGGAGAAAGCAGAACTTGGACTCCACTCGAAGTAGCAGTCGACGAAGCACGCCGCGGGGGCAGCTCCACCGCAATCGCATGGGCCCGTGGCTCCTCGGAGCGGAGCTGGATCTGCCGGGCGCCCATCCACCGCGCCGCTCCGCCGGACATGCAGCCGCCCATCCTTCTCGGCGAAATGGACCCTCACGGGGCTCACAGGGGGCGAAGCCAGGCAGATGTGACGGCCGCGGAGATCCCAAGTTTGTCCGGCAGAAGGGAGAGGCGGCGCAGAATCCAGCGGCCACGTCCAGTCGGTGGCTGACCATGAGCTGCCAGTGCAAGGCAGATGCCAACCCAGAGGCCGCCGCGACGGATCCACGGCCCGGGCGCGCCCACATGCGGCGGGACGAGCACGTCTCGCCGATTCCCTCACAGCAGTGGAGGCGAATGGTGGCGTGCCACGGCCACCGAGGTTCCTCGCGCATCCTGGCAGCAGGTCCACGCCAGAAGCCCGCGAGCGTGGTCGACGCAGCGTCTGTCGCACGATCGCGACGCCGAGACTCCTGAGAGACTGGGAGGCGCGTCCAATGTCCAAGGAAATCCCGTCCTTGTAGACCTGCCTGCGTTGTGCAGCAGCAGCCCCACGCTGTCGTCGAGCACCTGACGGCACAGCAGCGCCAGATCCGGCAGCTGCAGGAGCGGATGGCGGCGGCGGAGACGCCACCGCTACTGCGGCCACCACTGCTGGCAGGCCATCTGCGGCATAGCCCAGCGGTGCGACGGCATCCGCGCCAGCAGCATCAACTGAGTCAGCCTCTGGCCCTCCGTTCACGGAAGGGCCCCCGACGGCGCTAGGAACTCGCGGGCCCCACGTAAAGTTGAAAAAACGCCATAAACATACACTTTCGGCGCTCCGCGCGGATTTCTTGGATCCGCGCTGGACCCCCCTCCCTGACGCGCAGAGCGCGCCAGCGGCGGCGCCGGAGGCGCCGCCGGGGCGCCAAAGGTGTATGTTTATGGAGTCTTCTTACTCTTCGACCATAGGCGCCCCTACTGCAGGGCGAACGCCGGGAACGCGAAAGTCCCACCCCAGGTGTGGCATGGTCCGAGGGCTGAGGGCCCCGAGCGCAGGCAGAGCACGACAACGTGCTTAGCAGGACATCTGCGCGCGTGGTCTCGGAGATGTCGAGGGCCGGACCGGCCTGCGCGAGGGGCGCGTGATCTTTCGAGCACCGTCTTTGAGCAGGGACCGGCCATCCAGGCAATCCTATAGGCCTACCACGAAACGCTCTGGGAACCCATAAAAAATTCTAAGAACCAAAAATAAGGTTCTTAGAACATGAAGCCGATGGGTTAAAACAAGACAGCCCCAGCCAGAAATGTCCTAAGAACACTTCGTGCAGACCACAAAAGGTCATTAGAACCTTCTGCGGTGGGCCAGCAGGCGAGCCAGGACGCTTCGCCACTGCTTGACGTCTGCTCTCCAGCGCGCGATCACCCGCGGGGGGCCCGCGGTGGGCCGGGCACCGCTGCCCCCGGCGCAGGCGCGCCACGGGGCGGGGGGGAGCTGCCCGGGTGGCGGCGCACAGCGCGGGCGGCAGGCACGGCGCCTACGCAGCCTCGGGCCCTGCAGCGGCTGCTGCTGCTGAGCCCGGAGGAGCCGGTGAGAGGCATCGGATGGCACCGATGCCTCCGCACGAGAATACGTGTCTCTGCGTTCTGCCTGCGTCACAGCACGATTATGCACGGTGCCCGCTTCGTCGCCCCCTGCAGGTGACACTGGGCTCGGGGCCTGCGTGGGGCGCCCCAGACCACCACGCAGCCCTCGGCCTGAAACATCCACAAATTCCGAGGCCACGCCTGCGCCTCCTCCAGGTACCAGGAGGGAGAAGAACGCACGCGGGGCCCACGCGCCCGACGGCCAAGCACGCCACACCGACGTGGGCCCGAGCACTCCCGGGAGCCGCGGCAAGGAAGCAGACGCTCGCCGCCGGCCCGCATCTCGGCACAGTCAGCACTGGCAGCAAGGATGCACGATATACGGGCGCAAGCCACTTGGACGCGCATGTCGAAGCTTCTCGAGGGGGGGTGGCCGTCGAAGCATACAAGGGCACCCTGGGGAAGGCTCCTCGCCATCGGTTTCGACGGTGCTTCCCGACAGGCAGGCCTGCCTCTCGCCCGCCCAGGGCGGCCGCGCACTGACGAGGCCGACTCGGAGCCGCATGCAGCAGGGCGCCCCCGCCTGGCAGTGCACGCCGCGGGGCCCCGAGCACACCGGGGCTGTCTGCGACGAAGTGGCGCTCTCGGCCCAGCTGGGGCGCGGCGAGCATTTTGCAGGGCCAACCTTCGTTGGGAGGCAACGACTGGGAGGTTTTCGTCGGAAGGATTCAGGAGGATTGAGCCCCATTTGGGAGCTGTTACGCCGGAGTGGTCCTCGGATTAAGCGGGATTAAGCCGGATTAAGCGGGATTAAGCAGGATTAAGCGGGATTCAACGGGATTAAGCCAGATTAAGCCGGATTTCGGACCAGGGCAGAATCAGAATTTGACCTCCCAGGAGTTGCATCCGAACCTTCGGCGGCGCGCAGACGGGGGACCGGGGGGGGGAGGCTTCTCAGCAGGAGGCTGCTTCGGAGACGGCGCCGTCCCGGCATCTGCAGACGAGGCTCGCGCCTGCTCGGAAGCAGGAGTGCTTTACTAGGAAGCCTTCC
This sequence comes from Prorocentrum cordatum, assembly GCA_963575745.1. Lineage (NCBI taxonomy): Eukaryota > Dinophyceae > Prorocentrales > Prorocentraceae > Prorocentrum > Prorocentrum cordatum. Next base: position 41,025 of record CAUYUJ010020501.1, on the reverse strand, counting down.
CCCCCCTCAGCCCCCCGTGCGCGTGGCCCACAGAGACACGCGCCTCGACTCGGCCCAGTCGGCGCAGCTGATGGGCCGGCATAAGCGCCGACTAACCAAGAGGATCGGCACACCTGGTCGCCGGGGCGACGATCGCGGGCTCCGTGGCGCGTCCCTGGGGCAGGCTGACGCCAGCCACGTAGTCGGACTTACACCTACTGGCCCGGCTGCGATGCACCAGCAGCTCCGCGGTCGAGACCCCCTCCTGATCTCCACTCTACGTCGACCTTGCGGGGATTGGAGGTGAGGGAGACCTCCACCTCAGCCACAATCGCGCAGGCTGGCTCGATGAGACATCCTCCCCATGAATCTCCGCCTGGCTCCGAGCCTCGGAAGCCACCGTGGTAGTCCGCCTCAGGCACGCCCACGCACTGCCGGAAGCGATCGTCTTCGAACTTTTCGGCCCATGGCAGCGGCGTGCACTCCGAGCCGCGGTCGCCGAAGCGCTGCTCAACGACCCGAGACCCCCGCCGCTTTTCGAAGGGCGCATTGTTGGCAGCTCTAGCCAGCGCCGCTGCTATCTCAGCGCGTTCACGCGAATCGGCAGGGAAAGCCTCAACCACGAGAGCCCCCACTCGCAGCCTTTCAACGTTGGGCTCCTCAAGAATTCTGTGCCCTTCCCTTCGGGCTTGCGATCGCCATCACCCGCTCTGGCGATTTCCATGCTGGTTCTCCGGATCATTACTTAACCAAGCGCAATACTCTGGTTGAGCGCACGCCCGAGGATTCCCTCGCGCGAGCAAGTCTAGCCGAGCCCCAAGAGCCTGTTGCAACAGACTGCTGACAACGACCTCGCGCACCTGGGCAGGCGCGGCCAGCGGGCCGACGCGATCGTTGGGCGGAGCTCCACACCTCACTCGGCGCCGCACGGCAGCCGAGCAAGGGCAAGGGTCGGAGTGAAGCGATTCATGGTCTGATTCGCGTTCCCGAATAAACCGAAACCGCGCCAGCGGCGCTTGGCCTCGCGCGCGTCGGCCTGCGCAACCAACTCCACGATCGCGGCATGTCCTTGCAAGCCTGACGGGAGCCCGAACGGCATGATTGCCGCGCTTGGTCTGGCGCGGCGGGCTGATGCTGATACCAGGTGCCAGAGGTCGTCGGCAGTGCAGCTGCAGGGCAGTGCGGTCGACAGCGCCCCCGATCAGCTTCCAGAGACTACCAGAACGACGAAGCACGAAGCCAGCATCGAAGAGCACACGCTGCCGCACACCGCCCCCGTGCTCCATAATCCCAGCCCTGGTCGCCACAATGGCCGGGCTTCGCGCGGATGAGTATCGTTTAGCCCATCCCCATCCCCGGCGGCGTGGCCTGGGCCGCAATGGCCGATTCACCCCCCTAGATGGGGAGCTGGGTCGCTCCCTTCGGGTTTCGAGGGGTGCATCCCCGACTGGGGTGGTAATCTGGTGGGGGTCTCGAAGGGAATAGGGGATGGGGATGGGGATCGGAGAAACGCTACCGCGCGGAGAGAGCGAAAGCAGGAGGTCGGACAAGCAGCAGCACGCCGCAGGGCAGTCTTGGCGAGAAAACTGCCCCCCCCTGCGCGGGCGGGCCCCCCCCCGGCGCGGGTGGCACGCCCGCCCCGCTCGCCCGCCCTCCGCTCAGCGCTCCAGGGGGGATGCCGCCCGGCGCTCCCGACTGGCCATCCGCTGCTGCGGCACGCGCCGGCGTGCCGCCAGGCGCCCGGCGACCTCCCGTCGGCAAGCGGTCGATGTGTCGCCAAGTTCGGCCGCTGGGGCCCCTCTCGGGCCTCGAGACCGTCAGGAAAGGACTCGGGGCGAAAAGCGGGCCCCAGGGAGTGGGTCGAGACCTCTGGGGGTCGACGTCGCGAAAAAAAGCATGACGTCGGGGGTCTGAAAAAATGCAGTGACCAAACTCCGTGCACGGACGGAGCAGCTGAACTGCAGTGGACCTAAGAAGTTCACCGTCGAGCCGGGCCGCCGCCGTGGCCGATCAAGCACCACCGCCGCTGGAGGCATCGACCCGCGACCGCTGGCTGCACGGGGCCTCCGGCCCAGGAAGGCCAGCACGTCGCAGCCGCGGGCCACCAGGCCCCTGCGGGGCCCGTCGCGCCGCCCCCAAGGCCGACAGGACAGCTGAGCGACGATCGAAAACGGGTCTGGCGCGAGATGGCACAGCGACCTCAGGCGGTGGCGGCTCACGCGGGCCGCCGGCGCGGCACGCCACACTGGAAACGAGGGCGCCTACGCTTGACCTTACGCGGGCAGCTTACGCGCGAATGTCGGTGAAGACGACCCCCGTTTGTCTGCGTCGCTCACGTGACCCTGTGGTCGCAGTCCTGGGCGCGCCTCTCTGCGCCACGACCTGGAACTTCTCGGTCTGTCCACCTCGGAGCAGCGTCGAGCCCCACGCCCGCTCCGTCCTGTCGCCGAGTACAGCTTGCTCAGCTTGCCACGCAGCCCTGGATCCACCAGCAGCGCGTCGCCCTCACGAGCGATCACGATGGCCAGGCTGGAAGGCTGCCCTGCCCTGTAGCATCGTCGGGACGATGCCACCTGGGGAGGGGGAAGAGGAGTGAGGTCCTAGGCTGCTGGCCTTGGACGTGTTCGCGCCAAGGCGCCCTCGTTTTGCCTTCAGCCTTGCCGCCACGTCTCGGCACCCAGCCCTGCCCATCATCCGGCAGGGCATCGTCATTGCCCTCGCACACGAGTCGTACCTCTCAAGATTTACGTGGAATCTTCTCTGATCCTGCCCAGCACGCCCAGCACGGGCTGACGCCACGGCGGAAGGAAAGCGCGCGCCGGGAGGAGCAAGCCCAGCGAGCCCCCCGCCTTTGACGAGGTCAAACAGGCTTGAATCGCGTTGGGGCCCGCCCAGTGGCGCCATCGCCTGCCACGGGTTAAGGAGCCCTGGTTGATGGGCCAGTCCTGGATGGGCGGCCCCCGCCAGACGGGTTCCTACCAGAGCTGTGCCCAGCCCCCCTACCAGAACCACCCCCAGGCAGTGGATCATAGTCCTCACCTCTCGCACCGTTACATTTGTCAACGCCTCTGCCGCGTCCGTGACGACGAAGAGGTCTTCCCTTGAGCTTTCTGGAGCTGGGCTTCGCGATCAGGTAATGATGAGGCAGGCCATCCTTGGCGACGTCGGCGAAGTCCCCGTAGGTACTCAAGCTTCTCGGCATCATCGGTGCCGTCGAAGTCGTCTTCGCTCTCTGTGTCCGACGTCGCCGCAGAGGCCCACGTGTTCGGCAGGAAAACCGGCGAGACCTGATGCTGGCTGTCGAAAGGCCAGGCTCAAGCCTGATTGCCCACTGGCGAACCACTGCCGCTCGCCGCCCCGGTGAGACACACAAGCGCCCATACCGTAGGTACTGTCCAACTGCTGGCCCTCGCCGCCAAGCGGCTCGCTCCAGTACGCTCCCGCAGTGGCCGGGAAGCGCCACCCTGCCTGGAGGGTCCGAGCGCCGGCGCGCGCGCTCCCGCAGGTGGCATCGGTCGCGGACCTGCGGCAGCAAACGTTCGAAGTCGGGCTCGTCGCGTGGGAGCCAGCCCTGGCGAGGTGTGGGCAGGAGTGGCCAGTGCCCAGTGTGGACGCCACGCTGGTGAAGCAACATGCAGCTGAGGCCGCCGATGCTGGCCTGGAGACCGCCGAGGTCCCAGGATCGCTGGCGGATAAGCTCGAAGCGGCCCAAGCAGCCGTCGATCCGCCCGCGGCTGAGCCGCCGAAAGGCGAGGAGCTCGATCACCGAGGGAATCGGCATCTCGAACCCCCTGGCGCCGAGCCACTGGGAGGGGCCGCGTGGCAGCAGCTCCAGGGCGGCGTCTTGGGAGGCATTTGCCATCCTGATGCAGCTCCTGCCAGTCACTGCGCACCTGCAGCGGGCCCACGCTGCAGCCGGGCTGCCCGGCAACACCGCTGAGGCGCTGAACCACAGCACCGCCCTGGGCAGCTCCAAATCCTGACATCCTGGAAGGAAGGAAGGAAGCAAGGAACGCCGGAGCCGTGCGTGTTCCACTGGGGAGCCCGCCCGTGCCCTTTAGGGCATGGCGTGAAGGCCGTAGCCTCGACAAAGAAGATACTCAGCTCAAGCTTGTGAAACGAATGCCCCCTCAGATGACGACCACCGCTCTGTGCTCCGAGCGGCCTGGATCCATCGTAAATCGTTCGTGTTGCTGTGTTCGTACTGGCGTGGTTCCAAAACGGTTAGCCCTGGAGGCAGGTCCAAAACGGACAGCCCTGGAGTTCCAGCTCCTAGGCTGAGTAGGGCGGCACCTTCCCAGTATTCGGCGTCGCCGTCTGCGCATTCACGCGGTGCGAAGGCTGCTGCGGTGCACCAAAGCTGCCCGCATTATCCCAGGATGCCTACAAGCACTGCGAGTCGTAGTGCTCTCCACGGCTCGCCATAGTCTTAGCCAGTGGGTCGAGACGGCGATGAAGAAGTACGAGTAAGAGAATAATGCCGCTGCACCCGACAAGCTGTCAAGGTGTAAGTACGATCCAGTCAATGAATTGAGTCCAGGCTTAGTGAGTCAATTCAGTAAGTTGGCGAAAGAAACCTGGAAAGCCATTTGAGCTAACGGAGTGGTTGGACTGCCACTCCGCGATGCTGGCACCTCTGGTTGCGAGAGTAGGGAGCGGAACCTCACTTCAGCTCCGTTACCAGAATCGAAAGCGATGTAATGGAGAGAAATCAAAGGATATGCACACTGTTTTGGTTGCAGTGGAATTGGTCTGAAGACTGCTGAGGGGTGAAACGGCAGCGGATGAGGAGAGCATAGAGTGGCGGCAATACTACAACTCATCCTCCCACCTCCCTCCTCCATACTCCCTCCTCCCTCTTCCATCTTCCCTACCCTCCTTCCTCCTCTTACTCCTCCTCCCCTCCTCCTCCTCTTCCTCCTCCTCCTTCTCCTCATCCTCCTCCTCCTCCCTCCCTCCCTCCCTCCCTGCCTCCATCCATCCATCCATCCATCCATCCATCCATCACTCCTCCTTCTCCTCGCCCTACCCCTCCTCGCCATCACTATCATCAACATCAGCATCATGATCACCACCACCATTACCACCACCATTAACATCATCAACAACAACAAGAACATCAACATTATTGTCATCATCAACATCATCATCGTCATCAGTATCATCGACATCATCATCAGCATCATCATCGTCATCGTCATCATCATCGCCGCCAATCACCATCATCATCAGCATCATCATCAGCATCATCACAAGAATCCTCAGATTCAGCATCATCACCATTATCATCGCCACCACCACCACCACTGCTATCATCACCACCACCACCACCAACACCACCGTCATCATCAATCAGCATCATCAACAACAACATCAGCATCATCATACTCAACAGAATCGTCATTGACACCATCATCATCAGCAACATCAGCATCAGCAGCAGCATCAGCATCAGCATCAGCATCAGTATCCGCAGCATCCTCATCAGCATCATGGTCATCATCGTCATCACCACCATCACCGTCATCATCATCATCATTATCAGAATCGTCATCATCATCATCAGCAGTATCATCATCACCATCACCACCATCATGGATCATCATCGTCGGGGTCAATATCGCCATCACCATTACCATCTGCATCATCATCATCATCCTCATCATCACCATCAGCATCATCAGCACTATCATCACTCGTCACCAACATCGTCATCACCATAATCACAGTCATCATCATCATCAGCAGCAGCATCAGCATCAACAGCACCAGCATCGTCAGCAGAAACATCATCATCAACAGCAGCATCGTCATCATTCGAGTCGTCATGATCATCGATATCAACGACACCTTCAGCATCAGCATCATCATCATCAGCATCATCGTCATCAGCATCACCATCATCAGCAGCAGTGCCAGCATCATTATCAGCATCATCCGCAGTATCATAATCGTCATCATCATCAGCATGATCAGCATCATCATCAGCATCATCAACAGCATCACCATCATCATCAGCATCAACAACATCATCATCAGCATCATCACTCGTCACCAGCATCGGCTCGTCATCGTCATCACAAAATGATGGCTCGTATGATTCGTTACCGTCTACTTCATCATCGTCATCGTCATCACCAGCATCGGCATAATAATCATCATGATCATCAACAGCAGCATCATCCTCATCATCAGCATCGCCATCATCATGATCATCATGATCATCATCATCATCATCATCATCAACATCATCAACATCATCGTCGTCATCATCAGTAGCATCGTCATCAGCATCATCAGCATCAGCATCATCATTACCACCATCATCAGCACCATCATCACCATCATCATGGTGATCGTCACCATCATCAGCAGCAGCAGCATCAGCATAATATGAGTCAGCATCGTCATCATCAACATCAGCATCATCAACGTCACCATCAGCACCATCCGCAGCAACAGTATCATCATTGTCGTCATCATCCCCATCCTCGTCATCATCGTCATCAGCATCATCATCATCCTCCTCATCATCATCACCATCATCAGCATCGGCATTGGCATCATCAGCAGCAGCAGCAGCATCTTCATCATCACCAACATCAACTGCTGCAGCAGCATGATCCCTCCGCTCCCATCCCCTCCACCTTCCCTCCCTTTCCCTCCCCCTTCCCTCCGTCTTCCCTCCCTCCCTCCCTCCCCCCTCCTGCTCCTGCGTCTTCTGCTCCCTCCCTCTGCATGTCTCCCTTTTCTTTTCACGGTGGCGGACCGAGCTCCGTGACGATACCGCTTTGACTGAAAGATGCGGTCAGCTGGCTACGATCAAGCGAACAAGCTAAACAGAATTTGCACACAGGAGCAGCATGCATGACTTGGTGGTATGCAACGTCGGAGCAAGCCCAGGATTTCAGCTCCTGTTCAGACGACTCAAGCGTGAGCGACTTTCGCTAAAAGGGAGTGGCATAGGAGATTCGGGAGAAATGCATGGCACACTGAACCCCATGCAACGCATACTTTCAGCGCCTGAGCGATGGCTGAACAGGCGGTCCTCGTCCCACTATCTAAAAAACAGGACCAACCTCCTCCCTCCTCCCACTTCCCTCCTCCCTCCATCCCTCCTCTTACTCCAACTCCCTCTTCCTCGTCCCCTCTCCGCGTCCGCCTCCGCCCCCGCGGGATGGGGGAGGGAGGGGGCGTGGGCAGTCTGTACTGCACGGCGACGGAGGGGGCGGGAGGAGACAAGAAGCAAAACGACGAAGAGTGAGGCTATCCGCCCCTGTCGCCTCCGAATGGGGCGGGGCAAGGAGTGGACACAGGCGCCCCCGACAGCTCGACAAAAATCGAGGCGGTCGGTGTTCCGCCATTCTGGGCCTGTGGAGGCCAGGTTTCGGGCCTGGGGCCCACCAGAAGACAGGGGGGCATGACTGTTTGCCAGCTTTGACCCCAAACAATGAGCTTTTGCACTCTGGATGTGTAGTCTATACGAGTTGGTGCAGTGCCCGTGGTACAGTCGGACCTATAGGCCAAAAGAACATCCTCCCTCCGCCGGCCAAAACTCACAGGACATCCAAGGGCATCCTCCCCAGGGTGCACGAGAACATCCAACAAGCACGAAGCACAACACTAGGGCACCCTCGCTGAACCGACCTCGATCTGATGCCTCGGTCCGACTGCACGGGTCAAGTAGCGCAATCTGTGTGATGCAGGCCAGGGCACGCCAGTGGTCATCCCGAAACGCCGGCGAGCGCACGACCCAGGCCCGTCGACGCCGTGACTTTCTCACAGCGTCGACCCCCAGAGGAGGTCTCGGCCCACTCTCCTGGACCCGTTCCTCGTCCTGCGTCGTGCCGTTGGCGCTCCCGAGGCCCGGCCAGGGCCCCCCCGGAGACCGACGGTGACGAGCAGCCTCCCGAGTCGGGGTCTGTTCCTTATACCGTCGGAGCGTTGACCTAAGGCACCCTAAGTAAGGAACGCGGCCCCTCTTTTCCATGAGTCGCGCTTCGATTCCACATCGAAGGCCGAAGGGAAACCGAGGGCAAGCCGCGAGACAGTGAGGGAACACGGAGCCCCTCCCCAGCGAAAAGGGTTCCTTCTTCGGCTCCCCGACTGTACCCGAGGGGGCCCGGGGGCGGCGGCAGCGAGGCGGCGACGAGGTGGCACTGGGCGCCGGCCGGGCGAGAGCCCGGGGTCGCGCCAGCCGGCGCGCGCGCGGCGGCGCGCGAGAGGCGGCGGCGAGGCGGCGCACGGGGGCGCCCCCCGCGCCGAAGCCCACAGGGGGGCAGCTTGAAGCTGGGGCCCCCCTTTGCGAGGAGGAGTCTCCCACGGGCACGCGCTCTCTTCCACCCACCGATCTCGCGAACGACAGGGAGGAGTGCCCCACGGGCACGCCCTCTCTCTCCCACCCGCCGATCTCGCGGACGACGGGTCGCACCGCCCATCGATCCCGCGAGCTGCTCATCTGCCGATCTCTCGGGACAGCGCTCGGGGCCACCACCGCGGCGAGGCGGGCGCGAGCAGGACGCCCGCGCTCCGAGCGACGGAGGGCACGAGAGCGGCACCATCCCCAAGGGGCGCGGGCCGCACGCGGGCGCCCAGAAGAACAGGGCGGGGGAGCGAAGGCGGCAGGCACGAGCTGCACGGCCGGCTGCTGCTCGCGCACGGGCCCGCCCTCGCTCGGGCGTCCACGCCCCGTGCATGCTTCGATGGCGTGCGCGCGTGGTCGCCAGGTGATCCACGATGCTTCGCGATGGCCCCGGCCGGGGAAGAGCTGCACACGCCCGAGCGATGCCAGGCTGAGGAGCAGAGCCCCTGGGTGCAAGCACTGCCCGGGGAGAGAGAGAGAGAGAGGCCCAGGGGAAGGTGGTCGACAGGCCCACGGGGCCGGCGCCTCGAAAGAAAACGAGGCGCTGGTCGTCTGGCTGCAGTCCTCTCCCCCCAAGCAAGAGCAGCGAAGGGAGGGGCCAGCGGCCTCTCTGCGGCATCACGGGCCAGCTGAGCGACTATCAAGAACGTGTCTTGCGCGAGATGGCATAGCGACCTTACGCTGGCGGCCTACGAGGGCCGCCAGCGCGGCACGCCGCATTGGAGACGAGGGCGCTTCCGCGCGACCTTACGCGGCCACCTTACGCGCCGGTATCGGCGCAAACGACCCCGTTTTCTGCTGTCGCTCAGCTGGCACGGGTGGATCTCCGGAGAGCACTAACTAGGCAGGCCAGCATACGGTGCAGAGGCCCGCGACGCAGGACTCTCCGCCACCGTGCATGGCACGTCGAGGCGTGGCAAGATGCGAAGGACTACCTGGTAGGGTTCCCGCGTTGTTTCTACCGCCCCTCCCCCCCCCTCACGTCGCAGAGTGTTGCGTGCTCCGCCCCCCCTCCCGAGGCCGCGGTCTCCCTTACAATCCAGGAAAGAAACACAACAACAAAAAACTCGCTCGCAAAAACCGATGGTTCCGCGATCCCGAGCTTCCAAGACGGCCGAGGCAGGCAACCAAGGTCCCGAGACGGCCCAAGACAGCCCGAGAGGCCTCAACGAGGGCCCAAGAAGAGCCACTAGAAGACCCCCAACAGGGTCCGAAGACGGCAAACTCACGGATCCCAATTTGGTTTTTAAAAATAGATGGTTGCATGCTCGCCCAGCTCAAGACGGCCCAAGAAACGTCCAAGATGGCCACCAGACGGCCCAACGAGGCCCCCAAGAGTCCCAAGACGGCCCGAGAGGACCCCGCGATGGCCGCCCAAGAGGCCTCCAAGACGGCCCAAGACGGCCTCCAAAGAGATCCAAGATGGACGCAGAAGGCCCTTCGACGGCCCCACGACGACCCCACGACACCCCCCATACGGCCAAGAGGGCCCCCAGGCGACCCAAGAGAGTCCCAAGACGGTCTAAGAGGGGGAGGATGAGGAGGAGGAGGAGGAGGAGGAGGAGGAGGAGGAGGAGGAGGAGGGCCCCAGGACGGCCGAAGAGGGCAGACGGCGCCATGGGACCCCCAAGCTGGCCCCACGGGAGCCCCAGGCAGCCCCATCGCAGCCCAAAGCTCCCCAAGAAAGAGAAACAAAAGGTGCCACATGTGACGGCCTTCCCCTTACTCCTCCTCCTCCTCCTCCTCCGCCTTCTCCTCCTCCTCCTCCTCTCCTCCTCCTCCTCCTCCTCCGCCTCCTCCTCCTCCTCCGCCTCCTCCTCCTCCTCCTCCTCATCATCATCATCATCAGCAGCAGCATCATCATCATGATCACCATCCCGCTACTCCTGCATCCACCTTCCTTATTACTAACTACTCACTGCCGCACTCCCAGGCGTGTCGGTAGGGCGAGCTGGACGTTACCTGAGACGTCCTGACCACTTGTGATCCTGGAACTTGAAAGTTGCAACATGATCAGGGGTGGAGCACGGGTCGTCTTCAGAATGCTGCTCTCGCCGGAACGCCAGACGCATTCGTCTTAAAAGTGTGCAACAGCGACAAGGATGGAGGGGATGGTTTTCAATGTGTGGCTATCGCCTTAGCGCCGCGCATTCGTTTCAACAGTTCAGAAAAAGCTAGAAGGACAGGGCGTCAACATGTGATTCTCTCCATAGCGCGTCGCACATTCGTCTTTAAAGTTTGCGACAGCTTCAGGTATGGAGGGGGTCCTGTTCAAAATGGTGCTCTCGCCTTAGCGCCGCGCATAATCGGCTCAAATTCTTGCGGCAGCTTCAAGGATGCATCACAGGTCGTTTCGAAAGGTGACTCTCGCCCTAGGGCCGCGCACATTCGGCTCAGAACTTTGCAGAAGCTTCAAGAGTGGGAGGAGGGTCGGTTTCAAAATTGTGGTCTCGCCTTGGCGCGCACATTTGTTTCGACATGCTGAAATAGTCTGAAGGGTGGGAGCTGGCTGCTTTTCAAAAAAAATACTCTCTCCATAGCGCCACGCACAGTCGCCACAAAATATGACAACCAAATGCGAGGATTGAGCGCGGGTGGCTTTCAAACTGGTGCGCTCGCCCGTGCCCCGAGCACGTTCGACTTCTGAATGAATGGTTGAGAGCTGACCTTCTCAAAATTCTAACTCCTCCTCCTCCTCCGCTTCCTCCTCCTCCTCTTCCCCATCCTCCTCCTCCTCCTCCTCCTCTTCCTCCTCCTCCTCTTTCGAGGCCTCGTAATTCTGACGACCTGGGATTTCAACACACGTTTTTTTGCCAAATCGAACAATCGTCGCATTGTTTACCGAAGATTTGACATTTTTGCGGTAAGTTCAGGTTGTTATGATCGTGGAAGCTGAGGCTTGCAGGGAGGCGGTTCTTCGAAAGGAGATCTCGTTGGACACCTCGGTGAACTGCTGAGTACGCACCAGCGCAGGGCAGTTCCTTTCCAAGACGGGGGCCTCGCCAAAGTGGCAGGCCCGACTGCGATGGTCTTTCAAGGGGGGCGCTTCCTGTAGTGAAAAGAAAAGCTTGCAGGGACGCATGAGGAGGGGACCGGGAAGTGGGACGGGAGGGTGCATTGCAGCGCCTCTGATGCAGATTGGGTTTACTCTGCTCCTCTCCCTCGTGCTGCCCCTCCTCATCACCAGGCCTCCCTTGCCTCTCGAACAGCCGCCACCCAGAATGCTGGGTTGGCATGGCGGCGGAACTTGCCACACGCAGCACGGAACACCGGGGAAGAAAGCACGGAACAGACCGTGAGCCTGCGGAGCTCCGCGCGGATGCCTTTCGCTCCGCGCTGCACGCCCGGGCGTCGCCTCCCCGGAGGCGCCTCTCCCTGGCGGCGCCTCCCCGGCGCCGCCTCCCCGGCGCCGCCCTCGGGGGCACTCCCGAGAGATCCGCGCGGGCCTCGGAGGGCTCACGATCTGCCACGCCTTCTCCCCCGGCACGGAGCTCAAGCTGGGCCCGCCCCCCCACAGGAGGAATATCCAAAAACAGTCCCCAAAAAAATCTGGGGACTATTTTTTGATTATTTTGGGGTATCTTTTGAATGTTTTTTGAATCGGAGGTGAGGGGGTGAGATCGAAGTGGAACGGAGAGCCCCCCTACCGGGAAATCGGTTTCGGTTTCGTGTTCGTGCGTGCCGTGCGTGCGGGCAAAACGAAACTGCGTGGGCGGGCGAGAAGAGTCTCCTCCGGCTGAGGCGCGGCCGGACCAAATGATTCCTCACCGGGGGCCTGTGGCGCGCGGTGTCCCGCCGGTGTCCCGTCGGTGTCCCGATGATGATGATGATGATGATGATGATGATGATGATGATGATGGTGATGGTGTTGATGATGATGATGATGATGGTGTTGATGATGATGATGATGATGGTGATGGTGGTTGTCATGATGGTGGTAACCAATGATCATGACGATGATGATGATGATGATGATGATGCTGACGATGTTGATGATGATGACAATGATGAGGATGGTGATGGTGGTGATGATGATGGTGTCCCGATGATGATGATGATGATGATGATGATGATGATGATGATGATGATGATGATGATGATGATGATGTTGCTGGTGATGATGATGGTGTCCCGATGACGATGATGATGATGTTGAGGGCCCTGATGATGTTGATGATGATGAGATGATGATGATATGATAACGATGATAAAGATGATGATGGTGGTGATGGTGTCCCGATGATAATGACGATGATGATGATAATGTTGATGATGATGGTGAGAATGATGGCGCCCCGTTGATGATGACGTTGGTGATGATGATGATGACGATCAATGTGTCCCGATGATGATGATGTTGACGACGAGGATGATGATGAGGTGATGATGATGATTTTGATGATGGTGGCCCGATGATGGTGATGATGATGATGCTGATCTTGATGATTATGGTGTCCTAATGATGATGATGATGATGATGATGATGCTGGTGATGATAATGGTGGTGACGATGATGATGGTGTCCCAATGATGATGATGTTGATGATGATGTTGCTGATGACGATGATGGTGTCCCGATGATGATGATGATGATGATGCTGATGGTGATGATGATGATGATGATGGTGTTGATGATGTTGTTCATGATGATGACGTTGAAATGGTGATGATGATAATGATAATAGTGGTGCTCCGATGATGATGATGATGATGGTGTCCCGATGATGATGGTGTTGATGCTGAAGGTGACGATGATGGTGCCCCGATGATGATGATGGTGATGATGATGGTGTTGTTGATGATGATGATGGTGATGAGGTGATGATGACGATGGTGCCCCGATGATGATGATGATGATGATGATGATGATGATGATGTTGATGACGTTGATGACGATGATGTTGATGATGATGACGTTGATTGTGAGATCGATTGTGATTTCGATAGAGAGATCGATAGTGAGACCGAATGTGAGATCGATTGTGAGATCGATAGTGAGATCGATAGTGAGATCGATTGTGAGATCGATGGTCGGATCGATTGTCAGATCGATCGAATGAAATAGATCGAGTGAGACCGATGGTGAGATCGATCGAGTGAGATCGATCGAGCGAGACCGATAGTGAGATCGATAATGAGATCGATAGTGAGACCGATTGAGTGAGACGTTGGTTCCCCCCCCCCCCCGAACCTCCTTACCACCCGAAGGGTGGTCGTATAGGTATTTTTAATTTTTCCTCCAAAATCCTCCTGTAGGGGGACAGGCCCGACTTAACGCTAAGCACAAACAAACGTCGGCTGCTGGCACACCCGCACGAGCGGGCTCGGACACTTGCCACGAGCGGGCACGGATTGGGGAGGATGTTCACAGCGCTTCGTCTACTTCGACACGAGCAGGGCCTCGCGCCATACTCACGAACGCACGGGTTCAGCCGCAGAAGGAGGGGGAGGGCCGACGCGGAGGGTGCAGGGTGAGTCCCCGCCGCAGAGAGCTCGCGGCGCGCGGGACATCCTGGCCCAGCGCAGTGTGGCGGCCCGCAGGCAGCCCGCTCGGGCACCGACGGGAGGGAGAGGAAGAGGAAGAAGAGGACCCGTTCGGGCATCGACAGGAGTAAGAGGAAGAGGAAGATGAGGAAGCGGAGGAGAGAAGGTAAGAGAGAGGAGGTGCAGAAAGAGAGAGGAGGAATGATGAGGAGAGAAAACGCAGGAGGAAGAGGAGGAGGAGGAGGAGGAGGAGGGGGAGGAGAGAGGAGAGGGGAGAGAGGAGAGAGGTGAGTCTCCGCCGCGCGTCCACGCGGAGGGTGCAGGGTGAGTCCCCGCCGCGAGCGAGCTCGCGGCGCGCGGGACATCCTGGCCCAGCGCAGTGTGGCGGCCCGCAGGCAGCCCGCTCGGGCATCGACGGAGGGAGGAGGGAAGAGGAGGAGAGAAGGGAGGAGAGAGGCGGTGCAGGAAGAGAGAGGAGGAACGAGGAAGGAAAAAAAGCATGCGAGGCGAGTCTCCGCCGCGTGTCGACGCGGAGAGTGCAGGGTGAGTCCCCGCCGCAGGCTAGCTCGCGGCCAAAGGGAAATCCTGCGCCCCGCGCAGTGCAGCGGCCCGCAGGCAGCCCGCTCGGGCATCGACGGAAGGAGGAGGAAGAGAAAGAGGAGGGATAGAAGGAGAGAACGGAGAAGAGCGGAGGTGCACGAAGAGAGAGGCGGAATAAGGAAGACGGAAAAAGGAAGGAGGAGGAGGAGGAGGAGAAGGAGGAGGAGGAGGAGGAGAAGGAGGAGGAGGAGGAGGAGAGAAGAGAGAGGAGAGAGGAGAGAGGAGAGAGGAGAAAGGAGAAAGGAGAGAGGAGGAGGAAAGAGGAGAGAGGAGAGAAGAGAGAGGAGGAGGAGGAGGAGGAGGAGGAAGGAAAAAGGGAGGAGGAGGATTGTTTTGAGGTCAACCCTCCATCCAGCCAAGGTGAAGACCGCGGCGTGGCGAGCGCAACGGCGGGGCAGGCAAGCCCTAAATACGGCAAAACAAGTCGAGGTCAACAGTGGCACCAGCCTTTGTAGGATGGGGCCCACGATCCAGCTTCGTCCACGGACTGCTGTGACACACGTTCTTGCCCGACTTGCAAGGCTTAGCCAGATTAGCCAGCCTGGCACCTGACGTCGAGTAATTACAGCGCTGGCAGACACACAAAAAACAGAGCCGTCGGAGCAATATGTGACCACACAGCGGTGCCCGAGTTCACGGAGGACCGCCGGCTGCACGCGTAAAGCCAGGGAGCAGGATCCCCCAGCCGCCAAACGCATCGAGTTCCCCCTCCTCCCTCTCAAACAAGCAGCGCACTGCCAAACATTGCCCACCCAGAGCCACCTGTGGGGGGTGGTCGGAGCCTGCGAAGGCGCAGGCGGGGCAGAAATACGCTGGACGTCTGGCCCCATGTCCAGACGAGGCCAGAGTGGGAGCTGCTGGGCAGCAAGGCGCCCTACCGCCCTGGCTACCGCCAGATGCCTGTCCAGCACATCAGCTTCACACGGCAGAGGCGCGGGATGCAAAGAAGCCGCCTGCTTGGCCGACACGTCTGCCCACTCATTGCCTTGCCTCAGATAGCGGTCCCAGTCGTCAGTGGCCTGATCCACGTCGAGGCGGGCTCGAACCTTGATCAGGCAAATTTTAGGCCAGTGCTCTCTGACAAACTGAGCAATGCCAGAAAACATGCGCTTCGCCGAAGAGCCTGCTCAGGCCAAGGCAGTGCCGCAAAATCAGCGCAGCTCTGGCAGCCGGGAAAAACATCACACGGACCCGCGTGGACCGTTGGATCGACACAGACAGGGCGGGAACTCGGCCGCCTGCGGGGTCTGGGGGGCACGGTGCCCGAGCAGGCCCCCGAACACGCACAGTCTCACGACTGCGGTCGAAGGCTCTGCCCCGACGGCCCGCCTCCAAACCACGGCCTGGGCACCCTCGAAACGGGGCCCGCCGCGGAGTCTGCACGAGCGTGCGAGGATTCCCAGCTCTGAGCCATCGGCCTCCGAACCTTCCCATAAGCCCGGCACAGAACACAAAAATTGGCATGCCAATCGGCCTGAAGCCCGAAGTCGCCTTGGGGATCAGAGACAGCAAAGTGACCGCAATCTGGCACGGGACGAGGGCAGACCGTTCCATCACTCAGAACATCGAAACCACAACCCACAACGAACTGTCACTAAGCATGGCAGAATGGCGCACGAGAAACCCATCAACCGACACATAAGTGTTGTCCTTGAACTTCCAAGAACATCCCCTGACAGCCTCAACGGGCACAGGGGGTGAATAAGAGGCGACCCCCCCGAGTTCAAACCACGGACCCAAACCGGCATCCCCCCAGAGCTTGGAGAAGTTCCTGGACTCCGCCTTCAGGAGGCAAAGGGGGTCCGCCACCACCACCCCATCAAGGGAGAGGGTCGAAGAAGGTTGCCATGGGGTCGCACCTTTCGACACCGCGTGGACACGACGAGCACCACGCTTCGCCTTGCACAGCAACCACTCCCTCCACTCTTGATGGGCCACCCGACGGGCGTCAGCCTCCACGTCGCACAATGCCGAACAAAAGCACCCTTGAAGATGAACAACAAAAATCATAACAAGGTCCTTCGGGCGACTCGCACAAGGGCAACTCATGCACGAAGTGGAGAAGAGCCTGGAAAGAAGATTCTAAATGTGCTAGATTCGCGACCAACTGAGGCGGTGGCTCGCCCCGACGGCCGAGCATTTCCCTCAGGCCCGCCTCGTTCTGCGCGTCCCAGTGCGCGAGCACTGAGGCGGACAATGCGCCTAGCCATCTGCACGAGAAGAGGTGCGAATTGCCACCGGAGGTGCCTTTCTGCAGAAGGGGTCCCCAAAACATATGGGGGGCTTTGGCCCTGGCGCCCCGAACGGGGAGGGTCGCGCCCGTGGCAGCGGCCACCTCCCTCTCAGCCCTGCGAGCCTACTCCTTGCACCCCCTATCCAAGCCCTCTTGGGCCCGCTGAAAATCGCCCTGGCCCGCAGCCCGCTGAGCCATGGCCAAAATATGCAACGCCCCGTGAGACGGAGGGGCCGAATCGACCACGCAAACGGGGGCCAACGGGGCGGTAGGTAGCGGCGGGGGGCTCCTGAAGGCAAGGGTTTTGAGGCGGCCCAGGGCTGGGTGCAGCACAAGCTGCACTGGGGAGTGCGGCGATTAGTTTCGCAAATCACTGAAACCGTAGCCACTGCTTTTGTCACGCCTGACGACGCCACGAAGTAGTCGCACTGCTTGAGTCTTGCAGTAGACTTGCACGCGTGACCCTCAGGAACTAAAAACTGGAACCCCTTCCTTTCCCCCACTCCCGAATCCAGGAGAGTCGAAGGTTCCATGTTAAAACCAGCACCGAGGGAAAAAGGGAATCCCAGCGCACCTCACAAGGAAACACACGACGAAAATAGCGAAACATTTCTATCCCACATCTCCTCGCAGTCGTGGAAAGATGCCGATATCATCGGCAACGTGACGTGGCCAGGCAGCTCCACCAACCCGGCTGCAGCACGGCAGGGGGGCAACTTCATGGCCGGCGTCGGGCGCCCGCAAGCCCAGAGACGAAGGGACACATACAGCGACACCACCAGAAGCTCCCTGCCCTTGCCCTGGCACCGCGGCGACCCCGAGAGACTTCCATCCGTGCCGAAACGCCCAAGCCGAAGCACTCGCCACTCGATGAAGGAGTCGCTGATGCTCTTGGACCCAGACCACACCATGGACCCCCACCCGGACACGCTGCGGGTCTCAATCCATGGCGAAAAACTATCCACAGGAAATGAAGCAACATCAAGGGGGGCACTGAGCCCCCCCCCACCCCGGGCGCGGCCCTTTGCAGGGAGGGGCCACGAAAAGACATCAACTGACGCCGAGGCAGGTCGCTTGAGAGAGACAGTATCTGACTGAGCTGGGCCTTCACGGCACGGGAAGAACACAAAAATCTCGGGCAGCTTGTGGGAAGGCTGCCAGATATACTCGCATGAGGCATGGCACGTCGCAGAGGACTAGCAGCTATCCCAGCTGCTCGATTCTTCAAGCCCTGGCCTTCAAAGATGGCCTCATGCCCACGCGGAGCCTCCACAGAAACGCGATCGAAGCCAGAACCTCCCACCCTCCCAACGCCCGGCGGAGACCAGCAGCCATCAAAAACTTGAGTGCTTGAGGCGATCCAATCTCGGGGCTGGAACGCGTTAAAACACCAGCCAGGAGACAAGGAGGATGAAGGAGGAAAAGGAGGAGGTAAGGAGGGAGACAAGTCCAGAGGCAGTGGCATGCACTGGCTAGGAGCCGAGCCCACCTCCTGGGGCCGAGCCCGCGGCAGGACCTGCACTCCGCTTGCTGGCAAGAATGCGGGCGGCCTTGTCACAGACTGGCTCTCCCTGAGCCGGGGCCCCCTGTCCTGACCCTCTCCCGCCCCCAACGCCGTGCCCACTCCCCCTCTCCCACAGAGGCAGCGGCCACAGGCTGACTGGCGGCAGGCTCGGATGCCTCAGCTCCAGCGGCATCACCCGAAGCAGGGACTGCACCAGCCTCGCCCCGACGACGCTTTGAGGCCAGCCGTGCAACCAACTCTTGGTGATCCGCCTTGATCTTCTCGGTGTGCTTCGCTGCGTCTGCAAAAAGTAGCTGATGAAATTGTCGCTCTTGCCCTCGAGGATGTATTTGACCGAGAGTTATGCTGGCTTTGTCGGCTCCTCCTCCTTGGGCTTGGCGACTTTGTTGTGAAGCTCAGCGACCAGTTTCTGATGTGCGGCCTCAAGCTCCAAATACTCACGATTAGCTTTTCCAACAAGAGAGTGCTGTTGGGCCAAGCTACTCTCAAGGCTGTTGAACATCGCAACGGCCTTGCTGAGGCGCTGCTCGGCCAGCCGGAGACCGTGAAAGGCACGATGGACACGCTGTTCCACTGGGAACTGGACCGCTGGGCGCTGCTTCTTGTCCAAGCGTCTTCTGGTAGCGTTCCGCCGTCTGTCTCTCCAGCGGACCGGAGCGTCTTGGCCAGGGACGCCGAGTCGTCGACCGACACGTCAGCCCCCACCAACTTCGCCCCGTCAGAATCTGCCGCCCGTCGCGAAACACCAGCGGGGCCCACGTTGCCGGAGACACTCGAGAAATGTGTTGGAGGGTGGGCCCAGACTCCTTGAGGCGCCGTCCAGTTCGCAGCTGGCGACTTCCTCGGAGCCTTGCAGTGCTTGCAGCAGGCGTAGTGCGCTGGGTTCCTCTTGCACGGGCAGTCGGCACAGGCCCTGCGTCCAGTTCCTGCTTTACCTGGGCCCGTGTGGTTGGCATGCGAGTCGAAATGCCACTGGGGGCCAGGAAGGAGAGCAGAAGCAAGCTGACCACCACTGCCAGCGCCAGGTGCCCGCGCCCACGGGGGCGGGGCAGACCAAGTTCCACTGCGCCACTGGTACATCTGGTGAGATGTGAAACCTTGAAAAACTTGGGGGGTCGGCCCCCACCGAGACACTTTGGCCCGCGAACGCGAGCCGCTAAGAAGAACCGCGTCCGCAAAACTCAGCACCTGAGCGCAGAACAGCTACTTGAGCCAAAATGGCTACGGAAAAGGAGGAGGAGAAGGAGGAGAGAGGAGAGAGGAGAGAGGCAAGAGGAGAGAGGCGAGAGGAGAGAGGCGAGAGGAGAGAGGAGAGAGGAGGAGGAGGAGGAGGAGGAGGAGGAGGAGGAGGAGGAGGAGGAGGAGGGAAGAATGGAAGAGGAGGAGGAGCAAGGAGAGAGGAGAGAGGAGAGAGGCGAGTCTCCGCCGCGTGTCGACGCGGAGAGTGCAGACCGTCGATGCCCGAGCGGCCCGCAGGCAGCCCGCTCGGGCATCGACGGAAGGAGGAGGAGGAGGAGGAGAGAAGGGAGGAGAGAGGCGGTGCAGGAAGAGAGGAGGAATGAGGAGAAAGAGGAAGGGGAAGAGCAGGAGGCGGAGGAAAACAGCAGGAGAGACGGGAGGAGAGAGGACGTGCAGGAAGAGAGCGGAGGAATAAGGAGGAAGAGGAAGAGGAAGAGCAGGAGAAGGAGGAGGAAGAAGAGGAGAGAATGGAGGTGGGCGCCGGCCGAGACTCGAGAGCGTCCGTTGGGGAACGAACGCCGCAAGGCTAGGAAAGAAAGATGAGGAAGGGAGGAGAGAGGAGGGAGGAGGGAGGCGAAGGGGAGCGGGAGGGAGAGAGACAGGGAGTTGGCGAAGAGAGAGAGAGAGAGAGCGAGAGAGAGAGAGGCAGAGAGAGAGAGAGAGCGAGAGAGAGAGAGAGAGAATGACCCCAAGGAGGAGGCGGCGGCGGAGGAGGAGGAGGAGGAGGTGGTAGTGGGAAGGAGGAGGAAAAGGAGGAGGCGGTAGGAGGAGGAGGAGGTGGGAGTGGGAACCTGGCAAGAGCACGACGACAAAGCCACACGGACATGTCTGACCTCGGAGGCCCGCGCCGAGAAGTGCCTCCCCGGCGTGCGGGGGGGACGGCGGGGCCAGTGCCCCGACCCGAGAAGTCCGCGCGGGCCTCCGAACGTGTCTGTCTGTGCACCTGTTCCGGCTGCACGCACCAGGAGAGGAAGGAGGAGGAGGAGGAGGAGGAGGAGGAGGAGGAGGAGGAGGAGGAGGAGGAGGAGGAGGAGAGGAGGGAGGAAGGGGGATGATGATGATGATGATGATGATTGATGATGATGATGAGGATGAGGGAGGAGGAGGAGGAGGAGGAGGAGGAGGAGGAGGAGGAGGAGGAGAAGGAGGAGGAGGAGGAAAGAGGAGGAGGAGGAGGAGGAGGAGGAGGAGGAGGAGGAGGAGGAGGAGGAGGGGAGGGGGAAGGGGAGGGGGGGGGGAGGGGGAGGGGGAGGGGGAGGGGGAGGGGGAGGGGGAGGTGTGAGGAGGAGGAGGAGGAGGAGGAGGAGGAGGAGGAGGAAGAGGAGGAGGAGGAGGATTTTTTGCACGCTCGACCCATGCAGACCCCCATCGAATGGGGACCATCTCTCCTCACAGCACAGTCCAAGGAGAGGGCAAGAACTGTACTTGCTTGTCCCTCTTGATATGCTGCGGGTGTCGGCCCTGGCAGAAATATTTCCAAGCCGTAAGTCCTGCGCCAACAAACTGTTTGACGCAGGCTTCACCCAGCTTCTTGGCACGGCCTCCCGTGCTGTAGAAACCGCATCGACGGCAGATACAGAGGAACGAGCAACCTGAGCAATCAACCACAGCGCATTGGTGATGGCGCTGCTCTAAGAGGATCAGACAGAGACGGGGCGGCGCCACACAGTGGCCAGGCGCAGGCTGCACCTCACCACGCTTGCCACGCAAGCATGATCCGCACTGCCAAAATTCTCCCGTCCAGGCCCACTCATGCGGCGTCTTCAACGCGAGAGCTGACTTGGACGGCTTGATACAGTGCACGCCTGAAAGATCCAGCCGCGGCCATCTCGGCAAAATCTTCGCCGCCAGCAAGATGACGGCCTTGAAAATCTCAATCTCGCGCTCCACACGAGACAGCACGTCTGGAGAGGCCTGGGGATGGACTCCAGCACCCTGCTTCGCAGCAAGGTCCGCCAGAAAATTGCCAGTCCTTCTCCAGACCCCTTGCTCAGAAATCCCAGCTTCTCTCATATCTTTGTGCGCGGCGACCTTCACAATCCCCTGGAGGTCAGGACCCGCCCCAGAGAAAGCTTCCAGCACAGAGCCCGCGTAGGCCCTATGCCCTCCGAGGCGGCCCCTAGGGCCCCTGGAGCAGACCGAGACCACCGACGCACAATCACAGAACAGGGAAGCGGGACCGTCTAGGTTGACCCCCGCCGCAGCCAGCGAGGAAAATTCGCCAGCCTGTGAGGACTGCGGCAGGTGCGCCCAAACAGGACCAAAGACTCTGGCCAGCATGTGGCCCTGTTCAGACAAAAGCACAAAGGCCCAAGCAGCCCTAGACAACTCACGGACCTTGGACTGAAAGCAGCTACCATCCAGGAAGAGGTGTCCTTCGAAACGAACGCCCCCCGGCCCAGGAAACTCCAACCCCGAGACCAGGAAACCCTGCTCGAAGAACTCGACCTGAACCCCGTCCATGCCTTGCTGACAGACAGGCTGCGGCACATAGTCACCAGGATGGGCGAACGCTCCAGTCAGAAAGTTGACCTGGCCCCCGGAGTTGCGTTCGCACGCTTCACGGGCCCAAGAGATGACCTCCGCTCCAACAAGTTCTTCCCGTTCCTCCTGACATACTTCACATCCCCATAATCTGTGAAACACTGAATCCACCTTAGCTTGGCACAGCGGGCACAGAGGACTGACCTGGTAGCCGTACCTTAGTGCGCGGGAGTTGGTCCAGAGAGCGTTGCACGCAAGAGCCCGCACAGAGCCCTTTTCCCAAGCCGAGAGCTTTTTCGAGCGGAGCCCAGCCGTGACGACATCGAAACAGAGGCGATTCGATCCATCAAGTTCGGGGGGGTCCGATCGGGGGCCAACTCCACGGCAGGCTCAGCTAAGCCTATGGCAGGCTCAGGAGGCAGCACTCATATGCCACAGAGAAGGTCGCCGTCCACCAACTTGCCGCATGCCGCTCTCTCAAGCTGGCGAAGCACGGCTTGGTGCAGCAACACCTTAAAGAGGGACGGCGAGTGCTGAATGCACGATAGCTCGCGCCCCTGGTCGTCCGAGAAAACGACCACTCTTCATATCCCAACCAACCTTCCTAAGACTCATGTACATAGCAATCATGGGTCCCGAGACGCTCCTCCAAGTAATATCTGTCTTGCGACTGGCGAACACCCCTTCCCAAGAAGCCCGAATGGTGGCCCAGTCCACGGTACCAGGAAAAGCATTTGTCCTGAGAAGCCAGACCTCTTTGGCGTATCTCAACACAAGAGCGACCGAGCCATGCCAAACAGGGTCGCCCACAATAAGAGAAAGAACGGCAAGGGACCGACGGGCAGCATCAGGCTGAATTGAACTCGCCGCCACACGTCTGAGACTGTGCACCTCTCCATTCGTCAAACCCTGGACTTCACAGCCGTAAATGTAGCCAGACAGCGGACCAGAAGTGAACACTTTGATAGCCTTGCGCCCAAAGTGAGCCCGAAACCGTTTCAACCTGAAGGCTTCCCGCCTCATCTTCACCTTCCTCTCCTTGCGTTTCCTCATCCTGCCCTTGCCCGTTCTGCAGCTCCTTCCAACCGTGTCGTCACAGCCGAGATTGACAGCGGCAGAGTCGAGCACCCCAAACGGGCCAAGGTCAGCCTCCAGCTGTCGGCCCAAAGATTCGCAGGAGCACACCAAAGCCACCTTGTCAAGAACAACGAGACCTCCTAGCATCTGCCGAATGCCAGAGAGCAAAGAGGCCACGTTAACAATGGTGTCCTGAACATAAGCTCTGGTACCATTAGCCGAGATGTTGGCATCATCGATGTAAACGTCGAACGACGAGAACTCCGACGTCCAACGATCGATGCGATGCCAGTTGACCGAACGAGTGACCGTGTCGAACGCGTCGAGCGCGTGGACCCTTATCAACGAGGTCGCCATGCTGCATCCAGCTATGAGTTCATGAGCGGCCCTCAAGGGGCCCGCAATAATCCCAGAGAGACAGACGTAGCGCGGCGACTTGTACGCCGCAAGGCACAAGTGGAGGACAGCCAAGGGAACCTGGTGCCGAGCAGGCTCCTCTCCTAACTCCCGCTCCCGACCTAAACGACTGGCGCCAAACAACGTCCAGGGCCCCTCGGCGCCGCCCCGCGGCCGAGTAGCCCCTGGAAAATGCGCGCCCCCAGGCCTCCGCCAAGGGCCGACGGGCCCGCCCCCAGAGGCGGTAGACCGAGGGGAAAATGCCAATAGGCCGAAAGCCCCCGTTCCCCTTAGCGAGGACGGCCACCAAAACAACCGAAAGCTGGGTTGGCACGATAGCCGAACGCTCGGCAAGCGACAGCAGCAAGTACAGCACCTCCAGGCTGGCGTCGCTGAGGCGCTGGAAGTGCCGCATGTGAAACCCACCACAGGACACAGCGCTCCTCCCAGGGTACTTCCTGCTCAATTTGCGGGGAAACTCGACTTCCAGAGGGGGCAGGGCCTCGGCGCTCTTGCACTTGAGTTTCGGGGGGGGGGGGGGGGGAGTTCTGACCTGCCAGAGAACGTTTTGACCTCAGCATCGAGCAGCTGCTGGTGGTCCGGAACCAGCTGCCCCTCGGGCGAAACGGTGGACGTGGGGCGCCAACAAAGAGGATCTGTGATGGCGCCGCGAGCGTTGCGTGCACCCTGGATTCTCAGTCAGCCACGCATGCCAATCCTGACCAGCCATGCGTTGGTAGTGCTTCGCGCACGCAGCCAAGACCTCTTTCTGGCGAACAAGAAGGGCCCCCAGCCTGCCTAGCCAAGTAGCGGGCAGCTCCTCAGGGCCCTCAGGGTCGCACAGAGAGGGGCCGCCAGCAAAATGCAACCTCTCCCTTCCCTCAGCGCCTCCGTCGCCGAGGGGGGCGGTGCGTTCTGAGACCGAGTATTCCGAAATAACATCCAGCTTAGCGTGGGGAGAATGGTTAAACCTAGCCCAGTCCTTGAGCGCGCCCCTCAACTCCTGCAAAAGCTGAACGTTGCCCTGGTGGATGAGCTGCTGAGGGACCCACTCAGACTGGAGCAAGCTGTCGACCAGCTCGCCAACAGTGCGCCTGACGTCGCCCGATGCGTTGCCAGACAAACAGAAGGTAACAGCTGGGCAGCTGCTCGAAACCTAGCGCATATCCACCTCATGGCACGGAGCTCTGGGCATCGACGCGATTTAATGTCTTTCTGCAGAATGGGCGTCCAGACCACCTGGGGGCCCTTCCCACGAGTCCCTAAGCAAGGAAGCTCCTCCCCCAGACGCACCACGAGCTCCCCCCCCCGACCCGTTGGCCCAAATCTGGCAAGCCCTACCCAACAGACGTTGCACCTCGACGGCATCCTGGGACCTCAGAGCTTTCCCCCCCATCTCAAGAAACACGCGGGCCCTGCCGAAGTCCCCAGGGGGGGGGGGGGACCCCAGGAGGAGCATCAACAGGGAGGGGGGGGCGCTTGCGAAACCCCAGAGCCTGAAGGCGGCATAGAGCTGGATGAAACACCAACTCCACGACAAAGCGCGGTGATAATTCACTGTCTTCGCACCGCTGCACGCGTTCAGCTCCTCGCGCCAGGCCACCTGAGACGCGGAAGTAATCAAAGTCAGATTGGCGAGCCCCATAGCAAGTGGGCGCACCAGTAGAAATAAGCGCACACCTAGCCAGCTCCAGGAAACCGGCGTCTTGGAGCTCTGACGGTTCCAGATCGAAGTCGCCCCCCCACCACGCACGGAAGGCCCTCCAGAACCACGTGGGCCCCTACGGCCCTGTGAAATTCCAACTGACGTTCCGTCTGGCCCTCGGCGTCGAAACCGCGCACTGAGACGAACCCAAAGTGGACACCCCCTGGCAGATAAGCGACTGCACCCAGAGCTCGACCACCGCACAACTGCTGAGGCTGCTGGAGCCCCAAGAACGATCGAGCCAGGATAACTACTCCCCCAGAAGTGCCCTCTTCGGACGTCCGAACCGCGGGCCCCCAATGGCTTTTCCACCCACGATTCAGACAATACTTAGACGTTATTCCACCGCTATCCAGGTCGGCCAGACGATGCCCCCGGGCAAAAATGACATGCGGGGTCCCAGCCGACGGTAACCAATCTCGAAGTGATCCCCAGCTATTACAGTTAGCCGTGGCAATAATCAGCCCCAAAGAATCTTCTTCTGGCCTGGGACCTGGGCCAGGGACCCCTGGGCCCGGGAGATAGATCATTACTAAAGTTCTTACTAAAATTAGCTCCTACACAATTAGGCCCCCACCTCTCCCCAATCCTGCAAAGACAACACTCACGCGAGGTCACGGACACGGGAGGAGGAGAGCGGGGGGGGGGCTCGAGGGGGCAGGCCCCTCACTTTCAGCAGCGAATTCCCCCGCCCCCTCAGTTGGAGGAGGCGGGGGGGCGAAATGACGCACCTGCTCTGGGGGGGGCCCGCGAGAGCCCGGCACGAAGAGCTGGGTCGGCCCCTGATGGCCGAGAAGGGCTGGCGCCAGGCTGCGAGCTCCCTGGTCCCGAGGAAGAAGAGGCGGCTGGGGCCCCACCTCCAGCCTCAGAAGCGGAGGTACCTCCACCACCAGGTTGAGCACCGTCTGCACCCGCCCCAGGCTCTGCACCTGCCTCCGCACCAGGAGCAGCTCCTTCATCGGTATTCCTCTTCTTCTTCGCCATGCGCTTGACGCGCCCCGCGCGCCCCTTCCTCGCGGCCTCGAAGTGGGACGACGCAGCGCCGAACAGCTGCTTTGCCATCTCCTTGGGGCCGCCCCGCAAATGAGCCCTGCGGGGCTCCAGCTGCTCTTTGTCTTCCGCGGACATCTCGAACTCCCCAGGTATATCGGCGCAGAGGTCGCCCTCCAGATCGAAGCTGAGCTCCTTGCCCTCCACCAGGTCGCGCAGGCTGATGGTCGGGCCGGTGGCATTCTTGTGCTGCGATGGGGGCGCCACCTCCATGCTGATCTGCTCAACCAGCTCCGAGTACTGCCTCTCAAAGCCGTCCAGCTCGTCAGCCATCTCCTGGATGCTCGCCCCCAGCGCCTCAGTAGCTTCCCGCCAACGCTCCAGCTTTGCGATCTCCATGTCGAGCTTCTTCTCAACCTGCCTGATTTTGCTTTGAGCCTGAGAGGCCCTGGCGCGCAACGAGGCCTCAGGCTGAGCACGCGCAGGTTGGAGGAGTTTGGCTCGAGCTGCATCGTACTGCTTGGCCAGGTCGGGCTGATGCTGGCGCGTGGCAATGGCCGCAAGCTGCTGCAGGTCCTCCGCGCTGATGCCATCCGCGTTGACGACTCCTGGCCGATGCCCACCACCAGAGCCGACAGGGCCAGTGGGCGCCTGAGCACCTCGGTGACCGCCAGAAGAATGAGGACGAGCAGCTTCAGCACCACCTGCGGCCTCTGGACGCGACGGATCCTTGACCACCAAGCACGCAAAGCGATTCCACGGCACCTGACAGCGCTCGCAGCACCACATCCATCCCAAGTTACGGGCGCACCCACATGCCCCACAACGCCACTTCTCATGGCGGACAGGAGCCTTGCGCGAGTGCCAAGGCGCAGGGGCCACGAAGGAATGGTGCTTGAAGATTGCAGGCGCCACCTGCCTACGGTAGGCTGAGAAGACGAATGCAGGCGCCACCTGCGCGCGGTAGGCTGAAAGACGAAGCCAAAAAGCTCCGCCGCGCAGCGCCGCTCTGAAGTTCGCACGACCAAGCTCAGAATATTCTGAGCCAGAACGGCTGGAGGAGGAAGATGAGGAGGAAGAGAGGGAGGAGGAGGAGGAGGAGGAGGAGGAGGAGGAGGAGGAGGAGGAGGAGGAGGAGGAGGAGGAGGAGGAGGAGGTGGGGGGGAGTAGGAGGAGGAGGGGGGAGGAGGGGGATTTTTTTCTGCGAGGCTCCAGCTGCAGTGCTCAGCGACTCTGAGCGAGGCACAAGACGACTGCAGCGACGAGGTCCTGTGCGACCAAAGATGCAGGACGTAAGTTGCACTAAAGTGCCCGGCCGCAGTTGCACTAAAGCGCCCAGCCCGCGGCCGAAGATACCCGACAGCTCCGCCGACGGGGGAACGAGAAGGAGAAAGAAGGAAGAAAAATAAGAAGAAGAAGAAGAAGGGGAAAAAAACAAAAAAAAGCTGTTTATACCCGACAGTTCCGCCGATGCGTCAGAGCCCCCCCCCCCCGCTCAGGCCCCCCACCCCCACTGCGGCTGCCTCCAGCAGCTCTTAGTAACCTCCGCACCTTCGCGCTGAAAGCGCTGGTCGGTGGCGTCGGCGCTGGGCAGAGTGGCGCGCCATCACCCCCATCAGCGAGCCGTTCTCGCACGATGCGGAGGGCGACACGCTCAATGCAGCTATCAGAAGGCTCCGCGGCACCAGGCTCCGAAGGGGGAGTCTCTGCCGCCAGGGCTTCGCCAAGAGCCTGAGGGGCTTCGACGCCGACGGAAGGGGCAGCAAAAACGGAGGGTGCATGAGACGGGGCCGCTGGCACAGGCTTGACCTGCTCGGTTTCTGGCTCGCCGCCTTCTCTCAGGAGGTCCTCTGAACTCACGCGCGCGGAGGGCTTCCTGGGGTCAGAATGGTGGCCTTTCAGAACGTGATTCCACTTCGTCTTCTGCCTCGGCTCAAGCCCCCTCGAACAACGCTTGTTATACAAGTTGCTTTTGAGAGGCGAGCCGATCGAGACAAAGGCTGCACAAATAACACATACAAATAGCGCGCTCGCGTCTGAGCACGCGAGAGCGACAACATTGTGCTCATTATGTAAGACTCTGTCGAGATCAAGCAATCTCGGCACTCCACTGCATACTCGCGTCGGCGCGACGTCAGCGCGAGGGTTGCGTCCCAGTTTGCAGCAAACCGTGCACCGCCAGCCCCGAGCGATCCATTGGAACTGACAGAGCTCGTTGGTCTTACGGCCACCTGCTGGCTCGGGAGTACACTTGACCTCCCCATACTCCTTTAAAGCAGGAAAATGTCCGAGTAACTTCATGGCGAGGATGCACAACGAATACACAAAACTGATGTGCTCGGTAATTATATCATGCAGCTCGGGGTCTGCTTCCGGGTGCAAAGCCGCTGCAGCTTTCGCCCCTAGGGCTGCCGCGCGGTTGCCAGCGCGCATAAAAATCTCTTCTTCCCTGAGCCCTTTTTCATGATGGGATTGGTGGGCCTTGATTTTCTCAAGGCCTCTAATAAACTTGGATCCCTGATCATTATGAGCATGCACAATGTTACCTCCATACTGCCTACGAAAATTTACTGTTCTCCCCCGAGAGTCAGCAAACTGCTCTACAACACCGAGGCAATATGATATGATATCACTGTCATCAGCTAAACGCATGACTGTACCCGTGAGCGCACAAAACTCTACACTCTGAGGGGCATGGGGCAGCGGTGCCCATACTGGGCACCGAATTTCGCAAGCTAGCGCATTATCTTGATAAACCGCACAGCTCCAGCCTGCTCGGCGAAGCTCATTGACAGGGTGAGTCGCGCAGCTGCCGTCTATAAAAATCTCACCGCTGATATCCATGATATCAGTCGGGGCGCTGGAGTGCCAGGTGACCTGTCAGGAGCCTTCGGCTGGGGGGGGGGGGGGGCCAACCCCTGGGCGAGGGAAGCCGCCGCTGGTAACAGCGAAGAATAAGTTGCGATCCTTGACGAGCCGCTCGACGTCAGCAAGGGCCCCCGGTTTCGCGAGTTCTTCTCTCTCTTGCTGCAGGCACGGGCACTTCCAGATACGATGAAAAAGCGTGTCAGGGCTGCCGCGTCCAAGAAGGCAGTCTGGAAGGTAGTCGTATCCTTTGCCTCTGGCACACTGTCTGGCCCAGATCGCACCACATGCTGCTGCCCGGAGGGTGCCCTTCTCAAGGGCCGCGTATTTGTTGGAACGCAGGCGCTTGGCTAAGATGTCGTAGCACACTCGTCCTGGGAATGAATGTGTTCTCCCCGATGTCCTTTTCCAGACGTCGAAAAACTGCGCCCTTCAGGAGATGCTTGAGGAGCCCGGGGGCATTGAGGGCAAGGGAGAAGGGGCCCCCTTGGTCCGTGACCAGAGCGGCACAATTGCCCATCCCCCATCCGAGCCTCTCGAGGCTCTTTCTCATGGCCGAGACAGGGCCACTGACGCTACGCCACGTTTTCGAAGGGTTCTGCCAAACCCTCTCCCAAGCGGCACGCAGAGTGGCGAAAGACAAAATAGAATGGTGGACGCGCACATGGGCACGCCACACTTCTTTGTGCCATCTGATTATCGGCGCGACTTGCACCCCCAGGCGGGGTCTTGTTCGAGCAAGGAGGATGGAGAGCGATCGGTCTCCAGCGGCAGGTTTCAACACTGACGCGAACGATCGCCGCAACGAAAGGGGTTCCCCGTCAGACACACCGCGGATCTCGGCCCCATAAGTATCCGCGGGAAGGGGCCTGGCAACCCAAATGTCGCGGGCTCTACGGCCGATGGTCCTCTGGGGCCCCCCCGCGCGTTTCGCTCGAGCATCTGCTTTCTTCTTGCGGGTTTTAGCTTTTGATCCCCGCCCCCGGCGTCGGAGAGGCAGCCCCGCGGCGTCGTCGACACCGAGACTAGCAGCGGCAGCGCGGAGAGGGCCGGCGGGGGGCGCCCCGAGCTCCGTCTGGGCGCCCAGGCCGAGGTTCTTTTTGGAGCATAAAAGCACGGCCTTGTCCTCGGCAAGCTGGGCTCCTATGTCCTCAGAAACCACGCGGCGCAACTGTCGACCCCCGTCTACAACGCTATATTGGACCGACTGATAACCCCCCACCGAGCGCAGACCGTCGTTGTCAATATATAAACTATAACTAAGACATGGGGGCCCACGAGACACTGTCGAGGCCGTCCAAAGAGTTGTTCCCAATGAACGCGGTCGCGAAAGGGCGCCCCGCGACCACGCCATACAGGGCGTAAAACGCGGGGGGGATAAAGCCCCAGAGAGAAATATATCGCGGGCCTCTGCAGGCAAACCGAGCGAGTCGAGCAACGCCGAAGGGGGGAGTTGTGTTTCGCACATCTGGCCCCCGCCTGCGCGATGCACATGCTTTCGTAATACTTGTGGGAATCCCATAAGAGCGCGCACGCGCACTGTTCAGCAACGCGCCACTCTCTGACTGGAGGGCCTGCCGCCAGACAGCGTCGGCCGCCCCCGTGAATTTGCCCGCCGCGAACCATGGTCGCGGGTGATCCGCTTCCCACTGGGGCGCAAACGGGCGCCTCAACTTCCCACGTATACGATATGGCCCAGTGAACACCCCTATGGGGCGACCCCCCCCCCCCCCCCCCCCCCACACACACACACACACACACCACCCCCACCCACTGGCTTGGGGAGGAGGCGAGAAATAATGATGCGAAGTTTTTTTTTTGGGGGGGGGGCACTTATTTCACGCGCCTGAAAAATCCCCAAAAAGCAACGCAGCGAGTCATCGCACTGCCAAGAAAAATGCTGCACGTGGAATCCGTCCGCGCCCACAGCGGTAGCCTTCTTATGTTTACGGCTCAGCCGTCGAAGCTCATCGACGGAAGGGGCCGGGAGTTCCGGAGCTGGAACAAAATCGCCTGGCGGGTCGGGCGGCCCCAGAGAAGCCTTCCACAAGGCCTGGAATTTGGCGGACTCGGACCGAGGGATGCTTTGCGGATCGCTGACGGTGGACTCGTCGCCCGCGACGACCGCGGCGGCACTCCAGGGTCTCGGGGCCGAGGTGGCCAAGCGGACTCGTTTAGCACCCTTTTCGGTCCCAGTCTTAACCCACTCGGTCCACCCTGACCTCGCAGCCGCGCGGGCGAGAGCGCTGACTCTCTCAACCTCGGCCTGGAGCTGCTCCTGGACAGCGGCGCCCCGGGCGGGTTCAGCGTTGTCGCCGATGCAACGCATCACTTGGTCGAAGATGGCGGCCGAGTCGCCTTTGCCCTTAGCAACCGCCGCTGGGAGTCAAAAATGCGAGCCCTTGCTTCCTGCAGCCGGCCTTGGTCTCCCGCCGCGGCTGTCTGGAGCAAGACTTGAAATTTTGGAGTAGCCACCTACACGAGTAGAATTGGGGATACCTCGGAGTCTCCATGTCCATATCGATGACAGATTTCCACACAATTTTGGGCCCCCGGCTCCGGGCACCAATTTTCACGAGGTCAACTCCAGCCGTGGCGACGAGTTCCCGCTCAGCTAAGTCAGCCCAAGTGCCGTAGACTTGTTTCAACAAGGTCTGGGTGGCAAGTCCGCGACCGTCGCGTGCAGCCGCGAGCGCAGCCTCCAGCTGCTGCTGCACCTCAGCGTAAGAAGGTTGCTCCTTAGACGGCCCGATCAGACGATCAGGGGGGATCTTGGGCCGCTTCTGGAACGACATCGCTCTCAGGGTAGCGAGTTGAGGGGGGAAGGTCAAATCCACGGGAGAGCGAGGAGAGAGATCGGCGACCTCGTCGATCGCGGTCGATTTTAGCCCCCTGCTGAGGCCGCTGCTGCAAATAAAAAGTCGTTCACGCGAAGGCCTCCAGTCGTGGCGCAGGTGCCCAGCGCATCTGGAAAAAGAAGAACTCCCTGGCATTGTTGCAGGATGCTGGAGGTCTGGATGGCGGCAGGTTCGAGATTGAAATCTCCCCCAATAGCAACGGCAATCCGTATGCCGAACAAAATTCACCCGAAGCTGCCAGAACCTGAGCATTGCCGTCGTCTAAACCGCAGCCATGCTCGAGGTAGATGCTGGAGACGGCGATGCTGGTGCCTCCGGGGATCTGCACGATAGCGCCTATGGCACGACCCTCGTGGAGTTGATGATGTCCAGACCCATGCAGTCCCAGGAAGCTTCTGGCCAGGATGGCAACTCCTCCTTTGGTCCCAGACGCGCTGTCCCCCTCCAGAGCTGGCACCCACAGAGACTTCCACCCTCGCCGAAGGGCCCAAGATGAGGCCTGATCTAAGTCCTCCTGGGACCTTAGGTGGTGCTTCTGCAGAAAAATGACGTGAACGCTACAGTGATCACGGAGCCAAGTCTCAGCAGAGCCCAAACAAGTGACGTTGGCTGTGCTAATACGGAGAGAAAAATATTCCGCCTTGGGCTGGTCGTGAGTAATGAATTCTGCGCCTCTTGAGGTCTGGATGGGATCTTGGGAGCCGGGGGCAAAAATGGCGCGGGCCCGTGCCGAGACAGAGGCCAACCCTCGAGCCTGGTGTGCCTGCGGCAGGGGCGGGGGCGGCTGAGCTTGCGGTTCCTCCAGAACCTGTACAGGCTGGGGGTGGCTCTGAATCGGGGGCCCTTGCACTCCCCTCGGCTCCTCCCCCTGCCTCGGCACCTTCCTCGGTGCGTCGCTTTTTCTTGGCCAGCCTAGCGAAAAGCTCTCGATGTTCTTGCTTGAGTGCCTCTGCTTTGGCAGCGGCGGCAGCGAAAAGGGAGCGAGTCTGCTCCTGCAGACCCGCCTTGAGCGAGACGACAAGGGCCTCAGCGGTCTTTTTGTCCTCCTCGCCCATTTCGGCACCCTCGGAGTCACCAACCTGCAGGAAATCGCCGAGCTCGATGGGCAAGTCCTCCAGGGTCCCGTCGAGAATGCTGCGGATGGACAACTTTGGCGCGGCCTGGGCTGTAGGCTGGTGTGGTACGACTGATTGGTGTAGCTGACGCACGAGTGATTTGTGTTTTTCATCAAAGTCTGCCAGTTCCTGGGCAAGGCGCTCCACTTCAACTCTCTGCTTTTCCAGAGCGGCCTCCATTGTGTCGAACTGTTGAACGGCACGAGTGAGGCGGCTCCCGGCGGCTCGAAGCTGGTGGAAAGCCTTGGAGATTTGCTGCTGTACTCGTAGATCGGCAATGGTGTGCTTCCGACGTGCGAGAGCATCTTTATATTTTTTCGCCCCGTCGGTGTCGCCGCACTTTGTGAGTGTCTCGATGAGTTTCTCCAAGTCCTCGTTGGACATGGTTGTGGGCACAGCGTCGACGGAGGGATCTCCAGTGCCATTCTTGCCACCAGAGCCGCGGCCAGCACGAGGGCCAGCAGCATTCCCTGTAGACCACGTGCTGGGCGGAGGATGCTGCCGAGCCCCGAACGGCGACGACTGCGCGCCGAAGGTGGGGTCAACACGAGCACTGCCACAGTGCTTGCACGCGATGTAGCTGGGGTCGTTACGCTTGCAGGGGCAGAACGCACATGCCCATTGCCCCACAGAAGGCGGGGGTTTGGGTGGACGGGCGGCTGCACCTTTGCCGAAGAAGAGCGGCCCCGAGATGAGCGGCGTGAAGGGCGACGTAGCAAGTTGCGCATGTGAGAAATTGTTCCCACCGCCGCCCTTGCGTCCACTGCCTCCGACTTGTTGCCACTGCGCGGGAGCCATGGCTGCGACTTGGAGAGATACGTACTGCTGAAAGCTCAAGCTGGTGGGGTCGCGGACCCCAGGCCAGTGAGTCTCAAAAGGTGTCTGAACAAACACGCCACAATTGCTTGAGCGAGGTTGGAAGTTCAGGAGCAGGCCCTTGAGCCAAAATGGCTACGGAGGAGGAGGAGGAGGAGGGGGACGCGCAGGGATGAAGCTAGGCCGGAATAGCAGCAGATCACCCCGCGAAATGGCTGAGTGCCGCGAGACATGTCAGAACATCGTTAAAACGGATGATGCTGTGTGCATGTACACTGCAACCAGCGACGGGTCGGCACGACCACCAAATGCACTGTAGCTGAGGATTCCCTGACTGCCCGAGCAAGGGGCGCAGTTCCGCACTACAGCACATTATTCTCTCGGCTTCAAACACAAACTGCATGGAATCTCGGCTTGGCCTTACCGGCGGTATCAAAACGTGTGGCGGATCACGCACATGCAGATATGGTGCGACATCGAAGAACTGCGCAAAACGACGAGAACCACGACAACGACACGGCGACGACACGACGACGACAGCGAAGGCGGAGTTGTTTGACAGCAACGGCCTTCTGGACCTACCTAGGGATGACTACTGAGACCCTGTCTGATGTCACCTGGGGTTCACCAGGCTGGGCCTCCTGCAAAACTTTCCTCAGTCAGAGGGCTCCCCTCTGGAGCCGACACGTGACGGAGGGAGGGAGAAAAGGAAAACTGGGCAACCAACTCGGCGGCAGCGATGCCGAGGGCAGCAAACATATACACACACAAGCGACGAAAGGTCTTACGCGAGAAGACGAAGCGACCTCACGCCGCGGCTTACGCGGGCCGCCAGCGTGGCGCACCGCCTGAAGAAGAGGGCGTTACGCGCGACCTTGCGCGGGAAGCTTACGCGCGAATGCCCGCGCAATCAACCCATTGCCTTCCGTCGCTCACACGCCTGTCAACTACACTAGTGCGAGGCCCACGCCTCTGGCGCTCAGTCCCGCCGACTGGCGCCGTGCTCGGACGAGGGCTGCGCCAACTACCGCCCGCGGCAATGACCGCTCTGATCAGGCGTCGCCCGCGAAGGGCAGCTGTGCGGCGCGGAGATTACCTGGCGAACGCCGAGCAGCGGCCCATGATCAGGGGCCCGTGCCGCCGCTTGGAGCGCCCTGCCGTCGTGCTGCCCACCACGGTGCTCTCCAAGTTCCTCAGGTTCGCCTCCAGGCCCTGGATGTGCGCCACCGACACCACCGCAGTCTTGTTGCGAGCCTTCATGTCGCTGTACTTATTGAAGCAGTAGCCGTGGCACGCGAGCATACACCTGTTCGCCAACTCCTCGCTCACGAAATTCACGAAGGCATGATGCTGAAAAAGATCAAGGGCTTCCTGACCAAGACGGCAGAGATTAGCTCCAGGAGCTTGCCCAGCGATGAACATCAGCCGGGTTACGTAGGATTCCACAGGCACCACAGTCGGCCAAGTGATCCGCACGCTCGTTCAAAAATTGCCCAGTGTGGCTCTCCACCTTCCTGAAGACAACATGACGAGCAACTTGATCATAGAGATGGCGAAGCCGCAGAACAAGCTGAAGATTCGCCCGCCCTCGGAGGTGCCGCTGCGCCACGCCAGCCGCGCACTCCGAGTCATACTCGATGACAAACGATGGTGGAGAAGGTGATGATGCAATGAAATCAACCACCCATGACAGAGAGAAAAATAACGCTGATAATTCACCAACATTGTTAGTATGACGTTGAGCACCGATGTAACCCGGTTGGTCGGGAACCAAGACGGAAGGGCCACAGAAATCCAGTAAGCCGGTCGAAGCCGGCATGGCCACTGTGAAGCCCCAGCCAGAAGTCGTTGCCTCGTCGGACACCTGCGCGGAGCCGTCGCAGGAGAGCGCGATGATGTCCGGCGCCTGGAATGAACCAGGAGCAGGCTGAGGAGGCAGGTGGAGTCCTCGAGGTGCTCCTCCGCCTCCACCTCCTCCAGGGCCCCGTCCTCCTGCATGGCGTTTGATACGACGAAGAGGAGGTAGAGCAGCACGGTATATATCCTCGGTTGGTTGCGCCCGGGGTTGATCCAGCTCCAGTAGGACTGGTTTGCCCGCGCGGTGGGCCGCCACGGCCAGAGTAGCAATAGCATTCACACGCAGAAGATATTGCGAAACATGTATAGCATTGTGAAGTGTGAGACCAGCAGGAAGGTCAGCTGGGATAAGCCCACAACGTGCAAGGCAAGGAGGAAGACCGGCAGGAAACTGGTTACCAGGAGCTTGTTGATCAAGCCACGCACGAACGTCGCGATTGCAAGGACAATGCCAAAGACGATGTTCGGTAGTTTCCACTGCAGTGCCGCATCGCACACAGAATTCATCGCCCCCGTGGTAAGGGATGCGTGAAATATGAAGCCGCGTCCACAAACCTGCAGAGGTGAGGGCAGGCCCTCCGTAATGTAGTTGTGCAGCGTAAAGATGTTCACGGGCGTCGCGGTTCTCGGTGAGACCGTTGAACAGACCGCCGAAATCTTTGGGCCGCCGTTGTGCTTCGTTGCGAGCCAGGGCAAAACGAAGAAAATCACGTAGGTCATGAAGCCGTGCTTGCACCCGAACTCGTGCACAGAGGCCCGGATAAGCATCCCGACCAGCATCGGCAAGATGTTCAGGCCGTATGGTAAATGCAAACTTGCGCGCACCAGCTTTGAAAGCGGTGGCGGAATACCAGTCGATCTGCAGTGTGGAACACGCACGAGATAGCAGCTTGAGGGGCCCGAAGCGTATCCGGCTACGTTGAGCCCATAGAAACTGCCACTCCGCTGGGTGAAGAATGCCTGCCAGGAGGACACGGTGGAATAACCGAACACTGGTGTAGATAGCCACGCACCCCAAGTGAGTCCTGTGACAACAAGGCCCAAGAAGATGTGCGAGCTCCCTTGAACGGCGCACGGTGCGACCTTCGGGTACATTGCCCATAAGGGCAAGTGCCGCCCAGGAACACGCTTGTCGAAGATCCCGGACGGTATACGCATAGCCTCCGTCACACCAGACAGCAGAAAGGGCATCAGCGACTGCCGCGCCTCGTTGAAAGTACGGCAGAATGCGGGCGACGTGTAGCCGGCTGCGAAGCTGCTGAACGCGGCGACCGGCCACTGGAGCAGAAGTCGGCTCGCCCAGCACCAAGTCGATGCCAAGATACCGAAAACTCGTCCGAAGAGGTATAGCACGAAGACTTATTTCAGAACGTCGGGGGGCCCTGCGGCCCGCGGGAACGACGAAGCCGCGAGCACACTTGGGTAAGTTGAGATCAGGTCCAATCGCCAGGTCGATTTGCTGGGTAGCCTCGAGCACGCGTGCCATCTGCTGCCATGACGTGACCAGAACGAACCTGTCGTCAAGGTACGAGAAGTGCCTGGCCGACGGCACCGCCTGGGACACTGTCAGGTGCCACATGATGGACGTCAGGTTGCACAAGAAGCACGCCATCGGGCATCCCTGGGGAACGCCCACCAGGCCGGAGCCCTTGAGGAGGACATCAGTGGGCTGGTTGTCAACAAAGAGGATGCGCTCGAGCTTCTGGTAATTGCGGAGAACGTGGCCGCAAACTGGTAGCCCGAGATGCTCGGTGAGCCGCAACAAGTTCGTAAGATCCAATCGGTCATAACATTTTTCCAAATCCATGGAGAGAACATATGCAGGTGGTACTCGACCCACGCGGGCTTGGGCAAGATGCGCTTGAAGCTCCCACAGCACGTCCGGGCAGGAGTGGCGCGGCACCGCCCCCACGAGGCCAGCAGGCTTCCACGCCATCAGCCAGGTAGTGAGAGCCGCCGTGTGCCGGCGAGTCCAAAGCCGGTACGTCACTGGTAATACCGTAAGCGGCCGGCGCTCGTCAGGAGGCGCGTCGGGGCCTTTCGGTATGAGGGTCACGCGGGCCATGCTCCAGAAGTGCGGCAGGCGGCCCTGGTCCGCAGCCGTCAGCAGCTGTGCAAGACGCTCCAGAGAATCGCGATGAAGGTGTTCCACCCATTTGGCGGCGTGGCCTTCGATCCCGCTCGCGCCGTCGGGAAGAAACTCGAGGACGTGCTCTGCCTGCCAAGGCCCAGGAGCACGAAAAGCAGGTACAGCTGGCAGGATAGACAAGTCGAAGGGCCGCCGTCGAAGTGGTGCGGCCGGCAGCACGTGCTGTCGAAGCAATGCCGGGTTCAGAGGTGCACGCACGAAATCGACGCACAATCCAGGCAGATGAGATAGCTGAAAAACTCCTGTGTTCCAGCGGTTGGCCAAAGAGGTGCTGAGCTTACGAGCCAGCTCTCGTGGAGACATGGTCTCTGTCCCAAATGCAGGCAAAACGGCCTCTTGCAGATCCTGCAGGCGACGTTTGACCCACTTCGCTGCCCCGCCTCGCGTGGCGACTCGCTGTCGCCAGGACTGGAGGCGCTGGCTCGTGGCGTCATCGATGATGGTAGTAATCATACCAATAGTGTGCTCAGCAGCATCGTGGTCACCTCGGTGGAGTTCACGACGTGCCTGCTTCCACAGATTGTGAACATCTTGGGCATGCGGCCCAGCAGCCCAGCCGCCGCCGGCCCTCTGGCGGAGGACCCGTGCGTCGGGCGCGCCGGAAGCAGCAGCCCAAGTCGCCCATGCTTTGTCGATGTCGACGGCGATGTCGATGTCAAACTGGCGCTTGGCCTCGGCGGTCCACGCCCCGCAGTCGACCGGCTCGTCCACGGACCAACGCAGAGCTTCGTGGAACTCGGGGACAAGGGCCGCCTGAATAAGAACAGGTCGATGCTGTGAAGCTTCCACGCGCGACAGTGCAGTGGCCGTAGCCGCCGCCATCAAATCAGAAGAAAAGACAACCCCATCAATCGTTGAAGCATTGCGATCAGGATCAGCAGCGTTAAGACAGTATGTGTAATCCCCAGGGAAGATTGGAACCCGGTGCTCCTCCAGGTCGAAGGCGGGGAGCTCGTTGAAGTCCCCCACGTCGATGGCCAGGCGCGCTGGTTCTCGAAAAACTTGCGAATCGAAGCGTGCCCTTTCAGAAGCGGAGCCCGAATGAGCATGCCGGTGGCGTATAAGAAGACGAGCTTGTCCCACCTGCATCGCCAGCCTCTGGACGCGAAAGCCCGCGTCCGCCGGAGCAGCAGCAATAGGTGCAACGTTGAGCCCGTCTCGAACGATGGTGCACAAGCCGCCTCGGCCAACAAATACATGATAACCGATGGCCTGTAGATCAGCTCGTAAAATGTGCCGCTGGCCATGTGGAAGGGCACACTCTTGTAGAAAGCAGATATGAGGAGAATGAGCAGCAAGCAACAGAAGAAGCCCTGCTCGACGCTTGGTGTAGCTCCCGATGTTGTATGTGAGGAGCCGGAGGTCCCGGAGGACCTCAGCAGACAAGCGTCCCGCGGCGCAGCCTGGCGAGAAGGCGGAAGCGCTCGCGCTTGCGCTGCGCCGCCTGCTCCGTGCGCTGTTTCTTGGCGGTCGTGAGAATGTCGCTGATGAAGGCCAGCCGCTGAGCCCTGGACAGTGCGCCGGCTGCCTGCCGGGCGTCCTCCGGAGCACAGCCGCATAGGAGGTCGGTCTTGGGAACGAACTCCAAGGACTTGGCTTGCCATCCGCAGGCGGTGCACTCGAAGCCGGCAGAGTCGCCCTCCTTGACTGTCAGACGGCAGGCCCAGGGCGGAAGCTGGGAGCAGATGGAGGTGGCCATAGCCTTGCGCGCGGCACGCCGCGTCGCCAGGCGCCTCGTGATAGCGGCAGGGTCCCTGCCAACGTCCCTCACACAATTACGGCCCTTGCCAGCTGACAGAATGGCTCGGCCGGCAGCCCCGTGGCTGAGCAGATGGCGACGACGAGCGTGTTCGCAATCAGAAACGTGATCTGGGATCCTGTACGGACACAGCGTGCACTGCCAGCCCTTCCAATGAGTAGAATAAAGCTGCAATTGCAAGTCCCGTGCACGATCAACTGATGCACCACGTAGCTGTGGAGAAGAGCCAGAAGAATTGCGTCGCGTCAGCGCCAAAGACTCCAAGGTGGCCATACGCTCCGGCGTAGAAGGCGGCGATGCACAAGAACGGCAGGGAGCGTTCGCACAGAAACGCCCGGGCTGCGCCAGTGACGAAGGTAAAGAGGCAGAGCGTGAGCACCTCTGGCATGCAACACCTGTGGATGAAAGCGTTGGCGAGCAGAGCCACGGCAATCCCCGGGCAGCCAGGCGGAACCTCGCAGCACGAGCCTCGGTAGCAGCATCCCAAGTTTTCGAAATTGCTGCTGCTGGACGCTTGCGTGCCGAAGAAGACGAAGATGATGAAGATGATGATGCAATAGCGTTCTGCTTGATCAGTTCCTTCGCGAGAATAGGAGCAAACCGCTTGGAAACTGGAGCATGTTGTGCTACACGTGGTTGTGCTCCGCGTGCGCCGGACGCCGTCCTTGAGGCAGCCGCCGCAGGACGAGCACGCAAGGTCCGCGGGGCCGAACTGGCAGCCGCGAGAGTTCTGGCCGGAGAAGAACAACGGGAAGCTGCTTCACGCTCGGGTGCGTCAGATTGTGTTCTGGCCGAGGGAGCGCCCCCATGACGATATGTCCCTCGATGGTCGGATCCGGCGCCTGCCGAGTCCACCCCAGCAGCCCTCCCCAGAGTCCTGGCCGAAGAGGCCTGGCTGGTAGCCGCCAAAGTCTTGGCAGAAGAGGAACGACAGCTGCGTAACGTGCCCGCCTCCGACTGCGTGCTGCGGCCGCCTCCTTTGAGCGCCCACTCACGTGGTGAAGCCACAGACGGCGAAGAAAGAGATAGGCGATGGTGGTCGTGGATCGAATCCACGTGCTGCTTCCGCGCAGCAACGTGTCCAGGGTCTGCGGTCGGCTCGAGGGGCTCGTAGTGGCCATTGCGGAACAGCAGCCACACCTGGCCCTTCCCCTTGCCAATCTGGACGGTCGGAGCGCCCGGCCGCAGGATGATGATGCTCAGCGCGAACTTGTCAGCGGCAGCGAGGAGGTCCAGCTCCCCAGTCCAAGCATCCGGCTCGCGCATCAGCTGAAGGTACTTGGACCAGGCGGTACAGGCCTTGCCCTTCGGGTCGAGACGGTCCCAAAATGGCTCAAAGATAATGTTTTTCTTGGTCATGTGGTCGATGGTCTGGGAGCGCAGCGCTCTCTCACAGCTAGGGCTCTTACGTGCACGGGCAAACCACCATTTCAGGCTGTGCCACGCACAGGCCCCATCCTTCGGGACAGGCTTCACAGTGAGGCCCAGCTTCTCGAAAGTCTCGATCATCGGCTCCGCACCCTCCTCCACGT
>CAUYUJ010020500.1:152500-155650 GCA_963575745.1 Prorocentrum cordatum | reverse complement strand
TGCTATGAATGCCCTCCCGACCTTCCTCCTGCTCCGCGGCCGCCCTATGCCCTGTCTCCTTCTCTTGCTGCTGGACAATTAGTGCGCTCTGCCCCAGCTACGAGAACGCGCGAGCGGATTGACTCTGCCGCGCCGCGACGAAAAACAAATCTTGTATTCGGTCCGTCGTCGCAAGCCGGCCAGCCCATTCGGGGGGGAACAAAAAAATATCGATGCCGCCACTGCCCAGACCTGTCCCAGGGTGCATTTTGACCAGATTTTCGATGCGAATCCAGGTGACCAAAAAAGGCGAAAACAAGGTGAGGGAATGGTAGCGGCACAGGTGCCTTCCCAGACTTGCGATGTCCTGAGTGACTCAGCACGGGCCCCCTGAAATCTGGACCCTGCCCTTGGGCAAATTTTCCATCGCGACTCGTTTTTTCACGGTCCCGGGACCCTGCGACGGCCCCTCGGGGCCGAAAACGACTAGAAACCTCCCGTCCCGATTTTTCACGACGCGAGCATGTCTGGGCTTCCTCCTCTGACATCCAGCCCGTCGCAGGCCAGCCGCAGCCCACGCACTCCCCCCCGCAGCATTCGCGGCGTCCTCGAGTCGCTGGCGCTCCTCCTCTTGCCGGCGCTTCTCCCTCTCGCGGCCTTCGGCCTGGGCGGCAGCAGGGCCGAGGCGCGCGGCAACGGCAGAGGCGACGCCATTGCCGAGCGCAGCGGGGAGAGGAGCTCTGAGATCCCGCGTGCGCAAGGGGGCAAACGAAGTTCTATGATGTTGGGATCTTGCGCAATGAAACCAGCGCACGTCCACATTTTTGTTCGTCAGCGGCGAGGCGGCGGAATCCGCTCCAGCGAGAAGCTAGATACGGGCACCAACTAGCGGGATTTCCAGCGAGCAAAGACGGAAGGGGGACGGCCGAGAGGAACCAGGGACGCTCAGACGCCGAAGAGTTCGACGATGACCAGCCGGGCGGGCAGCAGAAGCCAGGCGCGCAGGGCCTGAGCGCGGTTGACTACCTACCAAACCACCCCAACCCAACCCAAGACCCGAATTTCGGGTTGGGGGGGGTACGGGCTTCATGCGTGTTTTCTCGACGTTCCCCGACCCCCCCCAACTGGAAATGGAAGGCAAATTGGGGCCTTCGGGTTGGGTTGGGGTGGTTTGGCGGGTGGTGAGCGGTGGGCGGCCCTGGCGAACCACGGTGGCAAGGGTGGCGGGGAGTGGCGGCCTCGCGACGGGAGGGGTGTTTGGCAAGGTTCGGCGTCCGGGGGCCCTCGCCGGGCCCCAGGGAACGAAGGATTGCAAAACATGATGGACCCACGAACCCGGAAAGGGATATAGACATGTGGAGCATGGACACGTTTTCATGATACCCAACTGGGCGACACCTCACAAACATCCCACGAGACACCCCGCGAAACATCCCACGAGACACCTCGCGAAACATTCCACGAGACACCTCGCGAAACGTTCCACGAGACACCCCGCGAAACATTCCACGAGACACCCCACGAAACATTCCACGAGACACCCCACGAAACA
Source organism: Prorocentrum cordatum (assembly GCA_963575745.1). Lineage (NCBI taxonomy): Eukaryota > Dinophyceae > Prorocentrales > Prorocentraceae > Prorocentrum > Prorocentrum cordatum. The sequence continues at coordinate 154,119 of CAUYUJ010020500.1, read as the reverse complement.
TTCCACGACGACAGGCAACCACTCAACCAAGGCGGTGTGGTCGTGCTGGGGAGTGGTCGTGCTGGGGTGTGGTCGTGCTGGGGGTGGTCGTGCTGGGGTGTGGTCGTGCTGGGGGGGTGGTCGTGCTGGGGGGTGGTTGTGCTGGGGCGTGGTCGTGCTGGGGCGTGGTCGTGCTGGGGCGTGGTCGTGCTGGGGCGTGGTCGTGCTGGGGCGTGGTCGTGCTGGGGTGTGGTCGTGCTGTGGTAAGGTCGTGCTGGGGTGCGGTCGTGCTGGGGTGTGGTTTTGCTGGGGTGGGGTCGTGCTGGGGTGTGATCGTGCTGGGGTGGGGTCGTGCTGGGGTGTGGTCGTGCTGGGGTGTGGTCGTGCTAGGGTGGGGTCGTGCTGGGGTGGGGTCGTGCTGGGGAGTGGTCGTGCTGGGGTGTGGTCGTGCTGGGGTGTGGTCATGCTGGGGCGTGGTCGTGCTGGGGTGGGGTCGTGCTGGGGTGGGGTCGTGCTGGGGTGGGTTCGTGCTGGGGTGCTCCGCACCCTGTGATTTATCGATCGGGTCGTGCTGGGGCGTGGTCGTGCTGGGGCGTGGTCGTGCTGGGGTGTGGTCGTGCTGTGGTGAGGTCGTGCTGGGGTGTGGTCGTGCTGGGGTGTGGTCTTGCTGGGGTAGGGTCGTGCTGGGGTCGGGTCGTGCTGGGGTGTGGTCGTGCGGGGGTATGGTCGTGCTGGGGTGGGGTCGTGCTGGGGTGGGGTCGTGCTGGGGTCTGGTCGTGCTGGGGTGTGGTCGTGCTGGGGTATGGTCGTGCTAGGGTGGGGTCGTGCATTTCGCTCGAGACATCCTCAAATTTTAATCCGCCGGCCTCCTTCGACCTCGATATTTATCAGGGAAAAAATCCGCCGGCCTCCTTCAAGTTGGCACCGGGGGACAGGTTTACCAACTAAAAGAGAACCCTGGGCCGGAGCCCTTTCCGGGAAAAACCAAGGATTGCAAAAAAACCCTTGAACGAAGGATTGCAAAAAAAACAGGGTTTTTTTTGCAATCCTTCGTTCCAGGGTTTTTTTGCAATCCTTGGTTTTTTTTGTTGCAATCCTTCGTTCAGGGTTTTTTTGCAATCCTTCGTCCAAAAACGACTCACGGTGACAAGCCGGTCCCAGGAAGGGGTCAAGACCTCCGGAGGCCCTCCGCCCCTTCCATCCAGAGGCAGATGAGAAGGAGGCGCGCAAAAAAGTCACGACGTCGAAGTTCTGGGGAGGAACGTCAGGAGGGGAAATCTGCACACACACACACACACACACACACACAAAAAAAAAACAAAAAAACGCTTATTTCGTGCCGAAAAAATAAAAGGGAAGACGAGAAACAATGAGATATACGTCCGTTGGGAAGTCCAATACTTTGTGCCACTTTGTGTCCCCCCGGGCCCCTCTAGAACGGACACCCTGCAATCGAGCTGCTGCCATCCGCGAGACCCGGTAAGGAGCGGAGCCCCCTCTTCGACCCCACGAGCGCAGGGCACACGAGGAGCGCTGGAGGGGCAGACAGAAATCGGCAATACTTCTGCGATGTCCTATCTATCCTTCAACGTGTCCTTGACTTTCCTCTTCCCCCCCTTGCCCATCTCTTCCTGCAATCT
>CAUYUJ010020500.1:145000-147500 GCA_963575745.1 Prorocentrum cordatum | reverse complement strand
CCACCTCCACCTCCACATCCACCTCCTCCTCCTCCTCATCCACCTCCTCCTCCTCCTTTTCCTCCTCCTCCTCCTCCGCCTCCGCCTCCGCATCCGCCTCTGCCTCCTCCTCCTCTTCGTCGTATGTATTCTCCGTATGTTTAGCCGTAATCGCCTTATGAGTACTAGTATTATTAGTACTATCCTTATTAGTAGTTACATCCGTAACATTCTTCTTCGTAGCATTAGTATGATTGGCCTTCGTCTTACTAGTATGACCAGTATTATTATTAGTATTAGTATTCGTATCATTAGTATTTTGAGTATCCATATTATTCTTCGTAGTGTTGTTATTAGTATAAAGTTTTATTATTAGTCGTAGTAGTAGTAGTAGTAGTAGTAGTAGTAGTAGTAGTAGTAGTAGTAGTAGTAGTAGTAGCAGTAGTAGTAGTAGTATTGTTCGTCTTGTTATGACTACAAATATTTCTTTATACGTATTATTAGTAGTAGTATTACTAGTAGTAGTAGTAGTAGTAGTAGTAGTAGTAGTAGTAGTAGTAGTAGTCGTAGTCGTAGTAGTAGTAGTATCGTTTGTGGTCCTCTTCTTCTTCGTATCAGTATTCGTACCATTCGTATTATTATCCTTCGTATTAGTATTAGCATTCCGCTTATTAGTATTATTAGTACTATTAGTATCAGTCGTCTTCCCCGTCATCTTCTAAGTCTGTTTTATTAGTAGCACTCATTGTTATTAGTATTAGGAGTATTATTACTAGTACTAGTAGTAGTATCATTAGTATTATTAGTACTAATATGAGTCGTTGTGCTGTTCTTATTACTAGTATTCGTAGTCGTCATATTCTTATGCGTCGTATTATTATTCCTCCTCATCCTCCTCCTCGTCCTCTTTCTCCTCCTCCTCCTCCGCATGGATTCCCCCTCTATTCCTCCTTCCTTCCTCATCATAATCCTCATCAGTCCTCTTAGTATTAGTATGTTGTTGTTAGTGTTCGTCGTATTCGTTGTTGTGTTCCTCGTATGCTTCTTCTTGCTAGTATTATTGATATTAATAGTATGGTCCGCTTTCTTATCAGTACAAGTATTATTGTTATTAGTAGTAGTAGTCGTCGTATCAGTATGAGTTGTGTTATGATTACTATTGTTATTGGTATTAGCGTTAGTAGCAGTATTCGTAGTAGTCCTCTATTCGACTTAATAGGCTTCGTCCGATTCTTTTTCTCATTCGTATTATTATGCCTCTGATTATGCTTATTGGTGTGCCTATTATTCGTATTAGTATTACTCCTCCACCTCCTCCTCCTCATCCTCCTCCTCATCCTCCCCGTCCTCCTCCTCATCCTCATCCTCTTCCTCCTCCTCCTCCTCCTCCTCCTCCTCCTCTTCCCCGTTGTCCTCCCCCTCGTCCTCATCCCGTCCTCGTCCTCGTCCTCTTCCACCTCCCCCTCCTCCTCGTCCTCCTCATCCTCCTCCTCATCCCTCCTCCTCCCCTCCTCCTCATCCTCCTCCTCCTCCTCTTCCTCCTCCTCCTCATCCTCCTCATCTTCCTCCTCTCCTCCTCCTCATCCTCCGCCTCCTCCTCCTCCCCCTCCCCTTCGTCCTCCTCCTCCTCCTCTTCCTCCTCCTCCTCTTCCGTTGCTGTCCAACGCGTTGGCGTACTCGCTCAGCGTTAAACTTCCGCGCATGGTTTGTCATCAGATCGTCCCCTTCGTCATCACAAGTGCCCTATCCATGGTTTCGAGCTCGCTGCTCTAAGTACCCAAGGGCTTTCTGGCAAGCCGTGTTTCACGTGGGCGAATGGTTTCAATAGCTTGTTCGTTCCATGATCTGCATTTGGCCCTGTCACCTGGAACCGTCTTTAACTGTGACGCAATCTTGTGTGTACTCACGGTTTTGTTTCCGCCTCCGCCACCCCTACCGTTTCCTGCGGCATCGACACCATGCTCCGAGGTGTTCGCTCGACGTTGGAAATGTGTCCTCACGCACTCCTGTAGGTCGTTGAACTGGTCCTCGCAATACATGCTGCGATCGACAGTTGAGGTCGGGAGACTATTCGTAGTGTAGCTCATCTGCATCATGGTAAATGATTCGTAGTTGCCCACGGTCCCAGTGCCGTTTGCGGAACAGCGCTCAAAGAATAACTCCGTGCCTTCGTGATTGGCTTTGGGCCGTGCTCACGTAAATGAAGCCCCCGTTCTCGCAACCTACGCCGCACAGCTCCGCGAACCAGTTCGTGCCCAGGTTGTACCAAGCTTCGCGCACTTCAGGTAACGACCTATCATAGCCCGAATCGTTCGGTCTGGTGTTTGCGGGGGCAGCTGCGGCTGCCGCCGCCGCCATCTCAGCTCTGGAGACAGTGGGGCGCGCCACGGGCTCCGCTACCATGAAGGTATTGCAGGAGTTTTTAGAAGAAGGCGAAAACACCAGACAGCTGCGGCCCCCAACTGGCATGCACCAATGAAAGTCCTGCATCACAAAGCTGGCAGATATAACACCTCGACCC
>CAUYUJ010020500.1:125000-137500 GCA_963575745.1 Prorocentrum cordatum | reverse complement strand
GCTTCGGAAGGCGCACGAGCTCGCCGTAGATGCACGCTCGGGCTGCCAAGCCAAAAACCATTCAAATTGCAGAATCATCTGCGCAACGTGCTCGAGAGCCAGGCTTGACAATGAGCACGGTGAAATACTGCGGGGACCTGACGCAGCGCGCGCAGAGAACCGACGAGGTGCCCCGTGCAACGCCCAAGTGCCCAGCACCGGCAAGTCTGGCCGATCCTCGCGGCCACGTGTTAGCACAGGCGGCTTGAGATCATGGCGGCATCAGACCTGCGTCCACATGTCTACAATCTTGTCGGCCAAGATGGGGCTGCGCGGTCTGGTCGACATGAAAAAGACTTTTGCTAGCCCCTCACATTTGACGTCGAGTGGGCCTGACTGGCAACTCCCAAGAAAGCCTCCTGTGCATACGACCTCCACGCCACATTCGAGGCCGATCTGCGAAGTCGAAGACCTCCGCTGCCTTGGACGCAATGACGTCGAACAGGGTCGAGGCCAGCGTCGGCCATCACGCCCATTCCCCATCTGCAGAAACTCCGTGATATCGCTGCCCCTGCAGATCAAGATCTACTGAGCTTCGAAGATCTTCTGGCAAGATCAGTCAACCTCGTCAGGAGTTTGCAGCGCCCTGCGATACTGCAACGGAGTAAGGGTGCATCCGAAGTTTGACACACGGAGACGATCACATCATCTGGCCATCGGTTGCGCTCCGAACGGAGGCGCGAGCACCACCTGCGCGCCGTTGCACATGCTGCAACTGACTGGCCGCGGCAATTTGGCCTCTGCGGGGGCCCCAAGACAACAGCTTACATTTGGACTTTGGGGCGCCTGAGCGTCCGACGACATGAGCAGTGGCCTCGTTGACCTCGTCGCACGGACCCGCCAGCAAAATCGGCCCCGCCCACGACTGCGCCCCAGACATTCTCGAAGTCCTGCTCGGACTGCACGTCGCCGAAGACGAAGTCCACAGCGCGCCAGTCGCGTTGGAAACGCGCGCGCCCACATGGCGGAAAGACAGCGAACGCGCGAGGCTCATCGGGAACAAGACACCAGGTTGGACGATCCTGACCCAAACAGTTAACCTGCACTGGCAAGCGCGAGGGGGCATAGCGCCGAAACCCACCATGACCTCGGCCATGCCCAGGCGCAATGAGAGGTTCCTGCACGCCACCAGAATGATCGGTCTTGGGCTGGCCACCGTCTGCGATGCATTTCTGCGGGCGTGGGGCCACTGGCAAAACTGCCAAACCCTCGACCCACTTACGGGCGAATAGAGCTGCGACATCAGAATTCCAATCACCTTCCTCCAATCCCATCGTGGCTTAGAAGAGCTCCAAGTCGCAATTCCCCACGCGATCGCCAAAATAACCGACAAGTTCTCTCCCGCGACGCCTATGCCGCTGACGAGGTGCACATTCACACAAGTAATACCTCCTGAAACTCCCCTGTCGGCAAAGCTGGCCACAGCATTCCCAAGATAGACAATATGATATCCGCCAGGAGGCTCGGCGGCCACAACACCGGAGGGGGGGCGGGCACTGCCGCGCCACACCCGTTCGCCCGTGGACCTGCCGCCTCGGAGGCAAGCGCTGGAAACCCGATGCCGCGGAAGCCGACGCCGCGCGCCCTGGTCTCTTGAACGAAGATCTGGTCTCTTGAACAAAGAAAACCTCGGCTGCAACTACCGCTGGAAAATCAAGAATGGGGGCCACGCGAGCCCGCTAATATAGCGATCAGCTGGCCCGCAACAGTTTTCGATCTGCGGGGCGAGATCGAACCTCTCCCGCTAAAAGCTAGGCGGGCTACGCACAGCTTTATTCAGGGAGACAGGACACAGGAAGGCGGGGCCTCAGGCGGCCGGAGCGGGCAGGGCCCAGGAAACAGGCGGTGCCGAAGTGGATGTGCAGGAAAAGGTACGTCATGGACAGTGGCCGAGGGCGAAGACCCGGAAGGCGAAGGAAATAGTGTCGCCGTCAACGGCACTTCGCGAACACCAGCCTCAATCACTGCAGGGGAGGACGCGCCACTTGACCAGGTCGACGCCCAGGAGGAGGAAGAGCACCACGAAGGCGACGAGCAACGTTGCGCCACCGGATGATGCGGAGGAGCCCGCTAGTGGAGCCGTGCACGTACCACGTGCACCGCTACTGCGCCCGCCAGGCCGCGCGTGCCTGCACCGTAACAGGCACGGCAGGACAACGTTCACCTTCTCGGCTGCCCGTCGCCGGCACATCAGCGCCGACGCCCCGGACACCCCGCCCCGACACAGCGCGTTCACCCGCGGGCGCCTGCGAGGCACATGGAGGGGCCGATTCCCCCCTCGATTCTGAACCGACCACTTTCGATGCCCCCCCCCAAAGCTCCTGGCCAGGAACTCGAACGCGTCGGCTTGGCCGCCCACGCTGGAATGGTGATCTCGAGCTGCATCCACGCGAAATCGCGGCCAGAGTGGGCCTGGGTGAACCAGGATTCCACGCCCACCGTCCGAAGTCGAAGTAGGGCCATCCGCGCTCAGAAGAGAACGCGAGGCACGAGGGCCCCCGGGGCTCTGCGCCGCGGGAAGATCGCGCGACAGGAGGAGGCCCCCCACGAGGTCCTCACTCGACGATGTGAGCGGCCCTGGGGGCAGCCTTCGAATTCGACTAGCTGCACCAGCCCACGAGGGGAAGGGGGCAGCGGCACTGGAGGTAGCCCCCGAAGGCGAGGACCAAATATCAGCACCGACCTCGCTGCCTCGGAACCCGCAAGAGTTGTTCGCCATGCTGACTGACAGAATCATGACAACACGTGAAAAAATCGCCCGTCCTCTTAATGCGAATCTTCTTGCAAGCCTCGAGGTATCACGAATGAGGCCCCTTGAAACCCTCACGCACGGCCACGGATGCAACACCTTCTGCAACCAGCACGCCTGCCGCCCCCAAGGTAGCACGCACGCCTACCTCCAATATCCACCATGACGGCATCCTCGCCGTCGCCCGCAGGCACGTCAGCAGCAACGACAGCGCTGGGCCTGGGCGCCGCAGGGTGGGGCCTGAGCTCGAGGGGCTTCACGTGCCTTGACAGCCGTCTCTGCCACTGTTCTGAACCACTTTCGCGAGCTTCTCACCCAATCCCACACTGGCAGCCTCACGGCCCAACTGCCCAACGGACACAGCGAAATCTGGCAGGAGTTCGCGCGACGCGGAGGCTCGGACGGCTCTGGCGGGCGCACCTGGGACATCGCCTTGCGCACGGCCTCGAGTCCGACCACTTCGGCCGTTGCCTCGGCAAGCTTCGCGCCCGCCGCCTCGAACTGCCCCTGCAGCTCCTCGACCCTGACACGCTGAGTCTCCACCAACTTGCGAACCACTGTCGTAGCAGCTCCAGTGCAACCCGCGCGCCGCGGAGCTCGCCGAGGCGGGGAAGTTGGGATTCGCCCAGGGCGGGGCGCACGCTGCGCTCGGACCGATTGCCGCCAAACGCCCATGTCTCGCGGCCGGCAAACCACATGGCCACTCTCCCCGATGGATGGCCCACGCCCACTGGCCCGCCAGTTGAACGGGGCCGATCCACAGGGAGCGCCCGGCACAAGCGGCGGCGCGGGCGCCGGCACCGATTGCGCTGGCCACGCGGAGCTCGATGCGCACGGCGCACCGATGGCGAGCGAGGCCACCGACGGCGCGCAGGCCCAGCTCGGCAGCTGCACGTCGACCGGCGGCGCGGGAACTGCGGCTTGCGCGCGGAGGGCGCCCAGCCAATCGCGCCCCCGGCACTGCCCCGGGGGGAACGCACCGCCAACTCGCGTCCACTGGGGAGGTGCAGGCGGCGCTGCTGGAGCTGTCGGAGATCGCCCATCTCCTCTCGTAGTCGCCGTAGCTCGGCGTCGCGGGGGTTGGGCTACGACGGCGGAGATGCGGCGCCCGCTCAACGCGACCATTGACTGCGGGCAACCTGCGGCCACGAACCGTCGGACGACGAGCTCTGCGCAGTAGCTGCTGCTGCCAGCCGCTGCGCTGGCGACGCCGCCGCCGGCCGCACGCATTTCCAGGGGCCAGCACTCTGCGCGGGATCGCTCGGGCCACAGCCCGCAGACATAGTCTGCCCATGGCTGGCGGCGCCCCCGATAGCCCAAACCGCGCGCGCATTCGCCACGGGCTGCTGCTCAGCTAGGCTCGACACCCTTGCTGCACCAGGTTCGACAGCGGCGTGGACACTGGTGGCGACGGGGCGAGGGCGTCGAGGAGGAGAGCGCACCCATGGTCACGGCGACGGGGGCAGTCGCGCGCCGGGCGTTCCTCTGAGTCACACCCGCGGCATTTGAGCCACACCCCGTCGGGGCACACAGGGCTCACTTGACGGCCCAAACCCACGCCACGGGCCCTGAAGACCCCTCCCCCAAACACGCGCCCACCCCATAACCCGGCAAATGTTTCTCGGAAGTCATTCGGACAAGTCGGCCAGGAAGGGTCGACAGCCCTTGCAGTGGCCCTTGCCCTTCCTCTTACGAACCCTCCGGACACGGCGCGTTGGCTCGCGGTCGTTGAAGCGTCGGCATCGCGCTTCGGCGCGCTCGCAAGCCTACGGCAGGTGCGCGCCGCGCTGCTCCACGGAGACATCGCGTAGCTCGGGGCCGTCGGCACCTATCTCTTCTTCGCCAACTGAGCTGATGGTGTCGGCGTCGGTGCCTGAGTCGACGGCAGCTGCGGCAATGCCCCCAGCGCTGGCGGCGCTGGCGCAGGCGGGCTCAACGCAGCCCCCAGTGCCGATGGACCCGGGCCGCCCAAGCCCGATCTGGCTGCAGCGTCATAGCCTCTCTGAGCTGCGTGGGCACACCCGCGGGGAAGCTTCGCCGTTGGGCTGAGTGAGTAGCTGAGGCGAGATTGTCGGGCGACCCCTCGATCACGTGCCCGAGGCGTCGCAGCTGACCCGTTACATGCGCGAGCTGCGCTGCGATGGTCGGGTAGGCCATGTTCAATTGCGGCAGGACCTGGTCCGCCGCGCGTTTGGTGCCCCTACCGCGCGCACGAGGAAGAAGCTGAGACCCTCGTACCCGATCACGAGTTGACCAGCTTGCTGGGCGCGGTTCAGCCGGCGGCCACTCGTCCACGCATTTTCGGGCCATGCCAGTGAGACGAGTTGAAAAGTAGACCGCCTCGCGGAACTCGTCGAGGTCCGAGTTCGCCACTTCCCGCAGCCAGCGCTGGAAGGGGACACGAGATTGCTGCTCGGGCACCCTGGTGCGGAGGTGCCGCATGCTGCGATCGCCGCCACCTGCGCCAATTCAGGTGGGGCAGCTGGCCAGGGCAACCATGCCCACGTCGATGGCCTTCCATCCAGAATGGAGGCCCCATCATGAATCGAAGAAATGCTGGAGGCCGGAGGCCCACCGACGGCGTTGCTCTGACCACTAGCCTCGGAGCCGCATGGGCCCCTGCCCTGACTGTGTTCCTGATTGTATGCGCATTGGGCGTTGTATTATGCCGTGGCGTCGTGGTTGTCACCGCACTCGGGGCATCCCGAAACGCAAATGTAACCATGCCCTTCGTGCGTCGCGTCGTCGTCGCGTTCGCCGCACCCGGGACATTCCGCAACATGGTTGCGGACATGCCCTTCGTGCGTCGTGTCGACACTCTCGTGGGCGCCGCCAACTGTAGGATATTCCATAGGAGTTCGCATCGGGACCTCTCGTCCTGCCCATCTGAAAAAGAATCGGTGGGCGCGGCGATATTTCGTGTACCAGAAGGGCGACGCAGGTAGCCGCAAACCTGTTTCACTATCCATTGGAGACGTGACAAATAGCTGTCCAACACTCCAGTGAATTTCCATTCTTATCCGAGCGCTTATCCGCCTACCCTTCCCAGGCCTCCCGCAACATAGTTGTGAGAAGCTCGGGTCAGTGGCTGAGGTTGCGATGATGTCATTGTTGTGGCACGTGTCCTCGTTGTCGATGACCACGAAGCATCATGAAGGATACGAGGATCATGAACACGAGGATCATGAACACGGAAAGCAAGAATGGTTGCACCATGCTTGCCGAGCACGTAAAGGACGATGGGGTAGAACAGAGCGATCAAGAGACTGGCGGAGGCGCAGCGCCGGCCACAGAGGCAAGAAGTAGTGGAAAGGAGCGAAGGGTCCGCTACCAACTGTGAAAGCGGATGGCACGACAAGGGGTGAGCAAATATGAACACGGGGTATGTCGAACACGCCTCTAACACGGGAACGACGGGAACGACGGGTGGCCACCCCTTCGTGCCCCCGAGACGACGAGGGCCGCGGGAGGGACATGTGAATTCGAAAGGGCTTGGAGGAAACATCACAGTTCTGCTGCTGAAACAAGGCAGGAGCAATCAGTAGGCTACCGATCGAGAAGGAAGAGGAGGAGGACGAGGAGGAGGAGGAAGAGGAGGGGCCAGGAGGAGGCAGGAGGCGGAGGGAGGGAGGAAGAGATCGGAAGACGGAGCGGGAAGACGGGGGGAAAGGCGCGGCAGCCAGGCGGAGACGGAACACGGCGAGGACGACGGCACGACGCAACGGCCACCGACTGGCCGACCGACGGGACGATCTGGCGGGCGGCCGCGGGGAGGGGGGGGGCGCCTGAGGCCCGGCGCCTGAGCCCGCGCGCTCCCGCGCCGCCGCCGCGGCTTTTGCGGCCCGCTGCGCCATGGCCTTGCCGCCCGCCAGGAAGGAGCTGAGGTCCTGGCCGAGGGGCATCGACAAGGAGGAGGGAGGAGGAGGAGGAGGAGAACCAGTGCGAACCCAAGAGTCATCAACGATGTTGGAACAAACCCCCCCTCCAAAATCCCTCCTCATGGGCCCCTACAGCGGTTCGTGTCCACTAAAAGAAAAGCCTCGTTGGAAGACAACGGTTTGAAAACCCTTACGAATGCCAAAACATGATTCTCGGGACTCCCACGCCACGGATCAACCGGACTGTTGCGTCTTGACGATCTTGAGTCGCGCCAGAACGCCATTCCTGGGACTTCAGCACCACGAATCAACGTTAACTGTGGCGCCCTCACAATCCTGCCTAAATATTTCCAGAACACCATTTCGGGTACGCTGATCACGGGAATCCGTGAAACTTTTGCAAATGTTGAAAGCGAATGTGCGCGGCGCTAAAGCGAGAGCCACATCTTAAAAACCACCCGCCCTCAACCCTGAAACTGTTGCCATTTTTGAAAAAGAATGTGCGCGGCGCTAAAGCGAGAGCCACATTTAAGAAAACACCCGCCCTCAACCCGTGAGCGAGAGCCACATGTTTAAAATCACCCGCCCTCAACTCAAGAAATTCTTGCAAAATTTGAAAAAAAATGTGCGCGGCGCCACGGTGAGAGCCACATTTTGAAAACCACCCGCCCTCAATCCGTGAAACTCTTGTCATGTTGTTCAACGAGTGCGCGCGGCGCTAAAGCGAGAGCCACATTATGAAGAAGACCCTGTTGAAACGGTCATGAACGGTGAGGAAGTCTCAGGCGAAACGCCAGACCCGCCAAAAAAACAAGCCTCGGGGTGCGACAAAGAGAAGTTATCTAGAAGGAAACGGAATGGAGGGAGGGTAGAAGGCAGGAGGGCGGAGGGAGGAGGTGGAGAAGGCAGAAGAGCAGGGAGCGACATGTGGGAGGGCGACATCGAGCCGGGAGCGGCAATGCGTCGCCGGTCAATCGCGATCGGCGACAGGGGCCCGCCAGCAGAACCCAACGTTCCTGGGCGGGGAGGGCCATCGGGCCCCTGTTGGCGAATAGTGGGCGATCGGGGGTCGATGCGTCAGTCCCTGGGCGCATCCTCCCCTCACTTTGGCGAGGTCACCGTCGTGACAAGATCAGCCAACATCGGGTCGGTGGATCGGATCAGGCCAGAACGCGCGCCAGATATGCGTCAGGATCCGATCGAGTCGGCCAATCCAGGATGAACAACAGCGTCATGCAGGCATCGTGACGCATCCGATCGTCGGAATATCGGAATCAAATCAGGTCGAGAAGGCCGAAACCAATATCGAATCGGATCGATCGGATCGAAATAAGACCCTGCGTGGAGGCCTCATTGCTCCCAACCCCCTCCTACCCGCTCACCCATCACCCATTCGAGCTTCGTGCTCCGGGCAAATCTCTCGCTCACTCCCCTGGCCCCCTATTCCAACTCCCCTGCCCCCTCCGCCCCCTCCGCCCCCTCCTCCTTCTCCCGGCCGCCGCCACGAAGGAGCTGCGGTCCCTTCTGGGCTTCTAAGGGTCGAGGACTCAGCGCCGAGGATCGAGGATACGGGCTCCTGGGCGCTCTGGGCGACCTCTGGGCATCCACGGCTCTCCTGGAGACCTTCAGAGGCCTCTGGAGTCGCACAGAGCGCCCAGAGTCACCGTCGTCGTCGCCGCCGCAGCAGCTCAAGTCGACGTGCAGGCCGTCCTCGTTTTCCTCACCCTCACCCCCGTCCTCCTCCTCCTCCTCCTCCTCCTCCTCCTCCTCCTCCTCCTCCCCCTCCTCCTCCTCCCCTCCTCCTCCTCCTCCTCCTCCTCTTCCTCCTCCTCCTCCTCCTCCTCATCATCATCATCATCATCCTCCTCGCTCCTCCGCCTCTCCTCCTCCTCCTCCTCCTCCTCCCCTCCGCCTCCTCCTCCTCCTCTCCTCTCCTCTCCTCCTCCGCCTCCTCCTCGTCCTCCTCCCTCCTCCTCCTCCTCCTCCTCTCCTCCTCCTCCTCCTCCTCCTCCTCCCCCTCCTCCTCCTTCAGGAGGAGCTGAAGTCCTGGCGGCGGCGGCGCGGAGGGAGGGATGAGGACCAGCGTAATCTCACCACACAATCGGGATGCTGCAACACTCCCTCGCGTCGCACGCCCCTCTTCATGAGACCATGTGAACAAGTTCTCAATCTGCGATGAGCAACCGCTGCCAAGATGAGAACCTCATAGGGCTGTGCGGTGTGAACCGTGAGTGCGGTGAGAACAGTGTGTGCTTTGAAGTACACGGTCGTGTTCGTATTGATAGAGTCGGCTGCAAAATGTTACAGCATACACTGAGCTTGAGCGAGGGAGCCTCCAACCATATACGTAGCTGGTAACCTCTCAGGAACGGTCTGGAGTAGAAGAACAAAAAAAATGCACAAACATAAACTGACGGAGGTCCGCGCGGATTTCTTGGATCGCCGCTGGACCACCTCTCTGGCGCATGGAACGCGCCTTGGGCGGCTACAAAGGCGCCGCCAAGGGGGTCCAACGATGACCCAAGAAATCCGCGCAGGGCTTCCATGAGCTCACGGTTATGTAAATGTTCCTTCGTCGGTCAAAATAAAACTGGCCCAAAACTGTGGAATTGCTGAACTTGCCAGGCGTTGTTAGTGGAAAGGTCTGAAGAACTCTCGACTGAGAGATCGATCGCCAACACAAACCTCCATCCAGACTTGCAACGCGAGATGAACCCCACCAGCCTTCTGGACGAAGGTGGTCGGAGGTTGGGGGGTGAGATCGCAGTGAAACGGAGACCCCCCACCGGGAAATCGGTTTCGGTTTCGTGTTCGTGTCGTGCGTGCGGGCGAGGCGAAGCTGCGAGTGATCCTCCTGTAGCTAGGCCGAAGTAGGAGCGAAAGTCCGTTCCTGTCCGCCGGTGGCTGAGAGGTGTCCCAATTGAGCCAGGCGGTGTCCCTGGTGTCCCGGGTGTCAGTAGGAGCGAAAGTCCGTTTCCCGTCCGCCGGTGGCCGGGAGGTGTCCCAGTCGGGCCGGGCGGTGTCCCGGGTGTCCCGGGTGTCCTGGGCGTCCCGGCGCTAACGCATGTCGCTAACTTCATAATTAGTTTGTTTTCGGCGCCTTCGGCGGGCTTTCTTATTCAATCCAGCTTATCTTTCTTATCCAATCCATCTTGTCCAATCCAATCATCGTATCGTATCCAACCCATATTGTCCCATCTTATCTTATCCCACCCAATCCAATCCACCCAACCCAATCCATCAATTCATGTGTTTCTGCGCCTGCGGCGGGCCAATCCAATCCATCTTATATTATCCAATACATTTCTTCCAATCCAACCCATCTTATCTCATCCAATCCATCTTATCCCATCCAATCCAATCCACCCAACCCAACCCGTCAATTAACGCCAGCGGCGGGCTTTCTTATCCAATCCAGCTTATCTTATCCAATACATATTGTCCAATCCAATCCATCTTATCTTAACAAACCCATATTGTCCCATCTCATCTTATCCCACCCAATCCGATCCATCCAACCCAATCCATCAATTAATTTGTTTCTGCGCCTGCGGCGGGCCAATCCAATCCATCTTATATTAACCAATACATATCTTCCAATCCAACCCATCTTATCTTATCCAATCCATCTTATCCCATCCAATCAAATCCACCCAACCCAATCCATCATTTCATTTTTGTCGGCGCCTGGGCGCGATCGCGGCAGACTGCGAGGCTCGATCATCATCGAGCCTCGCAGTCCGCAATCATCATTGTGGTGGAGGGAGAGTCTGATAGAGAGGGAGAGATAGAGAGAGAGGGCGAGAGAGAGAGAGAGACACAGAGAGAAAGATACAGAGAAAGAGAGAGATGAGATCAAGGTGACAGGCTGGAGGTCAGTCAGGGTGGGCATTTGATCTCAATCCCCCCCAACCTTCTTATCGCCCGCAGGGCGGTCGTATAAGTATGACGAGTTGTTGTCTTCCCTCCTCCCCAGAGGAGGTTATCACTGCTCATTGGGGCGGCAGGGACGCCAGCATATGGCCTGTTGCACGCAGGCCCACCAGCCGTCAAAAAAAACATACAAACTGCACGCCGAGGATAAGCCTGGATCAGGATCACACGCGGGCACCCCGCGATCATTTTGCATTGGTTTTGGACAGCGAAGGCCCGGGTGCTGGCATATTGCTGGCTATATGCAGACCCAATGGAAAGCATGATGGCCACTCCGCCGCGATTGTGCATTCATTGGTTTCTGGCAACGATGGTGGGGCCGACATGTTTCCCGATAAGCGAGGGCGTACCTGGCACACTCTGCGCGTGCCACGAACGCGGCGCACCTGGCGCGGCTGGAGCATGCGGCACACCTGGTGCACGAAGAACATGTGGCGCCCTGGCACGCTTGGGACCCGGGGGCGCCTGGCGCGCCTGGTGCGTGGCGCAACTGGCACGCGTGGCGCACTTCGCCCCAGCCTCTCGCACCTGGGGTCTGGGAAGGCGGATGGCAGTGAGCCAAACGGTTTGCGTCTGGGAGAGATGTCTTGACCCCTCTCCCGTACCCCTCCCTTGGGTATGGACGGGGAGGGGTCCTGAGGGGTTAGAGCGTCCAAGCTTGCCAAAGAGAGAAGGCAAGACCCCCCCCCCAAAGAGCCCCAGGGGTCCCAGGGACCACCCAAAAAAGCCCCAGAGGGCCCCAAGAGGCATCAAGGGGAAAGCCCCAGAGGGCCCCAAGAGGCCTCAAGGGGAACCCGAGAGGGCCCCAAGATGGCTCCAAGAATCTTCCGAGCACGTCGAACGCCTCACAACAACATATCCGCAGAAGACGCCTCCGGCTGTTCCACCGCGTGCTTCTACACGTTCCTCATCAGGGCAACTCCCCGGGCGATCGCTTCTGAATGGGATGGTGGGGAAATGCGAAGCGCAAAGAATTTGAACAGGCCGCTCCTCCTCTGTGCAACTGCAGAAACGCCGGCTCTACAACACGTCTGCACCCACGAGCGAGGAGCCCAGTAGGGGTGTCCTAGGCCTCCTGGTTGGGGTCGGAGCAGATGGGGGCGGAGGATCGCGCCACATCGCCAATGCATCGGCGATGCATCAGCGATGCGGCTCGATGCGGGGCCCAATTTTCTCCACGCCGACTTCCAGGCGAGAAGCGCACTTTTGAAAAATGCACCGCCCTCCATCCGTGCAGCTGCTTGGGGTTTCGAACTGCAGCACCCGCCGACGCTGAAAAGCGCCCCGAAGCGAGCGCTCTTGGACGCTCTAGAGCAGAGGGTCCTGGTCCTGAGAAAGAGAGAGAGAGAGAGAGAGAGAGAAAAAAAAAAATGAAATATATATATAGAGAGAGAGAGAGAGAGCAAAGGGTCCTGGTCCTGATCCAACCCGAAGACCCACTCCTGCGCACCCTCGATCCAGGGCAGGCTTCCAAGCCAGCCCAGCCCTCGGCCCTCCACCTGGTCACTGGACGGCCCCCAAGGAAGGGAAACATCAGCCTCACTTCGGGTTCGCTCCCTGACCCCGCCGTGGGCCACACACACACACACAGAAAACAAAAAAAAAAAAAAACACTCCTCCAACGTGCGCCAGGCTCGTGTTGCGACGACCTCCGCGTTGGTTTCTGGCATCGCGTGTATCGTTCCGTCCTCGACGATCAGCGGCTTCTCGATCGCCAGAGGAGTTCATGCTGGCCCGACTCTGGGCAACAACGGCGGCGTCCAACCTGGAACGCCCGCGGCAAGGTCGCTGCGGCGTCGGCACGACGCGAGCCTGACGTGCCCTCGATCCAGGGCGGGCTCCCGGGCTGAGGGGTAACGATAGGGGGAGACTGGCACACGCAACCTCGATCCAGGGCGGGC
>CAUYUJ010020500.1:92500-120000 GCA_963575745.1 Prorocentrum cordatum | reverse complement strand
CAACCCGGTTAGCATAATTTGCAAGAGTTTCACGGATTGAGGGCGACCCGTTTCCAAAATGGAGATATCGCCTCGGCGCCGCGCACATGCGTTCTAAGAACGTACCAGAATGTCACGGGTTGAGGGCGACCCCTTTTCAAAATGTAGCTCTCGTATAGCGCCGCGCACAGTCGCTGTAAAAAACAAGGGCTTCACGGATTGAGGGCGGCCCGTTTTCAAAATGTGGCTCTCGCCTCACCGCCGCGCATACTCGTTGTAGAAATGTGCACGACCTTCTCGGATTGAGGACGACCAGTTTTCAAAATGTGGCCCTCGCCTAGCGCCGCGCACATTCGTTGTAAACATTTACAGTGGCCTCACGGATGAAAGGCGGAGAATGTGGTTCTCGCCTCAGCGCCGCGCACATTTGCTTTCAAAGTGTGAAAGAGTTTAACGGGTTCCCATGATCAGCGCACCACAAAGAAGTGTTGGAACGATTCAGGACTATGAGGGTGCAACAATCACGTTGGTTCGCGGCGTTGAAGTCACAGGAACCACGTTCTGGCACGGAAACGGATCGCCAAAACGCAACAATCAGGTTGATACGTGGCGTTGGAATCCCGCGAACAATGTTTTGACATGCTTCAGGTCTTCGAAGGGTTGTCTTCCAACGAGGCAGTTCCTTCGTGAAAATGAACCGCTGTAGGTGCCTATGAAGAAGGAGCTTGGACAGAGGGCGTATTCCCACATCGTTGATGACGCTTGGATTTACACTCGTCCTCCTCCCCCTCCTCCGCCTCCTCTCCCTCGTCCCCCGCATCCTCTTCCTCCCCCTCCTCCTCCTCCTCCTCCTCCTCCTCCTCCTCCTCCTACTACTACTACTACTACTACTACTACTACTACGACGACGACGACGACGACGACGACGACGACGACGACGACGAGACGACGACGACGACGACGACGACGACGACGACGACGACGACGACGACGAACGACGACGACGACGACGACGACGACGACGACGACGACGACGACGACGACGACTACGACAAACTACTACAACTCTACTACTACTACTACTACTACTACTAACTATACTACTTCTACTTCTACTTTCTACTTCTACTCCTACTTCTACTTCTACTTCTACTAACTTCTACTACTACTTCTACTACAACTACTACTACTACTACTACTACTTACTACTACTACAACTACTACTACTACTACTACTACTACTACTACTACTACTACTACTACTACTACCACTACTACTACTACAACTACTACTACTACTACTACTACTACTACTACTACTAAACTACTACTACTACTACTACTACTACTACTACTACTACTACTACTACTACTACTACTACTACTACTACTACTACTACTACTACTACTACTACTACTACTACTACTACTACTAACTACTACTAACTACTACTACTACTACTACTACTACTACTACTACTACTACTACTACTACTACTACTACTACTACTACTACTACTACTACTACTACTACTACTACTACTACTACTACTACTACTACTACTACTACTACTAACTACTACTACTACTACTACTACTACTACTACTACTACTACTACTACTACTACTACTACTACTACTACTACTACTACTACTACTACTACTACTACTACTACTACTACTACTACTACTACTACTACTACTACTACTACTACTACTACTACTACTACTACTACTACTACTACTACTACTACGACTACTACTACGACTACTACTACTACTACTACTACGACTACTACTACTACTATACTACTACTACTACTACTACTACGCTACTATACTACTACTACTCTACTACAACTACTACTACTACTACTACTACTACTACTACTACTACGACTACGACTACTACTCTACTACTACTACTACTTACTACTACTACTACTACTACTTCTACTACTACTACTACTACTACTCCGCCTCCTCCTCCTCCTGCTTTCTTTCTTCTCATGAATAACTCCTCCCTGTCGCAACCCGGAGCCAGTCTGAAGGGCGGGCCGCGCCTGGGACATCCTTACCATGGATAAGCCCGAAGGTGAAAAACTTGCCACAGCTTCACATATGGAAGGCGGATCGCTTTCAATGTTTGGATCTCGCGTTAGCGCCACGCACGTTCGCCTCAAATGTGTTTGCAAGAAATTCAAGGATTGAAGACAAACCGCTTTCAAAATGTGGCCCTCGCCTTGGCGCCGCGCATTTTTTTAATTCTCCTGGCGAGGGACCCAGCCATGTGCAGTTGTGAAGAACGCAGTTGTGGGTATCGACCTCGGTGAACCTCTCTGGGGTCACGACGCGTGTGACGGGTGTGCCAACATTGACACTGTCGACACGGGTACGCCATGCGGACGCTGCCACCGGAGCAGACGGTGAAGCCCCGTGCGAGGCCACGGAGCGTGCGAGGGGTGCGCCCGAATGCAGGGTGGAACCGCGCGCGGGCGTTGCCACTACTAGGGCCTTCGATGGAGCTCCCTACGGGGCCGCGAAACGTGTGAAATGTGTGCCGAAATTGGGGTGGAACCGCATGCGAACGCAGCCACTGGGGCCTTCGGTGGAACTCCCCGTGGGGCCACGAAACGTGCGAGGGGTGTGCCGAAATAGAGGTGGAACCGCATGCGATCGCAGCCACTGGGGCCTTCTGTGGAGCTCCCTACGGGGCCACGTAACGTGGGAGGGGTGTACCGACATGGAGGTGAAACCGCATGCGAACGCAGCCACTGGTGCCTTCGGCGGAGCCCCGTGTGGGGCCAAGAAACGGAAGGGTGCACCGAAGTGGGGGTGGAACCGCATGCGAACGCAGCCAGTGTGGCCTTCGGCGGAGCTCCCTACGGGGTCACGAAACGCGTGGGGGGGGTGCCGAAATGGGGAGGGGAACCGCACGCGGGCGCTGCCGTTGGGGTCTTCGGTGGAGCTCCCTATGGGCCCTATGATTCGCGATGTTGGAATCCCTGGAGTGGCGTTCTGGCACGATTCCGGATCGTCAAGACGCGACACTCAGGTTCACTCGCGGCGTTGACGTCACGAGAATGATGTCATGGCGCGCGTCAAGATTTGCACGCGGAAGTCTTTCAACGGCGCATTCCCCTCCGTGGAAATGAAGCCTTGTAAAAACAAATGATTAGGGAGCTCGGGCGGAGGGGTCTCTCAACATCGTTGATGAGTCTTGACTTCACATTGGTCCCCCCCCTCCTCCTCCCCCTCCACAATTACTCAATATGAATGTACTCTCCCTCTTCCCCTGATGGCGTCCGGGTGATAGCCGCGCACCCTCCGCGCACTGTTTTTTTACACACAGGATGCCCGGAAAATCCCGGGAAACGACTCTCGCTGAGGCGCCGGCGTCATTTTTTCCCAAAATGCTGCTCTCGCGCCGGCGTCATTTTTTCCCAAAATGCTGCTCTCGTTGAGGCGCCGGCCTCATTTCTGCTCCCGAATCCTTCCCCTGATGGCGTCCGGGTGATAGCCGCGCACCCTCCGCGTACTGTTTTTTACACAGGATGCCCGGAAAATCCCGGGAAACGACTCTCGCTGAGGCGCCGGCGTCATTTTTTCCCAAAATGCTGCTCTCGTTGAGGCGCCGGCCTCATTTCTGCTCCCGAATCGTTCCGAATCGTGCTCCCGCTGCAGCGTGGGCCTCATTTTCGGATCGGTGTTTGGCCTCCGTCGTTCAGGATGGCGTTCTCGCCCCAGCGCGGGCCTCTTTCTCGCGCGCCCATCCGCCCGCCACCACCGCGCCGCACCGCCACCACCACCACCACCACCACCACAACCACCACCAGCACCAGCACCAGTACCAACACCACCACCACCAGCACCACCACCACCACCAGCACACCACCACCACCATCACCACCACCACCACCACCACCACCACCACCACCACCACCAGCACAGCACCAGTACCAAACCCACCACCACCAGCACCACCACACACACACACCACCACCACCACACCACCACCACCACCACCACCACCACTCCACCACCACCACCACCACCACCACCACCACCACCACGACAACCACGCACACACGCACGCACGCACGCACGTGCACCACCACCCACTACGCACGCGCGCGCGGAGCCACAGGTCCGCTACGACACGCGTCCGCGGATAGAGAAAATCAGCGCCATGGTAAGGGATGGGAGGGAGGGGTAGGACGTCAGATATGACGCGAGCGCACCTAGCTTGTCCTCCTCCCCTCCCCCCATCCCCTCCTCCTCCTCTCCTCCTCCTCCTCTCCTCCTCCTCCTCCTCCCTCCTCCCTCCTCTCCCCCTCCTCTCCTCCTCATCCGCCTCCTCGTCCTCATCCCCCCCCCTCATCCCTCCTCCCTCCTCCTCCTCCTCCTCCAACTCCCTCCCTCCTCCTCTCCTCCTCCTCCTCCTCCTCCTCCTCCTCCTCCTCCTCCTCCTCCTGCACTCCTCCCCTCGCCCCCCCCCTCCTCCTCTCCTCCTCCTCCCTCCCGCCCTCCCCCCCCCCGTCGCCCCCCCCATCCCCCCCCCCTCCTCCCCATGATCCTCACCCTCTTCCTCTTCGCCCTCCTCCTCATCCCCCCCCCTCCTCCCTCTCCCCCCCTCCTCCTCCTCCCTCCTCCCCCCCCCCGTCCTTCCCCCCCCTCCCTCATCCCCCCCTCCCCCTCATCATCATCACCCTCTTCCTCTTCGCCCTCCCCCCCCCTCCTCCCCCTCGAGCCTGGGGGCACAGAAACAGCCTCGCCAGATGCCCCCTCGCAGCAGAAGGGTAGGGCCCCTTGACGCATCGAGCCTGGGGGCACAGAAACAGCCTCGCCAGATGCCCCCTCGCAGCAGAAGGGTAGGGCCCCTTGACGCATCGAGCCTACGACGCGTGTTTGGCCTTGCGTTGGGCCGAAGGGCCAGGTCTGCAGACACCCGGGAACGGGCGCCAAGGGGCGCAACCACTCTGCGCGCTTGAACCGCGCGCTTTCACCGCCCTCCTTGCTGCACTCCTATGACGCCCCCCTTGAGGCACCCCCTTGACGCCCCCCCATGGATGCACCCCCCTTGACGCCCTTTCTTCGGTTGTCCTGCAAAGGAGGGCGCTCTCAGGCCCCAGCCCTACTCAATTTGGGCCCTTAGGCAATGGTCCCACGAGCAAGAGCGCGCAGCCGCGTTCTGCGCCCCCCCCCCGCCCCCGGCGCTCGCCTGACCCCATCCGCCCCTTCCCCTTCGGAAGCCTCGCCGAACAGACGGGCGCCCAGAGCCCCTGGACACGCGCAGGCGCAGCCCCAGGCATCCGACGGTGTGATCTTGGTCCCCCCGCGGCCCCAGAGCCCCCGACCCCTTCCCCAGGGGTAGTTTTTCGCCCCAGGTCCATTTTTGACGGGCCGGGGCCCGCCAACGGCCCCCAGGAGGCTGACCCTGAGATCCGACGTCGCGAGCGGAAGCTGGAGCGTTCGAAAAAAAAAACGACCACATCTCTAACCCGATCTTTCTGCTGCACTTTTCAAGCCAGGTCGATCTGTGAGAGTCCAGAGGCCCGAAACCGCGCGAAAACGCCCGTTTCGAAAGCAATGCAACGCCAGAATCTCAGGGGATATCGAAAAAGCAACTCGTCGGCGATCTTGGTACGCTGCAGCCTGCAACCGCCGGCGGCCCCCCGCGGCCGTCGTCCTGGGCCCCGACAGCGTTCGAGATGTCGGACCCGAGGGGGCTCCATTTCGAGATGGGACCCCCATCCGACAACAAATACACACCCAGAGTTCCACCCCAAGGAATCTGGGAGTCGCACAAGTAGGGCTTCCGGTCGTCAGCTCAGGAGATAGCGGCCCCCAGAGGCCAGAATCGAAGCAAAAACGCGGGGCCTCAAAAATCGTCTGGTCGGAGATCTGAGCCCGCTGCAGCCGGTGGCGGCCCCCTCCCCGCGGCCGGGTCCCGCGACCGAGTGCCTGGCGCACGGCTCGGCCGCAACCATGTGCCGGATTTTGTTCGCCGCAAACAGTCTCCGCCTCCTCCTCCTCCTCCTCCTCCTCCTCCTCCTCCTCCTCCTCCTGAGACAATCAGCAGCATCATCATCAGAGGCGGATTTTGTTCGCCGCAGCATAGCATCTGCCCCAGCTCCGATTCGATATTGAATCCGATTCCCGTCGTGGGGGCTATAGCACTTCCCATCCACGCCGACCGCAGTGGGCTGGAAGCGCATGCCCGCAAAAGCCCCCGGCTCGGGCGGGGTGAGACGTGGAGGGAGAGCCCGAGGAAGGAGGGAGAAACAGACGAGCAAGAATGCACCCCAGGCGATGCGAGAAGGAGAGGCGGAAATTTCCGCCTCGGAAAAGTAATTAGGGCGGCTATGTCCGCAAAAATACGTCGGATACATAGACGGCAAGTATAAGTGGAAATCGGCACCAAGGGAGCCCGAAAATCAGGACGGGCATTCCTGCCCTGCTGGCGAAATCGCCACAAGGGTACTGCATTGGATTGGTTGGATCCCTCAATCTCTCTGCCGCCTCAAGCGGTGTGCGTTCAGAGCAGAAGCACAGCAAAGCCACATGAAGGCGTGGCATTGACAGTGTAGCTCCACACACGTGTCAAATTCTCTGGCGAGCCAGAGCATAGCAAAGCCCCAAGACAGCCAGGCACTCACAGTGTAGCTCAGCATCAACACAGTGGCCGGGGAGCCCGCTGTGTTGATGCTGAGCGGCAAAATCCGAGGTCACCTCGTCGGAGATCTAGGCCCGCTGCAGCCCGGAGAAGGGCGAGCTGAGACACTGGAAACTCAAAGTCGGCTCGAAGTCGGTCCTCAGACCTCTCCCAGGGTCCAAACGCACCAGCTTTCCGAGCTGCGTCAACCCTTGGCGACGAGGGCCCCCCCCCGGCCAACTACTGGCGTCTCAAACGGCCCTCCGCTGAGCAGCCGCCGCCGCCCCCACCCCCCCGCGGCCGAGTCCTGCGCCCGGCAGGGCGGGCGGCACCGCCGCACGGGACGACGAGCTGCCGCCTCGCGGGCCCATGGCGGGGGCACGGCCGCGAGCTGAGCCCCGCAGAATCGGCGACTCCGAAGGGTGTGGTTTGCAAAGGGTGTGGTCCGCAACCCGCGCCTGGGGGGGGCATGCGAGGACCTCGACGGAGATCTCTGCCTCGCCCGACGAGGGTTCGCCAAACCTTTGGCGCCACATGGGCACCACCCAGGCCCCAACGGCGCCGATCACAAAACACACCCAAGCGTAACGACACCCATTGTAGTCGCCGACCAAGGGCCTCGGTTCCCCGACATGCTCGCGCCGGTTTAAAATTACAGCGGGCAGTGTTTGCCCTTTTCGGCTTCTGGGGATCGTCGCGAGGCCTTGGGACTTCGCGGATTTCTTGGATCGAAGCTGGACCTTCCTCCCTGGAGCGCGCAGCCCCAGACATGCTCGCGTCGTTTAAAAAACACGGCGAACAGTTTTTGTCCCTATGAGGATCATCGCCAGGCCCTGGGACTGCGCGGACTTCTTGGATCGGCGCTGGACCCCTCCCCAGCGCGCGCAGCGCGCCAGGGGCAGCGTCGGAGGCGCCGCCAGGGGGACTCAGCACCGATCCAGGAGGTCCACTTGCGGATCACAGGCATGCTCGCGTCATTCAAAAACTTCGACGGACATGTTTTGGCCTCTTTCGTCCTATGGGGGCCATCGCCGAGCCCTGGGACCTTGAAAGAACGACTCGGGATGAAAAACCGGGAGAGGGATGGAAAAATCAAAACATCGCATTTGGGGGTTGGGCCCTTGTGGCGCGCGGTAGGGCTTCCTGCCGCCTTCCCCCGTTTCTCTGGGGGGCGGGAGTGTTGGGGGAAGGATGAGGCGAGAGGAGCTCGAGAATCGAGGTTTCCCGACATTGCCGTCGGTCCTCGGCGGTTGTCCAGCCTCTGGATACCTGCCAGCAGCTGCGCCTCGCCGAGAGCGCTCCGGGAGTGCCCTAATCGTCCCGAACGGCCGCTGGAGACCCGAGCTATGACCCGAAAGCCAGGCGACGAGGATCGGGGTGGAGGTGGAGGTGGGGGTGGGGGTGGGGGTGGGAGCCAAGCTAACCCAAGCCGCAAGCCATATCGTTCACTGCCACCCGCCATCCCACTACGTAAGTAGTACCCGACTCTCAGCACAGGCAGGGGCCGCCATCGACAACCATCGGGAACCAATGTAGACGCCAGCCAGGTGCACGATGCCCGCGAGGTGCGCCGCACGTGCCAGATGCACCACGCGCACCAAGTGCGCCACATTAAGCAATAGGTCGACCGACCCATCATCCCTGTCGAAAACAAATGCGAAGAGACGGCGGGTTTGCGAGCATTCTGTCATGTGTGTGGGCGTGTGCCCGCAGACACTTTACGCTCGTTTTTGACGGGGATAGTTGGCCTGCACATGGCAGGCACTGTGCCGCACCCCCACCGTCCCTGGCACGTGGACCTGCACACAGCAGGCAATATGCCAGCCCCGCCCGCCGCCCCTGCCAAAAACGCATGCAAAGTGATCGCGGGGCGCCCGGGCATGATCCAGACGTTGGTGCAGAGTGCACTTTGTGCTATTGTGCAAGGGATGCAGGAAGGGTGCTGGCATTGCACACAGCAGGCAATATGCTGGCACCCCTGCCACCCCTGTCAAAAACCAAGGCAAAATGATCTCGGGTCAGGGATGGTGGGAGAGTATCACGGTCCTGGGTTTGTCGCCGGTCGGGTGTGGGAGGCGGTGTATATCAGTAAGGAACAGTGCTAGAGAGAGGGGAGGTACGGGTAGGGAGGGGAGGAGAGAAGGAGAGAGGGAGGGAGGAGGGGGGATGAGGAGGCGGAGGAGGAAAGAGGAGAGAGGGGAGATGAGAAGCTGGGTGCGCTCGCGCCGCATGTGATATCCTAAACCTCCCACCCATCATTTCTCGTTGCGCTGATTTGTCTCGCCCACCGACTCGTGTCATAGCGGACCTGGAACTTCAAAGAGGACCACATTGTGTTAATTTTGCAAAATCGGAAACAAAAGGAGCTGCGCGCATAGGAGCATGACGTGGCGGATGAGCAGGAGGTTCAAAAGGAGGAGGAGAAGGAGGAGGAGGAGGAGGAGGAGGAGTTAAGGCGGACGAAGAGCAGCAGCAGGAACAGGAGTCGGAGAAGCGGAAGGAGAAGGAGGACCAGGGGAAACCGGAGGAGGGGAAAAGAGGGGGACGACAACGACGAGGAAGGACTCGGACCCAAGAAAGTGGCCCGCGCGGGGGCGAGAGCGCCGTTCTGAACGACAGGAGCAAAGCGCCGATCCTGAAATGGGGCCAAAGCAGCGGACGAACCGTTATGAGACACCGCAAACGTTCCGATAGAAAACCTTCGAAGAGACCCATAATGAAATCCTGTGTAAAGGACGGTACGCGGAACGAGCGGGGCAACTGCAGGACAGGGTCAGGTGAGAAGAGAGGATAGTATTCGTAGTGATCAATTGGACATGGGAGAGGGGAGAGAGGACAGGCTAGGTGCGCTCGCGCCACGCGTCATATCTGACATCCTAAGCCTCCCACCCATCCCTTCCCGTTGCGCTCGCTGGTTTCTCTCCTTTCGCCGACTCGTGTCAGAGCGGATCTGGAACTCCAAAGAAGACCACATCGTGCTCATGTTGCGCAGTCGGAAACAAAAGGGAAATGCGCGCATGCGAGGAGGAGAGGGCGCATCAGCAGGAGGATCAGCAGGGCGACACAGAGGAGGATGAGAAAGGACGAGGACGAGGACGAACAGCAGCAGCAGGAGCTGGAGTTGAAGGAGCGGGAGGAGCAGGAGGACCAGGGCCAGGCGTCCAAGGGGAAATGAGGGGGGGGCACGGCAATAATGGCTTGTGTAAGTGTAAGTTGGCTTGTGTAAGTTATTGTGTTCTGCCGATGCGCCTAGCGGCCTTTTCCTGTCCTGACCTGTCCTGTCCACAGCAACAATGAAGGGCTCCGATCTAGAAAAATGGCCCGCGCTTGGGCGAGAGCGCCAAGTCTGAACGACGGGAGCAAAAAGTCTCAAATCATAAGATGGGGTCACAGCTGCAGCGAGAGCACCATTTGAAACACCGAAAGCAATAGGATTGCAAAACAAACTACAAAACCAAAAAAAAACAAAAAGCGGAGAGGGCAGAACATCTTTTGGACGGAGTCTGGGAAAAGCGGATAGTAGCGCTCATAATGCTCGACAGTAGAGAGGCAAACTAAGAACGCTCGCGCCATATCTGGCATCCCTTCCCATGGCGCTGTTTTTCTCTATCAGCCGACATGTCTCATAGCGGACCTGAAATTCCAAAAAGGACCCCACCGCGTTGTGCGCTTACACTGGGGCAAGAGGTGGGGGATGAGCAGGAGGATCAGCAGGAGGAAAAGGAGGAGGAGGAGGAGGAGGAGGAGGAGGAGGAGGAGGAGAGAGGAGGACAAGGACGAACAGCAGCAGCAGGAGCGGAAGTCGGAGAAGCGGGAGGAGCAGGAGGACCAGGGGAACGAGGGGGGAAAGGAGCGGGGCGACAACGATAAGGAATGACTCGGACCTAGGAGAGTGACCCGCGCTTGGGCGAGAGTATCAATGTCAACGACGGGAGCAAAGCGCCCATCCGAAAATAAAACCCACGCTGAAGCGGCAGCACCATGTTGAAGGACCGACAGACCATATTGAAGGACCACTAGGCAGCACCATTGCATGAAACAAGAACATCTACTCTTGAATACGCGGAAAGGGCTGAGCAACTTCCGCACAGAGTCAAGGAAGAAGGGAGCGTAGCACCCAGATTGACCGCAACGACGAGGAAGGCACCGTATCCAGAATTGTGACCCGCGCCAGGGCGAGAGTGCCATTCTGAACGAGGGGAAGAAAATACCAATCCTGAAACGTGGCCAACTTCAAGAGGAGAGCACAAGTTCACAAGACCGGAGGCGCCCCGAACGCCAAAAAAATAGCATGTTGAAGCCAGATGCCTCAATGACATTATGCTGGAGGGGTTGGTCAACGAGAGATGCGAATAAGATCCAGATTGAGTAGCTCATTGTGAATAGTTCTGGAATGGAGGGAGGAAGGAGTAGACTGGCAAGCTAGCTGCGCACGCGCCACACCTGACACTTTTCCCTCCAATCGATCCCCCTATTATTACATTGATGCCGAAATGGCACGTGCACAACTTGGCCCTTCGTTGGCTGTGCTATTGGGCAGGGGGACTTTGTTCTCGGGAAGAGGAGGAGGAGGAGGAGGGGGAGGAGGAGGAGGAGGAGGAGGAGGAGAAAATGGAGAAGGAGAGAAAGGAGAAGGAGGAGGACCAGTGTAAACCCAATCTCCCTCTTCACAGGCCCCTACAAGGGTTCATTTCCACTGGGCGACCTGCCTCGTTGGGACACAAGCGTTTTGAAGACCCTGAAGCGTGCCAATGCACCATTCTCGGGACCCCAACGTCACGAACAAACATGATTGTTGCGTATTCACAATCTTGAACCGCGCCATAACACCATGCCCGAACTTCAACACCGCGAATCAACGTGACCGCTGCGCCCTCACAATCCTGAATCCTTCCAAAACACAAGTTCTGGTAGGTTGACCATGGGAATCCGTGAAACTCTTCCAATTATTTTCAACCAATGTGCGCGGCGCTGCGACGGTAGTCACATTTTGAAAACGCAATCCGCGAAACTCTTGCAATTTCTTGAAACGAATATGGGTGGCCCTGAGGCGAGAGCCACATTTTGAAAACCACCCGTCCTCAATCCGCGAAACTGTTGCCAATTTCCAAAAAGTTCAGGGATCATGAGTGGTGGGGAAATCTAAGCGAAACGACCAGCCCGCCCTTTCGACTGGTCTCGGAGCGCGACGGGGAAGAGCTACCTGTAAGGAAAAGAAGGAAGGAGGAGCTCTTCGGTACTCAACTCCATGGGTGTCCATCGGCGTAGCTGTGGGCACCAATCAGCTCATGTGTGTGCAGGCCTATGGTCACGCGAGTCTGGACAGCATGGGGCGGAGGGCCTCCCGCCGATTCCACATTGTCCAGGAATGCCTTGGCGCCTGGCGTCGGGCGACCCCCGCCCTGGCTGCATGCCAAGGCCAGCTGGCACAGCCGAGGCAGGCCGCTCCCGGAGCGCGCCCCAGGGGCGACGGCGCGCACCGACGCCCGGCCCCGACACGCGGGAGGGCGGGGAGCCGGGGCCCCCGCCGCTCGGCGCGGGCTGCCGCCAGGGGGCCAGGCTGCGACCTGGCGAACCTCCGCCCGCGCGGAGAAGCGGGTCGGGCGAAAGGGGGGGATAGCAAAGGGGGGGGGGGAGAATCATCTCACGCAGCTGATGCTCCCGGCGCCTCCCGGCGCCGGAGGCGGCCGTGTATCGAGGAATGGGCCCCTCGGTGAGGCCGAAACCAGCTGCATGCAGCAAGTTTCGTAACCCCCCCTTTCCCAATCCCCCCCTTTCGTCTGGCCCGAGAGAAGCGCAGATCCATGGCGGGGACGAAAATCGCCGCGGCGCCCGAGGGGTGCACGTCCGCAGGGGGCTCCCCCGGTGCTTCGACGATCGCATGGTGCTCTGTCGGGTTGGCGGAGGGAGGCAGGCCGGAATAGCGCCCCCCCCCTTCCAGGCGCAGGTAGATCCGAAATAACCATCCTTTCCCGACGGCTAGGATGCTCCACGGAGCCAGCGGAGGCGGTGGCGGCGGGGGCGGTTCCCGCGAGGAGGCTGGCCGACTCGCGGTCGAGCCCTCTCCGGCGAGCGCAGACCCTTTGGACCCCCACCCACTGGCCCTCCCCGGGAGTGAGCCACGCAGACCCACTGGCCCCCCACTTCTGGCCCACACGGCGGCAGGAAGAGGCGCCGGGCAGCGGCAGGCCAGGCGCGCCCGCCGGCACTTCCCCACGCGGGTCGGGCAGGGGGGGGCGCGGCAGGTTTCGCCACCCTGCGGCGCCCACACGTCCGTGTCCGCGTGGGGAACACCCTCTCCCAGAGGAGTCGGGCGGGCTCCGCGCCCGAGGGGGCTCGGCAGGGCCTGCGCGTGCCGGGCGCGCCGAGAGCTCCCCGGCAAGGGCGAGCCATCCCAGTCGGTCCGCTCCACAGCCCTCGCCGGCGGGCCCTTTGCGCTCCGAGCCGCCCCGTCGACGGCGGAGGGCCTTCGCTGGGGCGCGGCGGCGACGGCGGCAAAAGCACCCCGCGGAGAGCCCTCTCCTGGCGCGGGCCGGCAGTCCTCGGCGGCCGAGGCCCGTCGGCAGGAGGGTCGGGCGGCCTGCCAGCCCGCGGCAAGTTCTCGGGGCGGGAGCCTCTGCAGCCGCGGGCTCCGGCGCCAGTCGCCGCGCAGAGGCAGACGTGCGCCGCCGCGCTGGCCGGAGGCGCGCGGTCCTTCCGCCGGCAAGGGAACGAACGCCTTCCGGGGGGCGCTCTCCAAGCGCCGTCGGAAGGTCGGGGCGGCTGCAGTTCACGACCACGCCGACGCGGAACGGCTGGCCCGGGGAGCGGGCAGTTGGAGGGCCCCTGTCGCACTTCTCCAAGCGTGCCCACTCCCCCCCATATGACCAGCAGAAGGCGGTTACCTCGACGGCGGCGCAGCGGGCCCGACCCCCTCCACCACCTCCTGGAAGAAGTCGCTCGAGGGGGGGGGGCGGGCCGGCGTCGGGGCCTCGCCAGCCCAAGTCGCGGAAAGGGAGAAGTCCTTCCGCGGAGGTGCCCCGCAAGCGGCGCCCCCTGACTTGCCGGAGGACCAGGAGACCGAGCCAGGCCCCCAGGGGGTCGACGCGAACAAGGATCAGGGCCAGCAGGGGGACGATGAGAAAGGCGAAGAGGAATTGGAGCGGAGCCCCCTACGGTTCCCAGAGGGAGGCCTCCATTCGGCCAGCAAGGGGTTGGCCCAGAAGTCGAAAGCCTTCATCCAGGACACGTCCCCACCGGCCTTCCATCGGGGCGCCCTCACCCGACCGGTCAGCCCCCTCCTCTTCGTCCCCGAAGTCCGCCTCCTCCCCTTCGCCTTCCAAGGACTCGGAATGGTCGTCGGGGCCAGGTGGAGGGGCCTATGAGCTCCTCAGGACTTTCCCCTGGGGAGCCGGCCTGCGAGGTGAGGAGCGCTTGCGGCGAGTCTGCCTCGGCCGGCGCGTCGCCTTCCTCGCGGGTAGCCGATACCACGGCGCGAGCGAAGGTGGAAGGCGGGGGGGGGGGGGGCTCGTCAACGGGGACCCTCCATGGCCACCCTGCGACGGCCCCCGCAACTCTTCCAGCGGCCGTGCTGGGCCGCAGACCGGGCGGTTCCCCGTGGCTGGGGGCGGTCTCCGAACCCGCACGCCATGCCCCTTCTGACAGGAAAGGCAGCAGCACGGGCGCCGGGGGGCCCATGGGCTCTTCGGGTCGGGCGAAAGGGGGGGATAGCAAAGGGGGGGGTTGAGAATCAGCTCACGCAGCTGATGCTCCCGGCGCCTCCCGGCGCCGGAGGCGGCCATGTATCGAGGAATGGGCCCCTCGGTGAGGCCGAAACCAGCTGCATGCAGCAAATTTCGTAACCCCCCCTTTCCCAATCCCCCCCTTTCCCCCGGCCCGAGCTCTGGGGGCGGGGCCCTTTCGCAGAAAGCGTGTAGCCCTCGCTCGAGCCCAAACGGCTTCGGCGAGGAGGAAGGGGGGAAGAAAGGAGGAGCGGGCAACCGAACGGGAGAACCCAAAGTTACTGGCCAGGCCCTAACCGAACCGGACTGCGCGCGGCGCCAAGGCGAAAGCCACATTTTGAAAAGCAGCACCCCTCAATCCGCGAAACGTTTGCACATGTTTGAAACGAATGTCCGCGGCGCCAAGGCGAGAGCCGCATTTTGAAAACGACCTGCCCTCCTTCCGTGAAACCTTTGGAAATATTTACGACGAACGTGCGCGGCGCATTTTGAAAATCATCCGCCCTCAATCCGCAAAACTCTTGCAGATGACTAAAGCCAATGTGCATGGCGCTAAGGCAAAAGCTATATTTCGAAAACGGCCCGCCCTCAATCCGTGAAACTCTTACGGATGTTCAAAAGGAATGTGAGCGACGCTAGGGCGAGAGCCACATTTTGGAAGCGACCCGCTTTCCATATTTGACACTGTTGACGCTTTCTAAACTTCAGGGTTATACATGGAAAAGAAATCTCAGGCGAAACGCCCGGCCAGCCCTTCCGACCGATCTCGGGGTGCGACAGGGAGGAGTTATACACAAGGAAAAGGAATGGAGGACAGAGGTTCTCCTCTTTGTGAAGGAGCAGACGAGGCGTGATGGCCACAGCAGTCAGACAGCCCACATCATCAGCAGGCTAAACCTGGCGAAAACTCACCGTGGGTACCGCTCATCGTGCCTGCTCGGTATGAGACCTGGTGGTAGGCCTATACGCGCAAAGCACGACTCGGCATGAAGTCAGGTTACACGTCGGGCAAGACCTCAACGATGCTCTAATACACCCTCCCGTGCAAAATCAATTCCCCAGAAATCTCCACAGGCATTTCCCCTCACTACGGGAAGCAGTCCCTTGAAACACAAGTCCGAACGCCCCGCTTTGAAACGGAACTGCACTGACGAGCAACGAAGACAGGAAGTGGGAGAAGAAAAGAGAAAGGAGGAGGAGCAGGAGGCGACGACGGCGGCGGCGGCGAGGACGACGACGACGACGACGACTGCGACGACGACAACGACGACGACGACGACGACGACGACGACGACGATTGGTGGGCCAGCCTGCGACCGCGAGGACTGGCTGCCGTCTGGGTGATCGGGACCTTCGCTCTTGGGCGGCAAGGGGGAGGAGGGGAGGTGACGGCACATAACCCCTCGCGTCGTCAGAAACACGTCGTTTTCCAGCGGCACCTCGGGCCCGAGCAGCTGTATAAATCAGTGCTGGGGCGCAGGCGAAGTGAATTACGACGCAAGGCGACAAAAAAAAGGACAGTCGTCGTCGTCGTCGTCGTCGTCGTCGCCGTCGTCGCCGTCGCCACCGCCGCCGTCGTCGCTGTCTTCGTCGTTGTCGAAGGCGGAGAGCGGTAGAGAGGCGGAGCGAGGAGGGAGGGCCGTCGGAGCGTTCGAACTGCTTCGGGGTGGCGCCGGAGGCGTGTCGTACTCGCAGGTGCAGCCGAGGGGCTCACACCCAGGCATGCACGCATGAACTGCACTGTTCGTGTTTGCTCAACGGAAGTGCTGTAAAGTGGCCGGCCGGGTCAACGACACCATGCGCTCGCTGCCACACAAGGGGGCTCTCATCGCAACGGAAGTGCCATATAGTGGCCGCAACGGATAAGGTTGCACAATGCCGCAAGTCCAAGGTGACGAGTCCGTCGGGGTGAACTCACGAATCCAAGGTATCAGTCAAGGCTGTCGAACAGCCAAGAGCCGTGAAAACATGATGGACCCACGAACCCGAAGAGGAATCCGCCGACCCCAGAGGCGTGTGCGATATCAATCTGACCTGGATACGATTCCTTATTACACATCACAGAGCTGGATACGATGTCTGTTCACACATCACAATCTCTCTCAAACGCCCTTCCCACCCGCCTGGCATTCCCAGCCCGGGAGAACTCTTTCTCTTGGGACCCCCCACTCGACAATTCCTGTCCCAGAAACGACCAACGCCCCCCACCTTGACCCCCTCCTCTCCTGTCATTCCCAACCTTGGACAACTCTATTCTTATTACACCACCCTCGACAATTCCTGCCAAAGAACCCATCAAACCCCCCCACCTAGACCCACTCCTTGTCTGTCATTCCCACTCCGGGAGAACCTGTTCTTGGGACCCCCCACTCGACAACTCCTGGCCCAGACCTACCAACGCCCCCCAACTGGACCCACTCCATGCCTGGCATTCCCACCCTGGGACAACTCTTCTTGGGCCCCCCCACTCGACACTTCCTGGCCCAGAACCTACCAACGCCCCCCACCTGGACCCCCTCCTGGCTTGGCATTCCCACCCCGGGAGAATTTGTTTCTTGGGACCCCCACTCGACAATTCCTGCCCCAGAACCTACCAACGCCCCCCACCTGGACCTCCTCCTGGCCTGGCATCCCCACCCCGGGAGAACTCTGTTCTTGAGACCCCCCATTCGACAATCCTGCCCCAAAACCTACCCACGCTCCCCACCTGGATCCCCTCCTCGCCTGGCATTCCCACCCCGGGAGAACTCTGTTTTGGGGACCCCCCACTCGACAATTCCTCGCATTCCCACCCTGGCCTCGACCCTAAACCTACCAACGCCCCCCACCTGGACCCCCTCCTGGCCTGGCATTCCCACCCTGGGAGAACTTCGTTCTTGGGACCCCCCACTCGACAATTCCTGCCCCCAGAACCTACCACGCCCCCCACCTGGACCCCCCTTCCCACCCCGGGAGGAACTCTGCTCTTGGGACCCCCCACTCGACAATTCCTGGCCCAGACTTCCCACTCCGGGAGAACCTGTGCTTGGGACCCCCCACTCGACAATTCCTGGCCCAGACCTACCAACGCCCCCCAACTGGACCCACTCCATGCCTGGCATTCCCACCCTGGGACAACTCTTCTTGGGCCCCCCCACTCGACACTTCCTGGCCCAGAACCTACCAACGCCCCCCACCTGGACCCCCTCCTGGCTTGGCATTCCCACCCCGGGAGAACTTTTTTCTTGGGACCCCACTCGACAAGTCCTGGCCCAGAACTTACCAACGCCCCCCACCTGGACCTCCTCCTGGCCTGGCATCCCCACCCGGGAGAACTCTGTTCTTGGGACCCCCCACTCGACAATTCCTGCCCCAGAACCTACCCACGCCCCCCACCTGGACCCCCTCCTCGCCTGGCATTCCCACCCCGGGAGAACTCTGTTTTTGGGACCCCCCACTCGACATTTCCTGCCCCAGAACCTACCAACGCCCCCACCTGGACCCCCTCCTGGCCTGGCATTCCCACCCTGGAGAACTCGGTTTTGTGGACCCCCCCTCTCGACAATTCCTGGCCCAGAACCAACCAACGCCCCCCACCTGGACCTCCTCCTGGCCTGGCATTCCCACCCCGGGAGAACTACATCCTTGGGACCCCCCACTCGACAATTCCTGCCCCAGAACCTACCACCGCCCCCCACCTGGACCCCCTCCTGGCCTAGCATTCCCACCCCGGGAGAACTCTGCTCTTGGGACCCCCCACTCCACAATTCCTGGCCCAGACTTCCCACTCCGGGAAAACCTGTTCTTGCGACCCCCCACTCGACAATTCCTGGCCCAGACCTACCAACGCCCCCCAACTGGTAACTGGACCCACTCCATGCCTGGCATTCCCACCCTGGGACAACTCTTCTTGGGCCCCCCCACTCGACACTTGCTGGCCCAGAACCTACCAACGCCCCCACCTGGACCCCCTCCTGGCTTGGCATTCCCACCCTGGGAGAACTTTTTTCTTGGGACCTCCACTCGACAAGTCCTGGTCCGGAACTTTCCAACGCCCCCCACCTGGACCTCCTCCTGGCCTGGCATCCCCACCCCGGGAGAACTCTGTTCTTGGGACCCCCCACTCGCCAATTCCTGCCCCGGAACCTACCCACGCCCCCCACCTGGACCCCCTCCTCGCCTGGCATTCCCACCCCGGGAGAACTCTGTTTTTGGGACCCCCCACTCGGCATTCCTGCCCCAGAACCCACCAACGCCCCCCACCTGGACCCCCTCCTGGCCTGGCATTCCCATCCTGGGAGAAGTTCGTTCTTGGGACCCCCCACTCGACAATTCCTGCCCCAAACCTACCAAAGCCCCCCACCTGGACCTCCTCCTGGCCTGGCACTCCCACCCCGGGAGAACTACATCCTTGGGACGCCCCACTCGACAATTCCTGCCCCAGAATCTACCACCGCCCCCCACCTGGACCTCCTCCTGGCCTGGCATTCCCACCCCGTGAGAACTCTGCTCTTGGGACCCCCCACTCGACAATTCCCGGCCCAGACTTCCCACTCCGGGAGAACCTGTTCTTGGGACCCCCACTCGACAATTCCTGGCCCAGACCTACCAACGCCCCCCAACTGGACCCACTCCATGCCTGGCATTCCCACCCTGGGACAACTCTTCTTGTGCTCCCCCACTCAACACTTCCTGGCCCAGAACCTACCAACGCCCCCCACCTGGACCCCACACCCCGGGGAGAACTTTTTTTCTTGGGACCGCCACGTCGACAATCCTGAGCCCTCCCACTTACCAACCGACCCCCACCTGGGACCTCCTCATGTCATGGGGCATTCCCCACCCCGGGAGAACTCGGTTCCTTGGGGACCCCTCCCACTCTCGACAATTCCTGCCCGAGAACCGACACCGCCCCCCACCTGGACCCCCCTCCTCGCCTGGCATTCCCACCCCGGGAGAACTCTGTGTTGGGGACCCCCCACTCGACATTTCCTGCCCCAGAACCGACCAACGCCCCCCACCTGGACCCCCTCCTGGCCTGGCATTCCCACCCTGGGAGAACTTCGTTCTTGGGACCCCCACTCGACGATCCCTGCCCCAGAACCTACCAACGACCCCCACCTGGAACCTGGACCCCCTCCTGGCCTGGCATTCCCACCCTGGGAGAACTTCGTTCTTGGGACCCCCCCACTCGACAATTCCTGCCATAGAAGAAAAAACCTTCCAACGGCCTCCACCTTGGACCTCCTCCTGGCCGGCATTCCCACCCAGGGAAACTACATACTTGGGGACCCCCCACTCGACAATTCCTGCCCCAGAACCTACCACCGCCCCCCACCTGGACCCCCTCCTGGCCTAGCATTCCCACCCCGGGAGAACTCTGCTCTTGAGACCCCCCACTCGACAATTCCTGGCCCAGACTTCCCACTCCGGGAGAACCTGTTCTTGGGACCCCCCACTCGACAATTCCTGGCCCAGACCTACCAACGCCCTCCAACTGGACCCACTCCATGCCTGGCATTCCCACCCTGGGACAACTCTTCTTGGGCCCCCCCACTCGACACTTCCTGGCCCAGAACCTACCAACGCCCCCCACCTGGACCCCCTCCTGGCTTGGCACTCCCATCCCGGGAGAACTTTTTTCTTGGGACCCCCACTCGACAAGTCCTGGCCCAGAACTACCAACGCCCCCCACCTGGACCTCCTCCTGGCCTGGCATCCCCACCCCGAGAGAACTCTGTTCTTGGGACCCCCTACTCGACAACTCCTGCCCCAGAACCTACCCACGCCCCCCCCCTGGACCCCCATCCTGGTCTGGCATTCCCACCCCAGGAGAACTCTGTTCTTGACCCCCCCTCGACAATTCCTGCCCCAGACCCTACCAACGCCCCCCACCTGGACCCCCTCCTGGCCTGGCATTCCCACCCTGGGAGAACTCTGTTCTTGGGACCCCCCACTCGACAATTCCTGCCCAGAATCTACCCACGCCCCCCACCTGGACCCCCTCCTGGACTGGCATTCCCACCCTTGGAGAACTCTGTTCTTGGGACCCTCCACTCGACAATTCCTGCCCCAGAATCTACCAACACCCCTCACCTGGACCCCCTCCTTGCCTGAATTCCCACCTCGGGAGAACTCTGTTCTTGGGACCCCCCACTCGACAATTCCTGGTCCAGACCCTACTAACGCCCCCCACCTGGACCCGTTCCTGGCCTGGCATTCCCACTCCTAGAGAACTCTGTTCTTGAGACCCCCACTCGACAATTCCTAGCCCAGAACCTGCCAACGCCCCCCACCTGGACCCCCTCCTGGCCTGGCATTCCCACTCCGGGAGAACTCTGTTCTTGGGGCCCCCCTACTCGACAATTCCTGGCCCCGAGCCCACGCCACGTCCATGATGGGACCCCCATCATCCCCGGCCCACGACACGCCTCGACCCCGTTCGCTCCAGGGGGGGGCACTCACCCGACACATGACACCTAGGTTGTCCTCTGTCTTTTTGTCACCGACATGATGCTTCGCCTGGCGACTTCCTTCCTGCTCTTCTCTTCATCTGCGACGCACTTGTGGCACCTCTGCGTCCCATCCGACTTCTTCGTCGTCCACTTCGCCAACCAGCTGCTGAAATCCCCTCTTTCGCAAGCTTCCTTGCAAGCTACGCATCTCCAGTATCCGCGCGGGAGCTTCGCGCCAGCGACGCAGCGCATGCACTTGCGGCGTCGATCGGCCACGCCGTCCCACATCCACTTCGACAAGCATTCACGCCGCTGCACCACCTCGCACACAACGCAGGCCTTCGCATCCTTCCTCGCCGCGGTGTCCCGTTGTGCACCCGCAGTCTCGACGCAGCGCTTGCACTTGCGATCTCGATCTGCCACGCCCTCCCACATCCAATTCGAAAAAGCATTCGCGCTGCTGCGCCACCTCGCACAAAACGCAGGCCCTCACGCCCTTCCTCGCCGCAGTGCCCCGTTGCGTAGCCGCAGCGCCCACGCACTGGGCACATGCAATCGACTCTTTCGAGGCGTTGCACCACATGTGAGCGGAAAACTCGGCCTTACTCTTCGACTCCCCACATTTCGAGCATACCCCCCGTTTTCCTTCCTCGGCGCACTGTGTTTCTTCCTCTCTCATTGATTTCTTACACGCTTTGCACTTCCGCTCCTCTGCGTCCCTATCCTTCCTAGCATATTCGTCCACCAACTTCTCCTTGCCGCAGCGGGAACACGTCAGGTGCTTCTTCAGCTCCGCGCAATATTTGCACATCCCCCCTCTACACCGGCTGTTCCCTGCCAGCTCCCACTGGTGGTGCGCGAACGCCTCTTCGTACTTCCCATTCTCGCACACGCGGCAACTCCGTCTCTCGGGGCAGTCCACGCAGCGCCGCGTGGTCAACTTCGACGGGTGGTGCTGTGACGCGTGGAAAGCCTCCTGGCACTTCCATAGACCACACTCCATGCATTGCCACGGCGTGCCCGATCTCTTCTTCTCCTCCAGACACACGCTGCACACGCGGAGCCCATCTGCGTGGCTCCACTGCCCGGCCGATGGGTACATGTTCTTGTACTTCATGCACCCGCAGACCGCGCACCTGCCAGACGGCATGAACTCCAGCTCTATCGCCTCCCAGTCCGAGTCTTCTCCGCGCAACGTGCGCAGCAACAAGTCTGGGCCCTTCCGTTCGTCCTTCCTCTGATACGGCGCAATGTCGAAGGGGCGAAAGATCAGCATGTCCTCACGGCGCTGCACCCGCGTCAGTGCCACGTAGCTCGACAGAGGTGACGTGCCCCCGCCGATGCCCAGGTCCACTATGACACCCCGCTTGAACGTCTGCCCCTGCGCCGCATGGGCCGTCACTCCGAAGGCTGGGGCCAGTGGGAACTGCCGTCTTTTGACTTTAAGTCGCGAACGCGGGCGGCCCTTGTCCACGAACCAATCCTTCTTCTGCGGAATCACGGGGTACAAGCCGGGTGTCTTCAATCCCTCGATCGTCCACTGGCACGGCTTCCTGCCGCCGTTCCCGTCATCGCCTTCGTCGAACAACACGAAAATCACTTTCAACGTCTTTTTCAATATGGTCTCTCCACCGCGCGAGACTTGGTCGCTCACGCCGTCCCCGTCGCAAATCCAAGACTGCACATGGCCCGCGCGACCGCGCAGCAAGTTTTTGTCGTCGCTTCGATCAATATGATCGGTCAGAGCGACGGGCAGGCCCTCAGCGATGGGCAAGAAGCCGTACAAGTCCCCGCTCTCCTTGTCGTGGCGTTGGAGCCATGCCATCTTTTGCTGCGGCAGATCCGGCCGCCCCCGCAGAGCCTCCGGCGTCGGCGTATCACGCGCAGGGACGTACACCATCGGCTTCCTGTGCTTGCGTGCGTACTGGGACGCACGGAGCTTGTTCGCCTCGTACTTCACGTCGTTGTTCGGAAACACACCCGGCGCCACCAGGAACTTGTCTGCCTGCAGACGCGGGTCGTCGGGGCCATCCACCACGAGCTTGCGCCGCGCGCGTTCCACTCTGCACACATTGCACTCCTGCTCGCGGATATCTTTCGGCGTCACGGGACGTCTCCGTCGTTGCCCCGCGCACGACAACGCTTCGCCCCTTCCGCCACTGCACAATTCCCGACACGCCCGATTCCCGCAGCATACGTCTCCCCTCAGCCAGCTCCCAGGAACGGTCGTATGCCAGCCGTGCAAGAATGCGTGCGCATCCGCCGACAGCGACCCTCTTCGGAATTCCTCCTGCACCTCCTTCAACCAGACGTCGTCGCATCGCTCGCACTCTTCCAGCTCTGTCACTCCCTGAATCCCACACTCCGCCCCGCCCCAAAGTAGCGATTGCCCGTGCAACACGGGTGGCAGCGAGGTGTACTTGCGCGCAGCCGAAATCCGCTCCGTGGGGACGTCGGCGAGGAAGCCTCCGTCAGGGGGGGCCAGCTGCCAGAAGTCACCACTCAGCACGACGTTCAGGCCGCCGAACGGACGTGGAAGGCCATCGTCGCCGAGTTTCGTCGCGCCCACGCCCCGAATGACCCCGCGAAGTTTCGCGTCCACTTCTGCAAGCAGTCTAGCGCTCACCATGCTTATCTCATCGATAAAGAGCCACCTCCAATGGAGCAGCCGCTTCGCAGTCTCGTACTGCAACTTCACGTCCTCCCCTTTCTCTTCTCCCCACTTGAGGGCCGGAATGCCACACGCGATGTGGATGGTGTCGCCTCCCAGCAGCTGAGCCACGACGGCTTGCAAGGCGGATATTTGGAAGTGCACTCCGATTGTCCACTTCATCACCTTCTCGAACAACTCGTGACGAATAATACGCAGCACGTGCGACTTGCCGGTCCCCGGGCCCCCGTGCATGCACCACTGCAGCGGCTCTCCCATGCAGCCGCCCTCACTTCCCTCGCCGTCGATCTCACGCATGACTCGATGCGCCACCTTCTTCACCATCTCGAA
The DNA here is from genome assembly GCA_963575745.1 of Prorocentrum cordatum. NCBI lineage: Eukaryota > Dinophyceae > Prorocentrales > Prorocentraceae > Prorocentrum > Prorocentrum cordatum. The sequence continues at coordinate 96,210 of CAUYUJ010020500.1, read as the reverse complement.
CTGCTTTGCGTTCACCACGCACCGCCCCGTCTGCTTGTCCACCCGGAACTCGAGGTCCCTCAGCCACGCGGCGACGTCCCCCGATGTTGCGGCCTGCCCAGCGACGACAACTGCGCCGTCAGCCTCCGCCAATCGGTCTGCCATGGATTGCTCCTTGTTCCGAGATTTGCGCGCCTCCCTGAGTACCTGCTCCACGTCGCACGGCTCCTCTGCGGGCCATGCACCCGGAATCTCGCTCAACGGCATTTCGCCATGGCGCAGCCCCCACACCTGTTGCGCGACCCTCATGCCCCCTTTCGAATTTTCGTAGTGGGAGGTGCCTCCGGCTCCCTGCCCAGGGTCTGCATCGTCCTCTTCGCTGCTGCTGTCGCCGTCGCCGTCCTTCCGCCTCTTCCCGCCCACGCGGGACTTGAGCGCCTCGTCGAGCTGGTCGAAGCCCACGTCCAACTCCTCGTCGCTCACGTCTTCGTCGGTTCGGTCCCCCGCTTCTTCTGTGTCTCGTGGCCGGACGCGGTACACACTCAGGAAGTTGCTCACGTGCCGCGCGGCTTCCTTCGTCTGCACACCGCCGTCCAGCCACGCCACCATGGCCGCGTCCCACGTCGGCGCGTCGCCGCGCAAGCCCCCTGCGAACACAACGTGCGCGTCGGCCGCGTCGGGCCTCAACGTCCACGGGTGGAAGCACGTCATGACAATGCGTGCAGATCGCTCCGCTTCTCCAGGACGTCCACGCGGCACGGGCGCCCCGAAAAAAGGTTGGCGCCTTGGGCCTCTTGTTCCGCTTGAGCACCCGCGCGCGACGAAGGTGGGCGCACCCGTCTGTCTCTGGGTAAGGCACCCAATCCACGCCTCCTCCTGCCTTCACCATGTAGTCCCCCCCAGGTTCCAGGTCCTGCTCCAATCTCGGGTTCTTACAATTCTCGCGCACCTTCTCCTTGCCCTTCTCCGTCAAGACAGCACGCTGCCGGGGATGTTCCGCATCCCCGAGTCTTGTCGGGAATGACACCAAAACCGGCGTCCAGAACGTCGCGAACTCGTGCAGGGACAAGTGCCACAGGTCGGGCACGTTCGGTCGCTGCCCATACAACATGGCCACGTCTCGGAAGGTCACCTTTCTGCGTCTCCTCTGCCGCATGTCCACTTCAGCAAACTGCGCCTTGCGCCCGCCTGCCGCGCGGTCTGCCAGGCGCTCGACCAAATCCACGCACTCGCGTCCATAAAAAGCTGTGTCTGGCACGACTTCAATGATTCCGCTGCAGTGACGTCGTCCTTCCTGGCGAACGCTCTCAGGCTCGCACACTCCACTTGCCCCCGTGCGATGCCCTTGCCGTACGCGTCGCTCATGATTCGGTTCGCTACTCGCTTCCCGATCCGATTCACATTCTCGCCCTGCAGCTGCCTGCCAGGCTTCTCTATTCCCTTGTAGCACTCCTTCACTTCGTGAAAATCCATGGGCTGCCGCTTCGCGCAGTAGTCGCAGGCGTAACCTGCCTGTGCGTCCTGTGCCATCTGCGCGACCTTGATGATTGCTGCGCCGTTCAGCTTCTTATCGCACGCTTTCCCGTACGTACAACAAACCTCTGCGATGGGGAACCGATACGGCAATTGCACGTCCGAGTTGAACCGTTGTGCGGACAACATGCATGGATGCGTGCCGTTCAGACTCTCGTGATTCATCGGCCCGCGCAGGCTTCCCGTCCGATTCCGTCGCCCTGCCTTCGGCATGTCTGCCCTGGACACACGACGATGGCACGGTCAATGAGCTGCGACGTGTGCGGAAAGTCCGCCTTACACAGCTTCGGGTTGTCCTTCCGGCGGCACGCCGGCAGGGGTTCTCGGTCCCCAGTCTCTTCGTTGTTCAAATGCACGTGGTTCTGCTTCCTCTCCTGCAGGTACTGCACGTCTTCGTCCAGGTACGCTTTCTCCCATGCCACAGCGTCGTCTGCTGCCTCCTTCTCCGTTGCTCCTGGGTCAAGGGTGCGACACTGAAACGCGGGTCTGCAAATGAGGCCTTCCTCGTTTTTGAACTCTGGCCACGACTTCTCTGCCTCATCCAATTTGCCAGTGATCCCCTCCGGTGTCATCTGCTTCGAATAAACCTGGCGGCACACGCGACTCTTATACTTCAAATAATCCTCCACGATCTGTTTCCCACGGCTTTCTACATCGTCGCGGACGATTTCGAATACCTCTTCCAGTGGTGTGTGCTGGTGCAGGCACTGGATGAAGACCTGGCAGTGCGCGTGGAGAGCCCCCGTTGACTTCTGCGCTTCGATGGACACGCAGTAGGCATCCACTCGCCCGAAGGCGACCCCCCCCCCGGGCGTGGCATTACTTCCGAACAAGTCCTGGCAAGGGGCCCCACCTTCCCCTTCATTGCACCGCGGGCAGTTCGGACAGGTCCGCAGCCCGAACAGGTGACGCAGCGTCGCGTCCACCGGGATGCGGAAGCCGTCGACGCCAGCCATTGGATCTCGCGCAAGCAGTCGTCGCCGCTCGCTCCAAGGCGGCACTTCCGCCTGCGCCGCACTCATCGGCAGGTCCATGCGCACCCCGTCCAGGTCGGGCGCCACGCTTGGCCAGCCCCGACCCCCCGCCAGCCGCAAGTGCGCTTCATCATCTGCTGCCTTGTGCACGGGGTCCTGCCGTCGCGTGCGCGACAGCCGGACCATGAGCAGGTTGTGGCCTTCGTCGGGCGAGAAGGTTACGAATATGGGGACGCCGTAACGAACTCGCAGCGCGTTCGTTTCAAAACGCATGACTCGACGCGCTTCCTGCGTCCCACCCAGTCGCCGCGACGTGTGCTCTATGTGCGTGAGCAGCTTATGGGCGGCCTTCCCCAACCCTGGCACGTGCCGCACTTTTGTCATGTCGCCGTTGACTTTCCGTTTCCTATTGTTGATGTCTACGTACTTCTCGTCGAGCGCGCGATAAATCTGCTTCGTTCCTTCCCCGATTTCCGCGGGAGTCAGCTGTTCGACCTCGCCTGTGGCGTTCGCTGCCACGTACGTGAACCACGTCCTGCTCAGGTTCACGGCCGATCGAAACACAAGGTTCCACGACACGAATCCGAAATGCCAATCGCGGCAAATCTGGCTCTCCACGCGACGACTCATTATCCGCACCCACAGCGGCAGCTCCACCCTCGGCGCCCCACTCCCCCGTCGCTGGCGCGGGCGCTTCATGAACTCTGGGCAGTCAGGCACTCCCGTGCAATACTTGAACACAAACGCGAACGCGACGCCGAAATACCAGGGCTCGAACTGATTCATCATAACGTTTCCAGTGCGCACTCGGAGCCGACCCCACTCAAGATTATCTGGGGTCGGCGGCAGAGGCGGCAGCCTTTAAGATATAAAAATGTAAGGCATTGCAACATTTCAAAGACACCTGATTTGGCGACGGGCACATGCAATGCTGAATGTATCGATGATGATGTACTGTGCCGAGGGCTGTGCTGTGCTACGCCGTGCTGAACTGCGATGTGCCATGCCGCGATTGTGCTCTATGTAGCGTTGTGGATCGAGTCCTCCCTGGCATCCGACTCCAGGAGCCGAGAAAAAAGAGCGCGGGAGGTTTGGGCCATGCTCGGCGCCTGGGGGCCTTGCTGAGGCCCAGGGCAGGAAACGACTCGGAATGAAAACCTGGTCCCTGGAGAAGGTCGAAACCACCAGGGCTGTGCTGTGCTACGCCGTGCTGAACTGCGATGT
>CAUYUJ010020500.1:80000-87500 GCA_963575745.1 Prorocentrum cordatum | reverse complement strand
CAGAGCGTTTTCCCGAACGTTCTGAAAGCGCTCTGGAACGCTCTGTCGATTCTAGGTCCGTCCGATCCACCGTCTCGTCTCCCACCCTCATCATCCCCTGGGAGCGCCATGGAGCACAAGCTGGAGGCTCCAAAGTTCGTCAACAAAAACGGGCGCGTGCCTCAGAGTGGGCTGTGCTATGAGCGATCGGACAGCACACTTGGTGCAAAAGTGTGGCCTTATGCAAAGAATGAGAACATAAGAAAGATACATAAGGACGAGGGTGGAGAAGGTGGAGGAAGGAAGAAGGCGGGAGGAGACGAGAGGAAACGGGAAGGAGGCGGGAGGAGCAGGAGGCAGGAGGATGCGAGGTAAGAGGCAGGAGGGAAGAAAGAGAATGCGGGAGAAGGAAGGAAAGAATAAAGGAAGGAAGGATGGAAGGAAGGAAGGAAAGAAGGAGAGGGGGCAAAAGTGCCCTGTTCGAAGCGAAGACCAGCCAGCAAGGAGGTGCCGTCGATGAAACAGTCCAGGCGCTCTTCAATGTGACGCTTGGCAGGGACAATCACGGTGGGCTGCCAAGTCTGACATTGAGCCGCAGTGACTGCGCAGGAGGCAGACATGGAGGGAGAGCAGGGGAACGCGGCTAACCGCCGCAAGCATAGAAAAGAGAGCTTGCAGTGTAGGCGCGTGACGCTACTAGGTGCATCACATACCCGGTGTGATGTCAAAACCGCATCTCAGCGAGACTGGGTGGTGCCCCACACTCGGTGTTACTGTCGATACCGTTTCTCGTTCCATGAGCTCCATGGGCTTTCGGTTGCTCGGTTCCTCTTCCCAGCCTTGCCCACTGAATCGGGTTGGTGGCGACGATGCCGCTGCTGCTGGCAGCGCTTGCGCTGGAGGCGTTACTGACTGCCGTGGCCCTGTCAGTTGGGCTGCGAAAGTTGGCCTTGGTGCGCATGATCTGGTCGGCGCGGTAGACGTCGTAGCCTGCAGTGCTCCACGCGTGGATGAAATTTCGGCACACGCCTGGTGGCTGCAGTGCTGGGTCGAAAGTCGGTTGGGGCAGGTTTTGGCAGTGTGCAACCCACAGGTCGCTGAACATGCTGCCTAGTTCCCTCTGCATCCTGGAGACGAAGGCGCTGTCGGACTCCCCGGGGTATTGTGCGAAGCGTCAAGAATGAAACGCCTCTGGTCTGTATGAAATGCTGGACGGGTAGGTTTCGCACGTACCTACGTCAGTGGCCACAGGGGGGAATGCATGGCGGCTAAACGGTTGTGGAGCTCTAGGGTTCAAAGCGGCGTATAAAGCGGGCACATGCGACCGCCTAGGGTCAGCGAGGCTGGTGCCCGCCAACGAACGCACGCCCTTTCTTTTGAAAAAAAGCGCACTTCCAGTCAAAAGTGTGCTCTGCGACTGTACACAGAGTTGTCGCATACACGCGACTTGGACGAAACTCCCACCACCGTGCTTTGCAAGTCGTGATATCTCGACGGCAACATGGGCCAAAACCATGAAGCAACAAAACGACGTTGCAGTCTGCCGAGTTGCACCCCGTGAGCCGAGACTGCTGCCGCCGAGGCCTACGTATGAACGACGTCCGTGGCTACTACCAAATGGGAGGCGAAAGCGTTAGATGCAGATGCTGTTGAGTGCAATCTCATGTCCAAGACCAACGTCCACTAGCGTAACGAAGGCTCCGTGGAGCTCCTTCTGACCATGGACATTCTTTCGACGTCCCAAATTGACATCATCCTCGCGTTTCGATTCGAATCAGTTTGAACCTAGTAGGCTCTAGGTGTTAGCAATACTGGGTCCGACGTGTCAGAACACAAGCGCGCGGAAAGCAACAAAAAAGGACCCCTAGTAATTCCAGTAGCACTGATCCAGCCCATCCGCTGATTATGCAGATGCATCACTGTTGCAATAGGGCTTGTCGTCTTCGCAAATTACTCGTTAAGCAACGGGGTGAGTCCCACAACTGCCGTGCCCAGCAACTCGCTTGCGGTAGACATCGGGAACTGCACGAATGCGTTCAGCATTCGCATATTAAGGATGACGGTGGTCGTTGCAAGTAAAGATTGGCTGCGTAGACTGCAGCAGCCAGGGAGGCGATAGGGCAAGACATTGCGAGAGGGGGGGCACTGGTGATGGAACTGTCTCGAGGTGAAGCTGCCCGTCAGCCAGCGGGGGTCGGCTATCAGGAGCGAACTGAGCAAGCGCAACGCCCTCCTGAGGAAAAAAACACACCTTGTCCGCAGTCCCCCCCCCCGCTCATAACAATATAGGTTGAACCGACCGTGCTGCTCGTGCCAAAACGACTTGGGCCAAGATGGCGACCGAGGGTAGAAGGGGAGGAGAGAGGTGAGATCGAGGAAGGAGAGGAGACCGAGAAAAGAGAGGGGGAGAGCCAGTAGTCGAAGGGGATAAAGGAGACGGAAGACCCAGGAAACGACGAGGGGAGGAGGGCGGGGAGGACGTGGCAAGATTCGATTGGTGAGCAATCTGGAAATGGGATCGAATCGGGATATGCGTCAGATCGAGATCGAATCGAACATGCACCAGCACAGAGTCGAAATCGAATCGGAACGGCCGCTGCGCCCAAGAAAACATCGGGCCACATCGGATCGTCGGAATCCGTCACCATGCCTACAAGATGTGGGCGTCTTGGACTGACAGGTGCTGCTGTGGAGGGTGTCTACTTTCATACAAAGGCCCCCCCCCCTCGTCCACTTTCCTTCATCCCTCCCCTCTCCCCCTTCGACGACCCAAGAGAGCCCCAAGGCGGCCCAAGAGGGTCCCAGGACGGCCGCCCAAGAGCGCCCCAAGGGACCCTCAAGACTGCATCGCAGGAGGCCAAGACAGTCACAAGACGGCCCAAACGAGTTCTATGACCGATCTGCAACGTAGTGGAGACGAAGAGTGTCACATATGTGATGGCCTTCCCCTTCCTCCAGCTCCTCCAGCTCCTCCTACTCATAACCATCATCATCATAATCATCATCATCATCAGCAGCATCATCATCAGTATCATCATCACCACCACCATCATCATCATCATCATCATCATCATCATCAGAATCAGAATCAGCATCATCATCATCATCGTCATCATCATCATCATCATCATCATCATCATCATCATCATCATCATCGTCATCATCATCATCATCATCATCATCATCATCATCATCATCATCATCATCATCATCATCATCATCATCATCATCATCATCAGCATCATCATCATCGTCATTATCATCAGCATCATCATCATCAGCAGCATCAGCATCATCATCAGCAGCAGCATCACCAGCATCATCACGATCATCATCAGCATCAGCATCATCAGCATCATCATGATCTGCATCAGCAGCAGCATCATCATCCTCACCAGCATCACCATCATCGTCATCATCATCACAACCACCAGCATCAGCATCGTCATCATCATCGGCAGCATTAGCATCATGATCTTCATCACCATCAGCATCATGATCATCATCGTCAGCAGCATCAGTATTATCATAAACATCACCACCATCATCATCACCATCATCATAATCCTCATCATCATCACCACCATCACCACCACCACGACCACCATCATCATCGTCACGGTCGTCATCCTCATCAGTATCATCATCAGCATCATCATGATCATCAGCATCACCATCATCATCATCACCATCATCACCATCAGCATCACCACCACCACGGCCACCAGCATCATCATCATCACCATCATCACCATCAGCATCACCACCACCACGGCCACCAGCATCATCATCAGCATCATCATCGTCATCGTCGTCATCAGTATCAGTATCATCATCAGCATCATCATCACCGTCATCTCAATGATCATCATCGTCCTTATCATCAGTATCATCATCACTACAACCAACAGCATCAGCAGTATCATCGTCAGCATCACCTTGTGTATCATGATCATCATCACAACCATCACCACCAGCACGATCACCATCATCATCAGCATCATCATCATGATCGTCATCGTCATCGTCATCATCATCATCAGCATCATCAGCAGCATCATCAGCAGAATCATCATTATTAGCAGCAGCATCACCACCACCACAACCACCAGCACTAGCATCAGCATCTGCATCAGCATCATCATCCCCATCATCATCCCAATCATCATCCACATCATCCCCATGTTTCTTATACTTCTCATCATTCTCACAAAGGCTCTCCCAAGCCTGGAGACACGATGTGTCGCACGCAAAGGCCTTCCGTGCCCCCTCGAACAATCTCCACCCAGTACGCTTGGCTGGCACGGTGGCCGGCCTTGCCGCAGGCAGCTGAAATCAGATCCTTATCGGATCGGCCGGCCAAAATTGGCATTGCATCGGATCGATCGGATCGATGGGATCGAACTGGACCCTGCGTCGTGCACTCTCCGAGCAGGCGCACATTGCAAAATCGTCGTCTTTCGTGGGCGGGCTTGGCAGCACGCATCAGGTTCTTCCGCTGGTCCGCGGTGCACCGCATGCCTCCACCAGGGGCGGCCCCGGGGATGAGGTCTCCTCCTTCTCCTCCTCCTCCTCCTCCTCCTCCTCCTCCTCCTCCTGCTTCTCCTCCTCCTGCTCCTCGTCCTCACCCCCCTCCTCCTCCTCATCCTCCTCCTCCTCCTCATCCTCCATTCCGTTAGCTTAGAAATAACTCCTCCCTGTCGCACTCCGAGGCCGGTAGAAAGGGCGGGCCGAGCGTTTCGCCTGAGACTTCCTCACCACTTATGACCCTGAAGCTTAGACACTGGCAAGAGAATTGCTCATGGAGGGCGAGTCGCGTCCAAAATGTGGCTCTCGCCATAGCGCCGCGCACATTCGTTGCAACAAAAATGCAAAGAGAGTTTCACGGATTGCGGGCGGAACGTTTTTTAAATGCGCCTCTCGACTCAGCGTCGCGCACATTCGATGCAAAAAAATGCAAGAGTTTCACGGATTGAGGGCGGGTCGTTTTCAACATGTGGCTCTCGTCTTAGCGCCGCGCGCATTCGTTGCAATAGATTGCAAGATTTGCACGGATTGGAGGCCAGTCGTTTTCAAAATGTGCCTCTCACCTTAGTGCCGCGCACATTCGCTCAAAAAAAATGCAAGAGTTTCACCGATCGAGGGCGGTTACTTTTCAAAATAAAGCTATCGCCTTAGGCCCGCGTACATTCGTTTTCCAAGAGTTTCACGGATGCTCATTGCGTGCCAGAAATGGTGCTTTAGAAGGCGTCAGGATTAAGAAGGCGCAACAAGTACGTTCAATCGCGGTGCTGAAGTCCCAGGAAAGGTGTCCTGGAACGCTGCCAGATCGTCAAGACGCAACAGCCATGTTGATTCGTTGCGTTGGACTCCCGAGAATGGTGTCTTGGCACGCTTCAGGGTCCTCAGACGGCTGTCTTCCAACGGGGCAGTTCCCTCAGCGAAGTTTATTATAATATCGTTGATGGGTATTGGGTTTCCACCGTTCCTCATCCTCCTCCTCCTCATCCTCCTCCTCCTGCTCCTCCTCTCTCTCTCTCTCTATCTCTCTCTCTCTCCTCCACCTCCTCCCCCCCTCCTGCTCCCCAGTCCTCCTGATCCCTCCTTCCTCCTCCTCCGCATGCCGCCGACGACGACGACGAGCAACACAACCCACGACGACGGCAGGAGGGGAAGAGAGAGAGAGAGAGCGAGAGAGGCAAAGACGGAGGGGGGCAGAGGCCAGAGCAGGACGGGCGCCAAGAGCGCCCCGCAGGACGACCCCTCCCAGCTCGGCGGGGACCCCCGGAGCGCCGAAGCTCAGACGATGGCGAACATCGCGCCCCGCGCTGGGCGACGCGCGGCCATCTTCGCGCCAGCCCTCCTCCCTCCTCCCTCCTCCCTCCTCCCTCCCTCCTCCCTCCTCCCTCCTCCCTCCTCCTCCTCCTCCTCCCTCCTCCTCCCTCCTCCTCCTCGCCCTCGCGCCGCCCCCCGCCCCGGGGGGAAGCGCCACCGCTCGGCTCCAGGCCGCGGCGCGCGGCGCTCGGCCACGGCGCCCAGAGGATCCCGGGGCGGCCCTGGAGGACGCCTCGGGCGCGGCGGCCCTCTCGGAGCGCCCCCGGCCGCTCCGAGGGCGCTCTGGAACGCTCTGGAACGGATTCGTCATCGTCCTGTGGCCCCGCCCGAGGGTCCGAGGGGGGGGTGGGGGACACGAGGAGCGCTCCGAGAGCGCTCTGGAACGCTCTGGAACGGATCCGTCATCGTCCTGTGGCCCCGCCCGAGGGGGGCTGGGGGGACACGAGGAGCGCTCGTGTTTCCACTGGCCCTCCACCGGAACCTCTCTCCTGCAGCGTTCGGGGCCCATCAACCAGCGCCACTCCCTATCCGTCGTCCGGCGGCGGGGCGGACGCCATGCCGGAGGGATGAGGCCAGGGGAATGTAAGAGAAAAGGGGGGTCATTATGGAGAGGTCGTCTTGTTTCTGCCGACTTTCCGCGCTGGCTACCGCCAGCCTTCGGACAGGGCTGCTTCGAATTCTGTCACTCATCGTGCTGCTGCTGCTGCTGCTGCTGCTGCTGGTCCTCCTGCTGTTACTTGATCCCTTCGTCGATGGCGTTGTCGCCTTCCCCACGCCTCTCATCGTGTCACCTGGACCCAGAGCTTGCGGTATGATCGCGTCCCTGCGGGCGACCTGGGATTATCCCCCAGACGCCCACCTGTTCCTCAACCAAGCGCGACCCTGTGCCCCCCGCTTCTAACGATCCACTGGGAGCCAGGACAATGAGGGAGGGGGGGAGTAAGGAGAGGTCGACTCCCCCCGCAGGCGCTGCAGAGCGGCTCCTCGACCCCGGACGCCTCCCTGAACAGACGGCCCGCTCCCGACCAGGATCGGCTTCAGGATCTGCCTTTCTGGGCCTGCGTCCTACCTCTCGCCCGACAGACCCAGCATCTGGCCGGAGGGTTCCAAAGGGGTTCTGTTGCAGAGGGGGCTTTCCAGGAGGGGCCCCCCAGTGGCTTCGCGCCCCCTGTTTTGACGAGGCTCCGAGGCCCCTGGGGGCTCTCTGGAAAAAAAACCTCCCCAAAAACCCCATTTGGAACCCTCTGGTCTGGGGCCGGGTCCTGGCACTCCCGCCCCGGAGGCTCAGGATGCCGACACTTCGGGGCTGGGATCGGGCGTCCGGGGAGGGGCCCGGGGCGCGGGGCCCGGAATCCCACCAGGAGCCCTCGGGGCGTGCCTGGTGCCGCGAGGTTGCGCTTCCCACCCGCGGCTTCCCCTGCGGGGAGGGGTTTGCCCCTCCCCCTGCTCCCTCCTCTGGCCTAGACGGGCCCACCTGCATCCGAGGAGGCCCAAGACGGCTCCAGGATGGCCCCAGGTAGCCCAAGACGGCATCCAAGATGGAGCCAAGATGGCGCGAGATAGTCCGAGATGGCTCAAGGTGTCCTTCAACATGCCTCCAAGAGGCCCGCCAAGACGGTCCCCCCACGTGGCCACGGAGCCTCTCAAAATCCCCGAGAGGCATTTGGGAGAGTAAAAAACTAGTGG
>CAUYUJ010020500.1:65000-75000 GCA_963575745.1 Prorocentrum cordatum | reverse complement strand
GGGCAAGCTAGGTGCGCTCGCGTCATATCTGACATCCTACCCCTCCCTCCCATCCCTTACCATGGCGTAGATCCCCTCTCTACTCGCACAGTCGGATGTCGAGCAGGGCAAGGATCCCGAAAGGGTACGCGATGCTTTGTAGAGCACGGCGTGGCATGGCGTAGAAGAGCACCGCGAAGCGTACTATCAACCTAGCATTGCATTGCATGCCGTGGCATGGCACGGGAAATGACGCCAGGGCTGCAGCGGGAGCACGAATCGAAACGAGCGGAAGCGCGGAAATGAGGCCAGCGCTGCACCGGGAGCACGATTCGGAACGAGCGGAAGCACGGAAAAGAGGCCAGCGCTGCAGCGAGAGCAAGATTCGGAACGAGCGGGGCCCGAAAATGAGGGCCGGCGCCTCAGCGAGAGCAGCATTTTGGGACAAAATGCAAGCGAAAACCTAACTCCGGGGAAGGCTTCCCGGGCGCCAGAAGCAGAAGTTCAGCATTTTCAAATGAAAAAATGTTATTGGAATGGCCTTTTTTTCGGCGCCGCCTCGGAACTCGATTTTCCGGCGCCGGCCAGAACCGGCTCCGGCCCCGGCCCAGGCGCCGGCCCGGGCGCCGGCTCGGGCGCGCAGCCCGGGCGCCGGCTCGTGCGCCGGCCTCGGCGTCGGAATCGGCCTGGGAGGCCTCCCGGGCGCCGGAAGCAGAAATTCAGCATTTGCACAAGAAAAAATTGTATTCGAATGGCCTTTTTTCGGCGCCGCCTCGGAACTCGATTTTCCGGCGCCGGCCGGAACTGGCTCCGGACCCGGCCCGAGCGCCGGCCCAGGCGCCGGCTCGGGCGCGCAGCCCGGGCGCTGGCGGAAATGATTCCAGCGCTGCAGCGGGCGCACGATTCGCAACGAGCGGGGCCCTAAAATGAGGCCGGCGCGCCCAGCGAGAGCAGCATTTGGGGAAAAATAACAGCGAAAACCCAACGCTGGGGAAACCTGAGCGTAGAAAACAATACGCGGGGGGGGGGGGGGGGGGGGGCAAATATTCCCAAGACGTCATCAGGGGAAGAGGGAGAGTAGTAATTCATATTGAACAATTGCGGAGGAGAGGAGACGGGAAAGGGGGGGGACGGGGGGAGGGGGGGGAGGGGAAGGAGGAGGGAAGAGGGAAGAGCGAGGAGGAGATGAGGGAGGAGGGAGAGGGAGGAGGGCGATGGAGGAGGAGGAGGAGAGGAGGAGGAGGAGGAGAGAGGAGGGGAGGAGGGAGGAGGGATGAGGAAGGAGAGAGGAGGAGAGGAGGGGGAGGAGGAGGAGGAGGAGGAGGAGGAGGAGGAGGAGGAGGAGGAGGAGGAGGAGGAGGAGGAGGAGCGCCAGCGCGCCTAACGCAGGGGTCTGGTGGCTCACACCCCTGCGCCTGGAAACGGCGGCCTAGCACGACGACGGCACCAGCGCGAACACAGCGCTGCTGCAGGAGGACGCACGAGGACAGCACTTGCACGAGGACAGCACTAGCACGAGGACAGCACCGGCACGAGGACAGCACAAGCACGAGGAGGGGAAGGGGCGCCGAGGAGGCGCGCCGAGGAGGAGCGGCGGGGCCAAGGAGGAGGAACGCCGAGGAGGAGCGCCGAGGAGAAGCGGCGGGAGCGGGTGGCGGTGGCGGCGGCCGGGAGCGGCGGCGGGGCGGCTCCAGCGGCGGCGGCGGACGGACTGGGGGTGAAAGGAGGAGCGGCGCCCGGCAGAGGGCGGCGGGCGCGGGCGCGGGCGCGCGCGGCGCGGCCCGTGGCGCGCGCGGCCCGCCCCGGGGCCCTCCTCGAACCCGACGGCCCTGGGGCACAGAGGACAGGAGGAGGAGGAGGAGGAGGAGGAGGAGGAGGAGCAGGAGGAGCAGGAGGAGGAGAGGAGAAAAACGAGGAGATGACGAGGAGGAGGGGAGGTGGAGGAGGAGGAGGAGGAGGAGGAAGAGGAGGAGGAGGAAGGAAGAGGGAAGCGGAAGCGGAAGCGGAGCGCGCTGAGTCCGCCGGCCGGCCGGCGGGCCCCTTAGGAGCAGCGCGGGTGGGCCGGAGCCCGCTGACTGAATGTGGTGGAGGAAGTCGTCTTCCCAACTGTCCCAAAATATTTGATCACATGCATAGTCCAGCCAATGTTGAATGTTCCCCCAATTCGGCTTTGTACAAATTGGGATATGTCGTCGCACCACCGCTTGCGTGGTCTTCCATGCCTGCGCTGTGCTATCTGGAGGAAGGAAGGGGGAGGAGCGAGGAAGGAGGAGGGAGGAGGAGGAGGACGAGGAGGAGGGAGAAGGGAAGAGGGAGGATGGAGGAGTGAGGAAGTAGGAGGGAGGAGGAAAGAGAAGGAGGGAGGAGAGAGGAGGGAGGAAGGAATGGTTCCGGCAGTTCGGATTTTGAATTATGGGAAGTAAGTAAACAACTCAGAAATCGTAAGCCCGGAGGTGCGTAGGACACAGGATGAACAGGGACGAAGAATGAACAAAGCAAAAAAAACAATACAAATACGATACAGGTTGAACTACGCCACGCTATGCTGACAGCTTCGCTGCGTGGATAAACTGCCGCCAAGAAGCTTCGTTAGTCAAGACTGGGGTCAGATTGGCAATACCGCCTGCCGCTACGCAGGCAACGCGCAGCACTTGTCGTCCAGTCCGAAGCTTTCAATTCGACGAATGTCGACCTGGGGAAAATCCAGCACTTAAGCCGCAGGCGGCCTCGCAGACCAGATTTTTTCCCGCTTACCCGGCGGCCCCCACGGCGATGGGGTGCGGGGCCAACTTTGGCGCCGCCGGGCCGAGAAGGGAGGGAGGTGGGGAGGGAAGGAGGAAAACAGCGCGGGGGGCAATTGACGCCATCATGGGAAGCTGTGAAGGTGTGGAGGCACGTTGGACCCTCCTCTAGAAACGTTCTCGTTGGCCGAAGGTCCCTAAAGGAGTCCTCGGCCCCCTCCGGTGGATATTGACGCCTTCATGTATAGGTTAGGAGATAACCCACGCAGCCCCTATGATGGAAACTGCGCGGGGTGCGAGGCCAGCTGACGGCCCTCACGGGTGAGGCCTAAAGACGGTCCTCACCCAAGTAGGGGGGCGAGAAGGAGGGGGCGCGCGCGCGCTTCTCGGCGAGGTGGCTCCTGCCGATGGTCCTGAGGCGGGATTTCTGAAAAAGCGACCCCAAACTGCATACACATGTTCGACTCCGAAACGTAATATGTCTTGCGCACTCAGGGAAGGGAAGGAGGGGGGAGGGGGTGGAAATTGTCCGTCCCAACTGCTGGATTCACCTCCAGGGCAGGGGGAAAGCGGCTCGCAACAACTGATGGCCGAGAGCGCACAATTGAATTCCGGGCAGGATGCAAATCTGCACCGAGCGACAGGGGGACCCCATTTTGTTAATTGAAGTCCCGGCCGGAAATGAACAAGAGTAGCCATGGTCGGCGGCGGCCAGGCGGCGGAGGCGGCGTGTCCTGACAGGGGCGCTCTTGGGCCTGAGGCTGGCTCGAAAGCGGGATCGGAGAACCCCCCCCCCAACGCCACCGCCTAGGCGGGCAGCGGGGAGGGGGGCAAGCGGTCGGAAGGTGGAAGAGTAATCACACAGCGACACGCCGCCACGGCCGGACACGGCTCGGAAAACAGGAGCGGGGGGCCCAGGGATGGACCGAGGACCACCGAAGCGAACATAGACCAGAAAATGCCCTTGCGGTTTGGGGGTCGCCCGTCCTTGATAAGCACGGGTTAGGTGGTGGGGAGCGGGGCCGACCCCCAATGGCGACGCTAAAACGGCAAGGATCGACACGTCACCCGAATGTGCGGGGTGTGAAAAATGTTCAGCGCCCCTTGGCGGCAAGTGTAAAAGGTGGGGGAGGGGCCAACATGCCATAATGAATAGGAGAACTGACGTTGACAGACACAATGAGCCGGCAGGGGAATAAATCCCGTTCACGACTTCAGGGAGGAAAACAGCGCGGGTGGCAATTGACGCCATCATGGGAAGCTGTGAAGGTGTGGAGGCACGTTGGACCCTCCTTTAAGGACGTCTTCGTTGGCCGAGGGCCCCTAAGGGACTCCTCGGCCCCCTCCGGTGGATATTGACGCCTTCACGTAAAGGACTGTAAAGGTGTTGGGGGGAACCACGCAGCCCCTATGATGGAAACTGCGCGGGGTGCGAGGCCTATTGACGGTCCTCACGGGTGAGACCTACAGATGGTCTTCACCCGGGGGGGGGGGGGGGGCGATCGGGCGGGGGCACGCGTTTCTCGACGAGGTGGCTCCTGCCGATGGTCCTGAGGTGGGATTCCTGAAAAAGGGATCCCAAACTGCATACACAGCTTCGACTCCGAAACATAGATTGCCTGGCACACTCGGGGAAGGGAAAGAGGGGGAGGGGGAGGGAATTGTCCGTTCCCACTGCTGGATTCACCGCCAGGGAAAGGGGAAAGCGACACGCAACAACTGACGGCCGAGAACGAATTCCCAACATGGTGGAAATCTTGCCGAGGAGGCCTCAGGAAGAATCTGGCAACAGGAGGCCTCAGGAGAAACCCCAACGACCCCCAGGACGTCCCAGGAGGCTTCAGGAGGGCCCAGGAATCCCCAGGTAATTCCAGGAGGCTTCAGGAAGCCCTAAGAAGTGTCAGGAAGCCGACGGGGAATACCAGGAAACCCTAGGATGCCCCAGGAGGCTTCAGGAGGATCCACGAGGCCCTGGGGAAGCCCTGGGAAGCCCCAGGATGTCCCAGGAGACCCTGGGAGGCCCCAGGGGGCCCTAGGCGCTCGACGAATTGGCGAGCGAAACATGTGCACCGCGTCTTAGCGGGAGCGCAACGTTCAGAAAACCTGCGCGCGGCGCCGAAGCGAGAGCGACATTTCGCCCTGTAGCGCGCGATGTGCACCGCGCCCCTTTCCTGCCACGCATTTGGCAAAGCCGACGACAAGAAATCCCCACTGAGAAGAAACATGCCGACTCCGTATTCATTTTTTACAAGTAGAATGGCCCCTCCCACTTGGTTGCCCCAGGCGTCCGCGCGCGATGTGCACCGCGTCCCATTCCTGCTACGCATTTCGCAAAGCCGACAACAAGAAAGGATATGTTGAGAGAAAAACGACGACTTTGTATGGATTGTTTGCAGTTGGGATGGAAGGGGCCAGATGGAACCCGTATCGGCCGGCCACAGGGGGGAGTAGGAAAATACTCTAATACGGAAAAAGAATAGGAGGAGGAGGAGGAGGAGGAGGAGGAGGAGGAGGAGGAGGAGGAGCTCTCCCGCCCCCGCCCTTCCCGCCCCGCCTAACCCCCCCCACTCTGGGGCCCGAGCACGAGCCCGAGCTCAAAGGCCGAACCCGAGCCCGAGCCCGAACCCCAGCACGACCACCCCACCATCCCGTCGACCGGTTGTTATTGTGGCCCGTTGGGTGTTAGTGTGGCCCGTTGGGTGTTAGTGAGGCCCGTCGCGCGGCCGGATGGGACTTACTGTGGCCCGCGATGGCCGTTCAATGAAAAGTAATCTGGAGAGATTCGCAATCTTTAAGCGAGTGCCTTCCCGCGCAGGCAAGATTGGCCAGAGTAACCCCCACCTGGAATCAACGTAATAATGTAAAAATGCTAATACGAATAATAACAAAGCTCGTAGTAGTCTGCCGACCCCTTGGGGCTCATCGGCGTGTGAGATCTTCCCCCTCCCAAAGCCCTCCCCCGGGAGCCCGGTCCGGTCGATTTGGAGGGGGGGGGGTCCGGCCAAATTCCCCGATTCCCCCGGGGGGGTCTGGCCAAATTCCCCGATTCCCCCAGGGGGGTCATCCGCTCCCGAAAATTCTGCAAGGACTCCTCCGGTGGCCTCGAAATGGCCCCGGGACGCCAAACGAGCGCTCCAAGACGCCCAAGGTGGCCCAAAGACGGGCCACGAGGCCTCCTAGACGGCAAAAGAGGTCCCCACGAGGCCCCAAGAGGCCTCCAAGATGCGCCCCAAGAGGGTCCCTAGACGCAAAAAGTGGCCCATTCCCTCCGTTAAACGTACATTTTTCACAAGTTCGCCTTCTGGGTTTCCCGATGCTCCCAGACGGCCCAAGAGACCCCCAAGACCGCCCCAAGACGGCCCAAGAAGCCTCCAAGAGGGCCCCAAAATACCCCAAGAGGGCCCCAAGACGGGCCAACAGGCGTCCAAGACGGCCCAAGTGGGCCCCGAAAACGGCCCCAAGAGCGCTCCAGGAGCGCTCCGAGTGGCCTCCAAGAGAGCTCAATATGGTCCCAGACGGTCCAAGAGCGATCAAAGACACCGAAGACGGCCTCCAGACGGCCCAAGATGCCCCCAAGAGGCCCCAAGAGGCATCCAAGATGCGCCCCAAGAGGGCCTCTAGCGGCAAAAAGTTGGCCCGTTCCCTTCGTAAAACGAATAGTTGTCACAAATTCGCCTTTTGGGCTTTCCGACGCTCCCGGACGGCCCAAGAGGCCCCCAAGACCGCACCAAGACGGTCCAAGAAGCCTCCAAGAGGGCCCCAAGACAGCCCAAGAGGGCGCCAAGACGGCTCAAGAGGCGCCGAAGACGGCCCAAGAGAGCCCCGAAGACGGCCCCAAGAGCGCTCCAGGAGCGCTCCGAGTGGCCTCCAAAAGAGCTCAATATGGTCCCAGACGGTCCAAGAGCGATCAAAGACACCGAAGACGGCCTCCAGACGGCCCAAGACGCCCCCAAGAGGCCCCAAGAGGCATCCAAGATGCGCCCCAAGAGGGCCTTTAGACGCAAAAAGTTGGCCCGTTCCCTTCGTAAAACGAATAGTTTTCACAAATTCGCCTCTTGGGCTTTCCGACGCTCCCGGACGGCCCAAGAGGCCCCCAAGACCGCACCAAGACGGTCCAAGAAGCCTCCAAGAGGGCCCCAAGACAGCCCAAGAAGGCGCCAAGACGGCTCAAGAGGCGCCGAAGACGGCCCAAGAGAGCCCCGAAGACGGCCCCAAGAGCGCTCCAGGAGCGCTCCAAGTGGCTTCCCAGAGAGCTCAACATGGTCCCACACGGTCCAAGAGCGATCGAAGACACCCGAGATGGCCTCCAGCTGGCCCAAGACGCCCCCAAGGGGCCTCCAAGATGCGTCCCAAGACGGTCTCTAGACGCAAAAAAATGCTCCGTTCCTTCGTAAAACGCATAGTTTTCACAAATTCGCCTCGTGGCTTTTCCGACGCTCCAAGGCGGCCCAAGAGGCCCCGAAGACCGCCCCGAGACGGCCCAAGAGGCCCCCAAGACGGCCCCACGACGGCCCAAGATGGCCCAAAGACGGCCCAAGAGGTCCCTAAGACGGCCCAAGAAGGATCCAAGACGGCACCAAGAGGGGCCCAAGAGGGCAACCATAAATTCAAACGAGCCCCAGGGGGCCCCAAGAGTGCCCCAAGAGGCCGCCAGAGGCCCCCAAGAGGCCGCCAAGACGCCCCAAGGAGCCCCCCCAGGAGGCCTCCAAAAGACCCCCAGACGCTTCCGCATTGCGAGCCGTCAAGCCAACTGCAATGCACTCCGCGCACGCAGCCTTACTCTTCCTCGCGACGTGCTCACAATCTTGCTCGGCGCTAATGTGCTGCTGCTACGCGAACTGTTTCGTGCGCGCTGCGAACGTCAACAGCCTCTTCACCCGTTTCGACTCATCTGCCACATCTTTCGCGGCGATGCTTCGCTGATCACAGTTTCCGCGCGCTACTCTTGCTCCTTTCGTCTTCCGGTGGTCCTCCACTTGGTTGAGGGTCGAAAGGCCGACCTCCCAGAAGGACACCCCGCACCCGGGTGCACAGCACGCAAGGCGCTCGCAAAACACGCCCCAGACCACGGGCATCACGCAAACATTTGGACCCCTACGTATCTGCCACCACCCGCGCGCGACACCGCACCCTCACACAAGACGCCGCTGGCCAGAAACTCCTGGCATCGCAACAGTCACACAAGGGGTCGGCGGATGTGGCGCAAGCCTGTAGAATAATACTAAAAATATGTAGTAGTAGTAGTAGTAGTAGTAGTAGTAGTAGTAGTAGTAGTAGTAGTAGTAGTAGTAGTAGTAGTAGTAGTAGTAGTAGTAGTAGTAGTAGTAGTAGTAGTAGTAGTGGTAGTAGTAGTAGTAGTAGTAGTAGTAGTAGTAGTAGTAGTAGTAGTAGTAGTAGTAGTAGTAGTAGTTAGTAGTAGTAGTAGTAGTAGTAGTAGTAGTAGTAGTAGTAGTAGTAGTAGTAGTAGTAGTAGTAGTAGTAGTAGTAGTAGTAGTAGTAGTAGTAGTAGTAGTAGTAGTAGTAGTAGTAGTAGTAGTAGTAGTAGTAGTAGTAGTGGTAGTAGTAGTAGTAGTTGCTGTTGTAGTCGTCATAATAATAGTAGTGGTAGTAGTAGTAGCAGCAGCAGCAGCAGTAGCAGTAGCAGTAGTAGTAGCAGCAGCAGCATTAGTCGTAGTTAGTAGTGGCAGAATCAGCAGCAGTAATAGTAGTAGTAGTAGTAATTTGAATAATACTGATAGAAGCAGTAGTGGTAGTAGTGGTAGTAGCACTAGTAGTTGCAGTAGTAGTAGTAGTAGTAGCAGCAGTAGCAGTGGCAGAATCAGTAGTAGTAGTAGTAGTAAAAGTAGGCCTAGTAGACGTAATTGTACTACTACTACTACTACTACTACTACTACTACTACTACTACTACTAACACTAGTAGGCGTAGTAGTGGTAACAGTCGTAAGAGTAGCAGTCGTAGTAGTAGTAGTAGTAGTAGTAGTAGTAGTAGTAATAGTAGTAGTAGTAGTAGCAGCAGTAGTACTAGTAGTCGTACTAGTAGGATTAGTAGTAGTAGTAGTAAAAGTAGACGTAATCGTAGTCGCAGTCGTAGTCGTAGAAGTAATAGTAGTAGTAGTAGTAGTAGTAGTAGTAGTAGTAGTAGTAGTAGTAGTAGTAGCAGTAGTACTAGTAGTACTAAAAGTAGTACTAGTAGTAGTAGTAGTAGTAGTAGTAGTAGTAGTAGTAGTAGTAGTAGTAGTAGTAGTAGTAGTAGTAGTAGTAGTAGTAATAGTAGTAGTCGTAATAGTAGTAGTCGTAGTAGTATCAGTAGTAGTAATAGTAGTAGTAATAGTAGTCGTCGTAGCTAGTACTAGGGCTAGTATGTATACGAATACGAATACTAGTACTGAGATTAGTAGTTGTCGTCGTAGTAGTAGAGAGGGAAAGATGGGGAAGGAGGGAAGGAGGGAGGAAGTGAGGAGGGAAAGAGGGAGGACGAGGAGTGTCATGGAATTGGTAGAAGGAGGGATGCGATGGAGTGGGGATGACTCCAAAGGAGTGCTGAGGAGTGCAATGGAATGGGGGGGGAAGGAAAGAGGAGAGAGGAGGGAGGAGTATGGAGGGAGGGGGGAGAGCGAGGGAGAAATCAGGAGGAGGCAGGAGGAGGACTGCCATGGATTGGGGAGGCGTAAAAGAGTAGTGCGACGGAGTGGGGAGGACTCCAGAGGAGTGGGGAGGAACGCCGAAAAGCAAGATGGAGGGAGTTTCGAGGAGTGGGGAGGGATGCAGAGGAGTACGGTGAAGTGCGGAAAAGTACAGTGGAGTGGGAAGGAGTGCGGAAAGGGGGGAGGAATGGAGTGAACTGCGGAGTAGCGCCGAGGAGTGCGACGGAGTGCGGAGGAATGGGAGGCTCTGGAGGGCTTCCTGGAGGGCTCTTTGGAGGCCTCCTTGGAGGGCTCCTTGGAGACCCTCAAGGCCTCGGAAAGCCCAAGAGGCTCTTCGGCTACTCCAAGAAGCTCTTCGGAGAGCCCACGAGGCTCTTCGGCTACTTCAAGGAGGCCGGTCGCCAGCCCCCCGAGGCTCTTCCGAGAGGCTCTTCGGTGAAGGGAGGGGAGGAAGCTCTTTGGAGACTCCCCCCCTTCACCGTACTCGTTGATTGACACCCTCCGGAGGAACCCTGGCCATACTAACACCCACCAGGGCCGCACAAACAACCAACGGGCCACAGTAACACCTTATCTCCACCATCCCGCCCCGGCGGGCCTCGGCGGCCCCCCCCCCCTGCGGGCGGGCGCGCGCG
>CAUYUJ010020500.1:30000-62500 GCA_963575745.1 Prorocentrum cordatum | reverse complement strand
CCTCCCCTCCTCCTCCTCCTCCTCCTCCTCCTCCTCCTCCTCCTCCTCCTCTCCTCCTCCTCCTCCTCCTCCTCCTCCTCCTCCTCCTCCTCCTCCTCCTCCTCCTCCTCCTCCTCCTCCTCCTATCGGCCACCAGCGGCGCTGAACCTTGAACGCCCGCGGCGGGGCTGCCGCTACGTCGAAACGACGCAAACCTGCCGTACAGGAAGAAGTGTGCCGCTGGCTGGGCCTTCGGTAGCTCGTGCGTCCTCTTCGTTTTTGGGGGAGACCGTCTTGCAGTCGCCATGGGGCGCCTCGGGCCCCGAGGTTTCAGGCATCTTGGAAACCTCGGTGTCTGAGGCAAGGGTCTGTGGCTGCGAGGTTGGCACGTCAAAAGCGAAGCTACGTTCTTCTTATTATTCTTATTATTATTATTATTCTTCTGCTTCTTATTATTATTCGTAGTCTTCTTATTATTTTTCTTATTTTTCTTCTTCTTATTCTTCTTCTTCTTCTTCGTCTTCTTCTTCTTATTCTTCTTCTTCTTCTTCTTATTATTCTTCTTCTTCTTCTTCTTCTTATTATTATTCTTCTTCTTCTTATTATTCTTCTTATTATTCTTCTTATTCTTATTCTTCTTCTTCTTCTTCTTCTTCTTCTTATTATTCTTCTTCTTCTTCTTCTTCTTCGTCTTCTTCTTCTTCTTCTTCTTCTTCTTCTTTTTCTTCTTCTTCTTCTTCTTATTATTATTATTATTATTATTATGCTTATTCTTCTTATTATTCTTCTTATTATTATTCTTATTATTCTTCTTATAATTATTATTATTCTTATTCTTCTTATTATTCTTCTTATTATTCTTCTTCTTATTCTTCTTCTTCGTCTTCTTCGTCTTCTTCTTATTCTTCTAATTATTCTTATTATTATTATTATTTTTCTTATTCTTATTCTTCTTCGTCTTCTCATTATTATTCTTCTTATTATTATTCTTCGTCTTCTTCTTCTTCTTATTATTCTTAGTATTCTTCTTCTTCTTCTTCTTCTTATTATTCTTCTTATTCTTATTATTCTTCTTATTATTATTATTCTTCTTCTTATTGTTCGTATTCTTCTTCTTCTTCTTTTTCTTCTTCTTCTTATTCTTCTTATTATTCTTATTATTCGCCTTCTTCTTCTTCTTCTTCATCTTTTTCTTCTTCTTCTTATTCATCATCATCATCATCATCATCATCATCATCATCATCATCATCATCATCATCAACATCAACATCAACATCAACATCAACATCAACATCAACATCATCATCATCATCATCATCATCATCATTATCAACATCATCATCATCATCGTCATCATCATCATCATCATCATCATCATCATCATCATCATCATCATCATCATCGACAGCATCATCATCATCATCATCACCACCATCATCATCATATCATCGTCATCATCATCAGCGGCATCAGCATCAGCATCAGCATCAGCATCAGCATCATCATCATCAACATCGTCGACATCATCATCGTCATCGTCATCGTCATCGTCATCAGCATAATAAGAATAAGAATCGTCACCAACATCATCAACGACAACATCACCATCATCATCACCTCATCAGCAACCTCATCATCATCCTCGTCATCATCACCATCATCATCAGCAACATCATAACAACATCATTAGCATCAGCATGCTTATCATCGTCATCATCAGCAGCAGTATCATCATCATCATAATAATAGTCATCATCATCATCATCATCGTCGTCACCACCATCAGCATCATCATCGTCATCATCATCGTCATCGTCATCGTCATCACCATCATCATCGGCATCGGCATCAGCATGGTCATCGGCATCGTCATCGTCATCAGCAGCATCAGCATCATCATCATCGGAATCATCATAAGCATCAACATCAACATCAACATCTACAGCAACATCAAAGGCATTGTCTGAACCATCATCATCATCGTCGGCGTCGTCGTCGTTGTCGTGGTCGTCGTCGGCGTCGTCATGGTCATCACACCATCATCATCATCATCATCATCAGCATCATCATCAGCATCATCATCATCACCATCATCAGCAGCAGCATCGTCATCATCACCATCAGCAACAGCAGCATCACTACCCTGATCATCATGATCATCATCAGGATAAGCATCATTATCATCATCATCATCATCATCATCATCATCATCATCAGCATCGTCACCATCATCATCCGTATCATCAGCAGCATCATCATACTACTGGTACTCAACACCATCAACATCATCATCATAATCATAATCGTCGTCGTCCTCATCCTCATACTCATTGTCGGAATCGTCACCATCGTCAGAGTCATGATCATCATCAACGTCATCATCATCCTCGTTATCATTATCATTATCATTATCATTATCATTATCAGCATCATCATCATCATAATCATCATCATCATGATCGCCATCGTACTGTCATCGTCATCATCGCTACATCATGAAAACTCAACATCATCAGCATAATTGTCAACAGCACCATTATCGTCAACATCATAATCATCATCAGCATCCCCGTCATCCATATCATCACCACCACACAACCACCATCATGATCATCATCATCACCATCATCATCATCAGCATCATCATCCTCGTCGGCATCGTCTCCACCATCATCATCAGCAGCAGCATCGTCATAGTTGTCGCCATCATCGTCTCTGCTCCTCATCATCATCCTCCCCTCGTGGACTGGATGAGGACGGCGGCCTCCAGTATTGCATCTCCCCCAGCGGTAGCCAGGTTGCGGTTTGATAGCTCCGCGGGCCCCCGATTCCGAAACCGAAACCTCCTCCTCCTCCTCCTCCGCCTCCTTTAGAGCCGAGGGAACAGCGCATAGTAAAATGCCGAAGGTCCGCGCCCGCCAGGGGGGCCCAGCGCACATCCAAGAGATCCGCGCGGACACCAGAGGACTCCCCGGGGCACCCGCCGCGGAGACTCGCTGGGGCACCCGCAGCGGGGACCCAAAAGCCAGATCACGCGCGGGAAGTTGTGAATACCGGGAGCGGTCTGAGGCCCTGGGGGTCGACCGAACCGTGGACATCTTCCACGCGCAGACGGATCGATCGAAGCGCGGAAAGCCTTGGACGCCTGGGAAGCTCATGTAGGGTCGCGCGGGCACAGGGCCGCCGTCCTCAGCGCGACCACGAGGCGTTCCCTATGGGTCCGCGTCGCCTCCGAGGAGCGGCTGGCCGTCACTGCGGCGGTCACCCTCGGGGCCGCCGCGGCGCTGCTGCGCTGCCAGAGCGCGAGGCCGGCCGGCATCGTCGGCAGCACCCTGGTGCCCCGTGACAAGCTGCTGCGGCCTCGCACCACAGCGAGGTCCTGGAGCGCATGCCCGCCCATTGCAGCGCGCTCACGGGGCGCTCCCCGCGGGGCATGCGTCGCCTCCAAGGAGACGGGCCGTCGCCGCCGCTGGCGGCCTCGGAGCCGCGCTGCGCTGCTGGAGCGCGAAGCTGGCCGCCATCAGCAGCACCCCGGCGCCCTGTGTCCAGCTTATGTTGGCGTGCACCACAGCGACGTCCAGAAGCAGGTTCAGAGGGATACCTATCTGAGTCGCCAGGCTGACAACGACGGGGCTGTCCCGCGAGAGACCAAACTTGATCAGATAGTTGAACACCGCCGAGCTGAGCGCTGTAGACACTACGGTGCCCCACGGAACGAGGCGCAGTCGAAGCGGGTAGGCTCCCACCGCCAGCGCCACCGCCAGCACGAGCCCGAATATTATGGAGGCCAGACCGCCCATGTAAGCCAAGAACAGCCCGACGTCCTCTGGCCCCATGCGGTCGCCGAAGGTTGCCTTGAAGCAGACCTGGTAGACGGCGGTGCCCAGCGCGGCGAGCAGCGAGAGGAACACGCCTGGCAGGCGCAGCCAAGGCCCGCGATCCGGCGGAGCTCCTGCTCCTTCGGGAAGCTGCGGCGACTCGTGGCCGCTGCGATGCGCGCATACGGATTTCGAGGAGCAAAGATCGGCAACGCCATCCAACGTTTTGGACTTCCGCCTAAATTTCTTGGGTCGGCGCTGGCCCCTCCTCCCCTGGCGCGCAGAGCGCGCCTCCGGCGCCGCCAGGAGGGCCCAGCGCCGATCCGAGAAATACGCGCGGAGCCCCGAATGCTCGTGGTGGTGCCATTTTCTCTTCCTCGGGGAGTTTCCCGGCACTGCGATCAGCACGACGCCCATGACGGAGAGGGCCACAATCAAGGCCTGCCAGCAGCAGCGGATGGCTCTGCCGCGCACCGCGCCCGTCGCCGCCCCGCCGCCCAGCGTCGGGAGCAGCCGCGCCGACAGCAACAGCGTGAAGACGGGGCTCGTGCTGAAGAGGGCCGTGTTCAGCGACGCAGGCAGGAAGTGCAGAGCGGCGAGGTAGGAGGAAGAAGACACAGCAAGAGCGCAAACTGTCGGAGCTCCGCGCGGACTTTTTGGATCGGTGCTGAGCCTGTCCAGGCGCCGCCTCCAGCGGCGCCCCTGGCGCCTTCCACGCGCATGGGAGGGAGGTCCACCGCCGATCCGCGCAAATCCGCGCGGAGCTCTGAAAGTTTATGCTTCTGCCGCCTGCTCTCCCTCGAGATGTACGCCAGGTTCGTGGCAACGGCCAGGACGAGGAACTGCACCGGCTGCACGGCGCCGAAAGCCTCCGTCCGCAGCAGCCGCGGCAGCGCCGCGGGGCCGCGACCCGGCGCGCCGCAGGTCGAGGTCTCCCGGGCGCGCCTCACCACGTGGGGCAGCGAGAGCAGCAGCCAGGCGCTCACGTTCGCCCACGCCACCGCCGGCACGACGGAGCAGCGCTGCGCCAGCTCGTTCCGCTCCTCCGCCGAGCGCGCGAGCTGCGACACCCCGACCCACGAGGCCGAGATCGCCAGCAAGAGGCATGTGCTCGACGGCCTGTGCCCTGACCTCTCTTCCATGCACGGCTCCGGTCCGGTCTGGGTGCGCCGAGGGGGGTGAGCCCTGGAAGAGGGGTGGGCCAGCAGGCCTTGGCCCGAGGCACGTGTGCGGACGAAGGGGGGAGACCAGGGAGTTCATCGACAGAAGAGGAGGGGGCCATGAGAACAGGGAGATCCTATGGCCCCAGCCATGACATCCACACCCCGAAGCCTCACCCCCACCACTACTCGACGCCTGGTGGTCTCCGGGTCATAACTCGGGCCTCCGGCGGCCGTTCGGACCGACCCCAGGTACCCCGGGAAAGCTCTCGACGAGACGCAGCTGACGGAGCATCCCGAGGCGGTAAAACCTCCCCAGGAACCGACGGAAAGTTTCGCACCCCCCTTCCGACGGCGGTGCACCCGCCTCCTCGACGCCCACTCTTCTCTGGGGCGTCCAAGGGGGGCGGGGCATCCAAAGGAAGGGTCGCAACTCATGCCCCGACGCACGTGCGCGGCCCAGGGGTTGTCCAGCGGGCGGCGAACTGGAATGAAAGAAGGGTACATGAAATCTGAGATGACATCATGGCCTCGGCCATGATATCCACACACACACACACACACACACACACACACACACCCTGATCATCGCTCCCCCCCCCCTGGCCGCACCCGAGCTTAGACACCCCCTTTCGGTCCTCACCTCCCCCCCTCTGTGGACGCCCCCAGAGAGGTCCCACCTGCGCCGCTCGGCCCCGGCCGCCCGAGCCGCGCCGCGCGCGCCTGCGGCGGCGCGCACGGGGTGGGGGCCGCCCCGCGGCGGCTCTGGGTCGGAGCGGCTGCGGACGGATTGGGGCTCCGAGGAACTGAGCTGCGGCCTCTCGGCAGCGTGCCGAAGGGGGGAGGTTCGACGTCCTCGGGCGGTATCGTCGGCTTTCTGAGGTGTTCCCGCCTCGGGTTGGGGACGTGCCAGGCAACGTCATAGGGGGGATATCCTCAAGGGCGGGGGGTCAGGGACAACGTCGAAGTTCCAAGTCGGTCGGCTTTCGACACGATTTTCCAGCCACGGGATTCTCTCTGACAGCTGCGCCTCGTCGAGGGCGTTCCAGGGGTGTCCAGATCGTCCCGAACGGCCGCCGAAGCCAGAGAAATCATGCAAAAACCAAGCTCGGCAGCGCGCCGACAACACTTGCTTGGAAGATAGGTGCTTGAGATCGGACAATTCGCTGGGGTTTTAATTCGCCACCGTGCCTTAAGCAAGTAGTGGATTGCCCAAAGACACAGTTCTGAGAAGGTTGTAAAATTCTTAAGAGCCCGGACCACGAAATTCACGGGCGCTCTTGGGCGTTCTTGGGCGCCGAAGGGCGCTCTCAATGTGTTCCGCGTAGGCCTCTGGGTCGGTGCCCCCACCCACATAAGCTCCACAAGAGGGCAAGACAGCCCAAAAAAGGTCCTGGGAGGATCCAAAAGGGCTCCGACACGAACCACACTTTCCCGAGACCCCCAAGACGGCCCCAAGGCATTCAAGGCAATGTGGGAGTTCTTCGGTCCATGATTCGTTCAGGCGTCGCCGAAAGCATCGTTGTATAACCTGTGTAGCGCTGAAATCGGTGTTCCAATCGACATGTACACGAAAAAACAGCTGCGCACTGCAGTTGTTTTACTGCAAGGCGTTCCGACCTTCACTGCTCGACCTATACTCGACGAAAAACCATGTACGCGTTACAACGGTTGTGCCGTTTCGAAATATCATTGCCCGACTTAGTCTCGATAGTGAGACATGTTACAAAAAATATTCGGTACACCATTCGATCAGACATCGTCGAAAACATGAGTCCACACCCCAAAGCGAGATGAGATTGAGTTACTACGCGAGCCACGCTCGAAACAAATTCTGCACTAAAGCGACTGGTCACACTTGATTCACAGCGGTTCACAGAAGCTACAGGACCTTCCAGAATGTCATTCGATAACACATCGCCGGAAGCAAATATCTGCAACTTCGAGGGCACTGAGATCGGTTCACATCTCGAGTTATACTGGAAAAAATGGCGTCGCACTGCCATTATTATGCCATTCGTGGAAGTGGTTTGACTTGCGACCGAGATCTAGAGCAAGCACCGAGCGCTTCGGCATACCATTCGATCAAGCATCGTCGAAAGCGTCACTCCGCAACCTCAGGCATTGAAATGGGCTCGCTAGACTTATACTCGAAAACCAGATTGCATTGCAACTAATCGGACGCAAACCACGTGTTGGTTTGATGCTTTGGTCAGCTACAGAAACCTGATGCACTCCGACTTCATCACATTAGTTGGGGAGCGTGTCTGTAATCGCGTGGGTGCAACAACAGCCCGACATGTCCTTGTTCGAATAGGAGTTCACGGTTTACCTGTACCACCGAATTCACCGACCCGACCGAAACGGACAACGTGACAACCGAGGCCAAGTTGTCGTAAAAACGCACCACGCTGCGACACTTTACTGTGAAAACCCAGTCTTTGCCCAACCATCATTTGGTGATGGGTCCTCGTTTTGAAGAGACAACGCCCCGCGTTCTCCTCCCGCCCGCCTCATTCCCCCCGCCTCCACCGTCCTCCCATCCCACTGCGCATCATCATTATCATCGTCAGCATCCGCGCTATAATCACCGTTATCGACACCATGATCATCATCATCAGCATCATCACCCGCATCATCATCAGCAGCATCATCCTCATCGTCGTCATCATAACGAGAATGACCGTGAGAGCCCACGGGGCCATGGGGACATCATTTTCTCACGAGCAGGAGATGCAGCCGGGAGCCGAAATCACTCTGGCATGGTCCCGGTGGATGTCGCAGAAGCCCAAATCTTCAACACTCCTGGGAGAGGAGAAGAAGAAGAAGAAGAAGACAAAAAATGCGAAAATTGGTAGGCAGACGAAGAGGGCGGAAGCTTGACCCACAACGTTGTGCGGCCCCGCTTCGTCACTCCCACATACTGCACTCCATCCAAACAATGACCGTGACAGCCAACGGGGCCATGGGGACATCTTTTTCTCAGGAGGAAACGAGGCAGCTGGGAGCCGAGATCACTCTGGCATGGCCCCTGTGGATATCACAGAGGCCCGAACCTCCAGCACCCGCCCCCGACTGGTCAACTGGCTTTTAGCCGCACTCCAAATAATTCCTTCAATCTCGGTGATCAGTTATTCTGCAAACGCCCATGAAATGCTTACCCAAGACGAAACATAATTTCCGGGGGCAGGCGGCTGCAATAGCTGTCCAATGAATACCTTCCTCCGTCTTCCCAGTCAGTCCTATGCGTGGTCTGTCGGTCCTCGAACAGATACGACCACGAGGATGGCACACATGCTCGCTGCCTGCACACATACCCGCGCCCCACATAGCGACGCGGGTCCGCTTCTTCCAGCGGGCGCCAAACTGAGACATATCACAGGCATGTATGACACAGCAGTCGTAAGACAATAATTGCACAAACTGTGGGACAAACGCTGATCGCTCAAGGTAGAAGGAGCCACGCGATTTCAGAAACCAACGCCGGGATCGTCACGACACGAACCTGGCGCATCAGGAAATGTAATCAGTTGGCTCATTCGAGGCGCAGGCTTGCGCGGGTTCCGCCCACCCAGCGCACCACCCGGACGCTGTGCGCGGCTCGAATCCATTGCCAGCGACCTCGCGTCGCGCAGCTCAGCGAGGCCCCCCCTGCCTCGCTCTGTGCTCGAGGGCCCACGCACGCAGCAGTCCGCGCATCCGGTGCCCCCTGGTAGCCCTGGGTGGGAGAGCTCCCGTGGGATCCCCGGGCGGGAGCAGCCCTGGGAGGGACGCCCCCTGGCAGCCCTGGGCGGGGGCAGCAGGCTCCGCAGCGGGAAGCAGGGCCGGAGCTGGGATCGGCCCCCGCCCACCCCCTGGACCTGGCCTTCTGAGCTCGCCAGGCCCAGACCCTCGACGTCATGATCTCTTTAGAGCGTGGGCCCAAAGATTTCTCGGCCCCTCCCCAGAGCCTGGTTTTGCCTCCTGGGTCAAGCGTGACAAGCCATCTAACTCAAACGTGAAACGCCAACGTACGCACCTCAGCGGACCTACTGTTCCTCGAGTTTGCCTTTCTGACGTGCACGCCACGATGGCCCAGAAGGCGCCTGCCCGAGCGTGCTTGCTGATCCCTCTCTTCGCCCACGGCGCCTTCGGCAAGACCGTAGCGGCGGAGGTCGACCCTCAGCAGAACACCATGCTCCTGCAGCTCGGCACGGACGCCACGAGCTTCGACCTCACCCGCGTCAGTCCCTGAGGGCTTCTTGGTCCTACACTGTACAGATGGAGGATGCACCTTGCAAAGACCATGGAGGCGCTGGCGGAAGCAATCAGTTCTCAACCAACGTAGGCTCGCACGATGTTCAAGCATGTGCGAAATATGTGCGATCCGTTGCAGAGTGCGCCTTTGGTTCAATTATGGACGGTCGGACGGCTGGTGCGACTGCGACAGGCAAGCGGACGGCGACTGCTCACCAAGTCCTTACTCAGGCTATGAATGTCTACAAGATCCAGGCGACGCCAAGTCCGACGCCAAGTCCGACGCCAAGCCCGACGCCAAGTCCGACGCCAAGCCCGACTCCAAGTCCGACGCCAAGTCCGACGCCAAGCCTGACGCCGAACCCGACGCCGAGCCCGACGCCAAGCCCATCGTGGATCCCGGCGCCAAGCCCATCGCCGAGCCCGACGCCGAGCCCAACTCCAAGTGCGACGCAAAGCCCGACGCCAAGTCCGACGCCGACGCCAGGTCCGACGCCGACGCCAGCACCGACGCAAGTGCAGGCGGCCGCCGTCGGCGACCCGCACCTGCAGAATATGTTCGGTCAGCGGTTCGACTTGGCGAAGCCGGGCAAGTCTATCCTGGTCAGCACTCCACGCGGAAAGCCCGTCGAGGACGCGCTGCTTGTTGCACGGGCCGACGCACGTCGACTGGGAGCACGATGCTCCGACATTCTCTTCCAGGAAGTCAAAGTCACAGGGACATGGGCAGACAAGGCGCAGTCGGGAAGCTTCCATTCCAACAATCGCGGCGCGCGCGACAACAAGCCAAAGTGGGAGAACATCGGGCCGGCGGAGCACAGAGTCGTCAACTGCCACACTGGCGATGGGCAGCAGTATTTGAACGTCTACCTTAAGAACCTTCGGCGCGCTGGGTTTCATGTCGGAGGGCTGCTGGGCGAGGATGATTACACGGAGACTGCGACGATGTCCCTATTCGCGGCTCCTGATGGTCAAGCTCCGCATCGACAGGGCTCCACCGCAATCGGTTATTGAGCCCGCCTGCCCTGCCGTGGCACAGGATTATACATATAACGGGGAACTGGTTCCGGGGGCCATGGATTTGGGTTAGATGTTCATCCATTTAGGACTCTGGACAGAAATTCATGCGCGAACCACGCATGTCCATCTCTCGTTCAAGTGCCGTGTGGATAAGTCATGCTGGGGTATTGACTTGCATTGCGCTGCAGCCCAGGGTAGCAGCGCCTTTCACGCAGCAGAATCCAGCGAGCTGCAGCCCAAGGTAGCAGCTCATGTACAGCGCTGGCCGCTGCATCCCAGGCACTTTCTATTCATCCTCCTCCTTCCGCATGAAGACCTGGTCAGCTCCCCGCCAGGCGATTTTCCGCAATCGGGGACGCATGCGTGATTTTCCGAGACCTATCGGGTAAAACTCTCACCAATTTTGAAGACCTGGTCAGCTCCCCGCCAGGCGTTTTTCCGCAATCGGGAAAGCGTGCGAGACCTTCTGAGAGTTATCGGGTAAACTCTCACCAGTTTTAAGACCTGGTCAGCTCACCGCCACGCGTTTTTCCGCAATCGGGGAAGCATGCTCAGCACGGAAAACCATTGGATATCAGGAAGCGGCTGACAACCCCGTCGCCAGCAAATACTTCCAGAAAAACAACGTCGGTCACGGGTCGCAGATTGCAGGGCTCTGGTTAGCAGGCGTTGGAGATATTTCCTAATGCGATCTGCAGGGATCACCCGAGACGAAGCGCGGGAATCTGGTCGAGCAACCTCACTGCGAATTTGGCGACCTCCCTGCGCACCCCAGACTCCAGCTCGACTGGCATCGGCAACTGGAAGGCCCCGGCTGAAATGCTGGATCACATCGCTTCCGAAGCGGCGCCCGTCTTCTCCAGCATGCCGAGGGATGCCTAGTGCAACACCAGGCCCATCATTTTGCACCCAGCGCCGGCCACGGGCACCGCTGCCACGATGCTGTTGCCAAACAGGGCCGCTGCCTCGATGGGACGAAGGTAACACGCGTGCGAGACCGCCACCATGATCGCCATCCTGGGGAGCCCGAGCATGATCATCCCGGCCGCGATCGCCAGCGCCGCCAAACGGGGCAACGGCAGACGAGATTCGGCCAGCGTCCGTCGCGCCCAGCGTCCGTCGCGCCCAGCTCACTGCACATCTCGTGGCCCGCGGGAGCGCCGACCGAGCCTTCTTGTAAAGCTCCGGGAACGCGCAACCGAAAGCGGCGATCAGGCGGCTGGCCTCGTCGGCCCGGTGCCCCTCCATGCACGTAGAGTTGAGGCAGTCCACTACTTTGGTATCCAAAGGACAAGCTGAGAGTCCTCAGGTACAACGACACCACCCCTGGCTACACAGCGATCTTTCCTAGCACACTCATCCACGGGAAGGTTGCCACGACGGCCACCTTGTTGGCCGCATCCCGGGCTCCGGTTGATCGCCCCTTCTTCAGCTGGCCGGTCCGGGCAGAAGCTCGCCGCTGACGAGACGTCGTCGCACTGGCCCTGGCCCTCGGCATGCACTGCTGGAGCGCGTGGTGACCTACGTCGAAAGTCGCCTGGCTCCTGGAAGTGGACCTCGAGCCAGGATGTGGACCTGCGAAGAAGCCAAATTAGCCTCGTGATCCCCTGTCGGCGGGTCTCCGTTCTGCAGGGACCCCTCACATACAGGCGGGACCCCGTGGCCAACGATAGGGCCGCGATACGACTATGAGGGCGTAGGAGGTTCGAAGAGCGGGCCGGGCCTTTGACAGCCCCAAGACATAGGGGAAGGTCATCCACGATAGCGAGTACCCTCGACCCACGGGCGCTGCCAGTCCTAAGAATGCGTCGGCAACCCAGGACCACTGCATCGCCTTCGAGTTCCAGGATATTCAAGCGGTGTATCACGCGTTGGCAACGACTAGTTTCCAAAGTTGTTCGCTCATAAACTATTTGTCGATTTCGTCGAAAATAGAAGCAACATCCTCCATAATGGTTTGAGAGGCTCCAAAGGGGTTGCCGTCGTCGTCGCGCAGGGGACACGGAATAGTCGTGGGTAGAGCTGGCTTGGGGGTCCGAGGAGTCGAGGAGCGTGTGGTTCCACTCGTCGATGCATTGTTCGACCTTGAATCACAATTTTTCGGGGATCCTGCCGAATGCGCCAACGTCAGACGGGTCTGCTTGCAGGGCGCACACGCCTAGGCCAAAGGGGTCGAGGCATCGGTCGCCAGCACGGCGGGGTGCCAGCCTGCGGACCATCGAACGTTCAGCACTTCACATCGCACGGCGGGCCAGATCTCCACGATCCGGGGACCGTTCTTCGTGACAAGAGCGTAACACACCTGCAAAATGCTGTCAACTTCCCGTTGGATCAGCCCGGCCCAAGTAATATGTGCCAGAAGAACCCGAAGGAGGTGCCCACTACAGCGGCGCCGTCGCAACAGCGACTCGATAGCAAGCCGAAGTCGCCACATACTGCGGCGCTCAATGAAGAGCTTGTCGCCATCTGAAAACTTCCAGCCGAGAAAACTTAAGTGCTGGGCGCCCCGCTCGACCTCGCGTAGCATCAAGCCCTTCGGCTCCAAAGTCTCACGAATTTACCCCAGACGTTGGTCGACATTGCTCTTGTCGGCCCGATCGTGGAGACGCTGTCAACGCAGCCCGCCAAGCCCACATCCTCCCACCTGATCACCACCACTGGTAAACCATCCAAGATAGAAAGAGGTGTGGGCATGGCTGCAGACGCGACAGCACGCCGAAGACGCTTTGACATAACAGCAATCTGACAGACCACCCCATAGGAAGAACACAGAGCTGCGGAGCGACAAGTGTATCAGGGTGGAGGCGCTGCCCAGTCAGTTCCTCGGGCCCCAGGTGTCGGGCTGCCATGCACGGCAGTCGAGAGTAGCGTCGCAAGAACGATGGCAAACCCATCCTGTAAGAAAGTGTTTTGAAGCCGCCCGTGGCCACATAGGCCTGCCCGTCGGTCTCCACCTGTCTGAGCGACGAGGCAGTCGGCAGTCCAGTGGATAGGGAGTCCCTGAAAGAATCGCTACAGACGCGGGCATCGAAAACGGCGCGGATCCTCCCATACTTTTTGGCGACGAAGAACACACCGAGACAATGGGGTGTCACCGGGGCCACGATCCACTCAAGCATCCCGCGAACATAGAGGAGAGAGAGGAAGTCGGAGTAGGCGGTGGGGTTGTTTTTCAGGAGGGGGTCGACGAAAGGCTAGCTCCTGGCCTCATTAACATCCCTGAGCAAATTCACCTGATAGTCATACAACGAAGTAGAATCCCCTGGAAATATCACAGTCGCCACACAGGCAGCGGCTGCCTGATCGGGGAGGACGAGCAGTCGCCAGTTGCAGGGCCGCCGCGCGGACCCAGACCCGTCGTCACAACGTCCTGAGGCCGCGCAGATATCGCGCATAGATCCCGCACCAATAGCAGGGTCTGGTCGAGCAGCAGGTATACCAGAGTAACGTTCGCGGATATGCTTCAGCGCATCCCGCTGGCCAACATTATCCACGCAGTCGGCCGCGCCCATCACCCCCTCTGCCGACATCATCTAGAAGCAAGAGACTCCGTCATTAGCCCGGAGTCGATACTGCTGGACACGCCCACGCCTTCGCTGCACACCGCAGCACGGGAACAAAACTGACTGCTGCTGCACCACCCCCTCATGCAAAAAAATAAAGAAAGACATCCCGCTCATGATCACTGCAGGGGCGCTTACCTGCTTGACTCACGAGATCAGGCAGCGGCGGCACAGGAGGAAAACTGAAAGCGGGAGGGGCCGCGAATTCGAGGCAGGAACTGGCAGGCTCAGCACGCAGGAGGCTTCGCTGGCCTCCAAAGAAAAGACGACGGGCGGCCACTTCCCGCCACCCGATGGGGTCTCAGCCATCGTCTTTTCCGTCCTTCGTGGCCTTGTCCTTAGCTTTGGCGCTGGCCCTCTCCTCGCGAGCGTTGCGCGGCTCCTGCGTGACGAACGCATCCTTCTGGATTTCTAGTGACACCCGAGACTGCAGAGCAGGACACACTGCGACGCAGAAACGAATCCTGAGCGTCGCCGCCGTCGCCTGCACACGCGGGCATCCTGTCTCTGCACCTCTCCTCGGAGAGCTGAACTGAACGAAACATGTTCCACGGCTGCGATGTCGGGCAGGCTCAATTGGTCGAACGTCGCGATACTCTCGAGTATCTGACAGCACATCATATGGCTCCCTATGCCAACGTCGTTGTTCTGAGGCTTGTTGAAAGCTCTACATAAGCTGAGCACGCATTGGCGCGTTGAGAGCTCTACGAGGGTCCAAGCGGTAAACTGGTTGACAGTTTACCGCGGGCTCCCAGTGCGGGTCGGTTTTTGGAAGATTGCGTGAGATATCTCGTAGAGCTTTACGGCATCGATAAGCTAGCGGCGCGGGATGAACTAGTTGGCCCACCCAGCCGGGGCGGACAAGGTGGGAACTGTGGGTCGGTTTTTGGAAGATTGTGAGAGATTTTACAATCTTTGGGGGAATCCAGTATTTTATTCCCTGCAGTCGATCATGGCGCGCTTTATGGTGCAATCCTCGGGGCTGTAGCTGTAGCACAGCTCTCGAAAATTGGGGGGGCAGATTATGGCGCGTCGTCGACTTCTCAGGTCCGCAGCTG
The DNA here is from genome assembly GCA_963575745.1 of Prorocentrum cordatum. Taxonomy (NCBI): domain Eukaryota; class Dinophyceae; order Prorocentrales; family Prorocentraceae; genus Prorocentrum; species Prorocentrum cordatum. The sequence continues at coordinate 47,666 of CAUYUJ010020500.1, read as the reverse complement.
CAGAATTATTATGAAAACACCTGGCAGAACCAACTTCGTATAACGCCGAGAAATACATCTTTCTTGAGTTTTCAAGCTGATATTGAATTAAGCTTCATCGTCGTATTCTGAGCATATCAAGAGCTCTACAAGGGTCCCGCCGGTAACCTGACTGCTGGACGGTTTACCGCCGGCTCCCAGTTTGACAATTCGTTTTGGGAAACCAGATTTTGACTCCCTGCAGTCGATCATGGCGCGTTTGATGGTGCAAATCTCGGGGCTGCAACTGAAGCACAGCTTTGGAAAATTGGGGGGAACCGTCGGCAGTCGGGATGAATTTTCCCAGATGGTAATGGTTTCGTCAACTTAATTCTAGCAGGAAGCAAACTACACAGCTCCAGAACTTTCTGCATCTGTAGCAGGTTATGATGCGTTGGTCTGTCGAATCCTCAGGTCCGCAGCTGCTGTACACCACTATCAAAACACTTACCAACTTCGTACGACACCAAGAAGATACATTCTTGAGCCGATATTGAACTAAGCTTTCTCGTCGCTCTGGACACTACTTCGCGCGCGAGGGTCCCGGCGGCAACCTGGCTGACGGTTACCGCCGGCTCCCAGTTGGACAAGTCGTCTTGAAAGTCCAGATTGTGATCCCCTACAGCCGATGATGGTACGTTTAGCGTGCAATTCTCGGGGCTGTAGCAACAGCCCTTGACGTCGGCCGTCGGGATACACTTTTCCAAATGAAAATGGCTTCGTCAACTTATATCTAACAGGAAGCAAGCTACATAGCCCCAGTATCTTTTCCATATGTAGCAGGTTATGGCGCGTCGGTCTGTCCAATTCTCAAATCCGCAGCTGCAGTATTACTATCACAACGCTTGGCAGAAGCAACTTCGTAGAAAACCGGAAAAAAAAACTTCATATTTTTAAGCTGTATCGTTGCATTGGAAAAACTACTTCGTGCGTAAGGAGCTCCACAAGGGTCGCGGCGGCAACCTGGTTGACAGTTTGCCGCGGACCCCCAGTTGATCGACCAGACCAGGCACAATGTGGGAATTTGGGTCAGCTGAACGAAGATTGTGAGTGATTTGACAATTTCTTTGAAAAACCAGATTGTCGATCCAGGGATGCAGCTGCTCTCGAAAAATGAAAGGAACCATCAGCCGTCCGATATTTCTCGCACGCTTAACTCAAGCAGCAAGCACGCTACACAGCTCCAGTATTTTGTGAACCTATCTTCAGCCTGTCGAATTCGAAGGTTACTATCCACGCACTGGGCAAAACCAACAACTTTTGTATGGAGCTGAAAAATACATGATTTCTTGTTTGCATGCGCGGAAGCTTCCTCATCGCACTGGGAGCTGGCGGTGCACCGTCAACCTTGGTTACCGCTGCGGACTCGTAGAGCTTCCTCGCGAAATGCGCGCGCGGCAATCTCGCATTCCGCGCGCGCGCGAGGGCGAGGTTGCACGGTGGAGGACTGGAGGGGGAAGCAGGAGCGAGGAGAAAGGAGGGAGGAGGGCGAGGAAGAGAAGGAGGAGGAGGAGGAGGAGGAGCAGAAGGAGGGGAAGGAGGGACAGGATCCAGAAAGGCATCGTCACCTCTGGAAATCAACGAAATAAAGAATATAAACAGTTTTCTGGTTCCAACTCTGGACGCGGACCGAGTTCGGGCATCTAGGCGGATCTGATGATTTCCTTCCGATCGCTGTGCCAAACAGCTCTGTAGCTCATCTGCAGCTAGAGATATCTCAAGAAAGTTACCATCATCTCTCGGCAAAATCTGCAGAGTACAAAAAGGCTGTCGGACCCAGCTCTCGTAGCAGACCGAGTTCGGGCATCTAGACGCTTCAGACTAGCGCGTATCATTAGTTCCTTTCGACTGCTGTGACAAACAGCTAGCTCTGCAGCTCATCTCCAGCTCGAGTTCAGTCAAGAAAACCATCACCATCTCTGAAAATTAACGGAATACCATAAGTTTGTCGGACCCTACTCTGGTGGCATCTAGATACTTTAGACTAGCGCGCCTGATGATGTTGGTCTGATTGCTGTACCAAACAGCTCTGTAGCTCATCTGCAGCTCGAGTTGAATCAAGAAACGCATCATCATCTCCAGAGAGAGGGGGAAAAAAAAAAAAAAAAAAAAAAAAAAAAAAAAAAAAAAAAAAAAAAAAAAAAAAAAAAAAAAAAAAAAAAAAGTACGAATATTTTCGCGGACCCAGCTCTGGTAGCACACCGAGTTCAGACATCTAGATACTTGAGACTAACGCGCCTGACGATTCTACGTGAATTAAGTGTGCACGCCAGCTCTGTAGCTCTCATACAGCTCGAGGTGAGTACAGAAAACCGACAAAGATGGCGAGCGGGAATAACGAATACGACGACAAAACGCTATGACGAAGAGTCAAACTGGGCGCCGGCGGTAAACCGTCAACCTTTCTTACCGCCGGGAGACTCGTAGAGCTTCCTTGCCATGTACTATGTCCAAAGAATTGGCAGAGAACGAATAGTTTTTCAGCGAGCGCTGATAGCAGACTGATCTCAGGCTTCTAGATACATTTCACTACTGCCCCTTACGATTCCCTTCCCATTGCTGTACAGCTCTGTAGCTCATCTGCAGCACAAGTAAAACTAAGAGAAACAGTACCATTTCCAACAGAGTAGCAGAGTACGAATCGGTGCTCAGCCCCAGCGCTAATAGCAGACTGAGCGCGGGTGTCTAGATACTTTGAAGTAGCGCGCATGACGATTCTCTTCCCATTTCAATGCCTCAGAGCTCTGAAGCTCATCTGCACCTCGAGTTCAGCCCAGGAAAGAAATTCCATCACAAGAAGAATAGCAGACTAAGACTAGTGGTTGGGCGTCTGCGCTAACAACAGACCCAAGCCAAGCGTCTAGATACTTCAGACCAGCGCGCCTCATGATTTTCTGAAGATTTCTGTGCGGAAGAGCTCTCAAGCTCATCTGTAGCTCGAGTTAAGGGAAAAAATCACAATCATTTCGAACAAAATCGGTCGAACCCGAATAGTTTTTGCGGACCTAACTCGAGTAGAAGACTGAGTTCAGAGCTCTAGATGCAACAGACGAACGCATCTGATGATTCTGAATCGATTTCTGTGCGTGCCAGTTCTGTAGCTCTTCTGCAGCTCGAGTTAACTACAGAACACCGACAACGTCTGTTCAGAGAACTCGAAGAATACGAATAGCTTCGCGGACCCAGCTCGAGCAGCAGACCGAGCTCAGACCTTTCGATACAACAGACGAATGCACCTGATCATTCTGGATCGATTCGTGTTCGTACAAGCTCTGTAGCTATCCTACAGCCCGATTTAAGTACAGAAAATCGACAGCACCTCAAGATGACGAAGAATACGAATAATTTCGCGGACCTAGCTCGAGTAGCAGACCGAGTTCAGACCTCTGGATGCAACAGACGAAAGCGCCTGATGATTCTGAATCGGTTTCTGTGCGCATCAGCTCTTTAGCTGTCCTGAATATCGAGTTGAGTACAGAAAACCGTTAACGCGGGTCAAGATGACTCGAAACAGCCGATCCTGCCGCGACGGTTTTTGGCAGTAATAGGTACCCGATCGAGCTGAGATTGAGACGGCGAGCGGGAATAAGATCGAATGTTGTCAGGAGAAATACTAGAGCTCAAACGGATTGTTGAATTTCGAGAACAAAATTTTCAACCGACCAAAAGTCATCAAAAGGTCCGTCGAGATTTTTCTTGCCAACTGGCGCCGGCGGTGAACCTTCAACCTGGTCTGCGAGGTCTGCGCTGGCCGGTTCGAGCTCCCTGGAGAGCAGGCCAGGACACAGAGAACCTAAACAGCGAAGCTGCAATGATTAAAGCAGAAGATGCATCAAACAGCGAAGCTGTACAAAATGCACAAGACTGCAAGTACACGAGAAAACAACTGAAAATATAATGAGGAAAGCAATGCAGACCATAGATATGAAAGCAAAGCTAGAAGCAGTGAGAGACCATACAGTAACCACTGGTTTATACAGCGATTACCGTCTCAACACCACTGAGACAAACACGAAACTCAGAGAACTAAAATAGCGAGTGCGCTTCAAGGCAATGCGAAACCATGCAGTAACCACATATAGCGATTACCGTCTCAGCACCACTGGAAGACCATGCACGTGAAACACAACGCCGAATTTGCGGTCGACTGCGCGGGCCGCCTGGCCCAGTCGCTAGCAGGAAAACGGGCGGCATACAGAGTCAGGCAAGACACCCACCACTCTTCGAGCGGGAGTGGGCAAATGCAAAACTCTTATTCCGAACAAAGTGAAGATCACGCGGAGCTCTTATACCAACATGCGCGCATGCCCGACACACACACAGCATGGCAAGAGTCAACGCAAACACAAAGTCCGAAGTATGTCGTAACAACCCGCGGTAAGACAAGAGTCGTATGCTAACGTCAAATGTGTGTAACTGAATGTCTGATAACGAGCACCACTCTAACTCACGAAAGAAACGATTCCAACCTCCCCTCGAAGGTTCCCACTGCCCAGTGAATAAGAGTACTCAGACTGCAACCAAAGTCAAAATTGGATACGTGCTGAGAGCAACTCGTACAAGATAACAAATGCGGCAAGTACAAACGCAAGCGGCCTGGAAGTACAAGCAGACAATGCAACAAGTACAAAGCAAGCGGCCTGGAAGTACAAGATAACAAATGCAGCGAGTACAATCAAAGCAAGCGGCCTATGCACCTGCCCCGATAGGAGCTGTCTCACTTGGCACAACAGAGAACCTGGCACCTATCGTCTGTAGGTCCAAGGAGAGGAGGTCGTCGCAGCCGACGAAGTACCCGAAGTTATTGGACGGCCCGTACACAAGATGTACAGTGGAGTACGATACGTGTGTATGCACAGAAACCTGTCCGCACAATGCGGCTCGAGGAGGCCCCCAACGGGCCAGGTCGCCGCTGAGCTCCCCGAGGAGGGACAGCAGCAACCTGGTCTTTTGCGTCTTTTGCGAAGGCCGGTTCGAGCTCCCATGGGAGCAGGCCTAAACACAAAGAACCTAAACAGCGAAGCTGTACAGGAAGACAGCGAAGATGCAAAGATTAAAGCAGAGGTGCATCAAACAGCGAAGCTGTACAGATATGCACAAGACTGCCAATACACGAGAAGACAAATAAAAGCAGTGCGAGACCATGCAGTAACCACATATAGCGATTACCGTCTCAGCACCACTGAAAATAAAAGCAGTGTAGTGTCGACTAGATCAAAGGCCTACTTTGAGGCACCACGTGACAAATCACGGAAAGTCACGTTCAAAGGTCAATGAGCACTGAGAACACCACTGAGAACGCACAAGAGATTAAAGGTCAGAATGCAGATAAGAAGTGCGAATTGAATTATGCACACACAACAGACAAAGTGAATTACAGGCATACACACAACAGGAAAACGGGCGGCATACCAGAGTCAGGCAAGACACCCACCACTCTTTGAGCGGGTTTGGGCAAATGCAAAACTCTTATTCCGAACAAAGTGAAGAACACACGGAGCTCTTATACCAACATGCGCGCATGCCCGACACACACACACACAAGCATGGCAAGAGTCAACGAAAACACAAAGTCCGAAGTATGTCGTAACAACCCGCGGTAAGACAAGAGCACAAGCAGACAATGCAACAAATACAAAGCAAGCGGCCTGGAAGTACAAGGTAACAAATGCAGCGAGTACAATCAAAGCAAAAGTTGAGCTCAGGAAACGAACACCATCAAATTCACAAATGAGCGAGAGTAGCATCTAACTTTGCCGAACGTCTTCCCAGATCCTCGCCCCGTCACGTCTTGGACGAGAAACGACCGACTCAAGAAAATCATTCATGAGCTCTTCATCGCCGGGAACCTCGTAGAGCTCCTTCCACACGTAAAAGTGCTCAGGGTCGAAGCAGCGAGCTTCTCGGATAAATCTTAGGAAAACGTCAAATTGACGTTTTTCGGTGTCAACATGAAGTCGGTTCCCGGAAGTGAACTAATACTAGAACTGGCTCTAGAGAGCTAAGCTGCTCAAGAAACAAAGTATATGCCAATGCTCGGCGTAAAAATCTGCTTTCTCAAAATGAATTGTCAAATAGATGAGCTACAGAACTGTTCAGCACAGCAATGGGAAGGGAATTATCAGGGGCAATAGTGAAATGTCTAGACGCCTGAGATCAGTCTGCTATCAGCGCTCGGGCTGAAAAACTATTCGTTCTCTGCTAATTTTTTGGACAAGATACATGGCAAGGAAGCTCTACGAATCTCCCGGCGGGAAGAAAGGTTGACGGTTTACCGCCGGCGCCCAGTTCGCAGATCCGACCTGAAGGGACAATGTGACGACTTGGGGTTGGTTTTGCTGGTTCTTGAAAGATATTTGACAATTCATTTTGAGAAACCAGATTTTCCTCACCTGTAGTGGGTAATGCCGCGTCTGTCAGTGCAATTCTCAGGTCCGTAGCTGCAGTATTACTATCGAAAGACTTGCAGGAACCAACTTTCGGAAGAAGCCGAAAAACGTGATTTTCGACTTTCTTGGCTCATCCTTGAGAAAGCTTTTTTCATGTGTTCCGATCAGCGCCGCGCGAGAAGAGAGCTCTGCGAGGCTTCCGGCGGTTATCTGATTGACGGTTTACCGCCGGATCCCAGTTCGAACGCGCTGGAGAGCTAGTACCTCGTAGAGTTCTTCTGCATCGATGAGGTAGAGGAATTCCGGCGCGGGCTGGAACGAGTTGGTCGACCCGACCAAACAAGACAATGTGACAACTTTGGGTCGGTGTTGCTAAGATTTGCAAGATGCAGCACGAGTAGAACCAAGAAAAACACTACCATTTCCAAGAAAGTAGCAGAGTACGAATCGGTGTTCAGCTCTAGCGCTAATAGCAGACTGAGCGCGGGTGTCTAAATACTTTCAAATAGCACGCTAATCATCTTTCCATTGCAATGCCTAAGAGCTCTCAAGCTCATCTGCACCTCGAGTTCAGTCCAGAAAACGATTCCATCACCAGAAAAATAACAGAGTATGACTAGTTGTTTGGCGTCTGCGCTCATAACAGACCGAAGCGAAGCGTCTAGATACTTCAGATCAGCGCGCCTCACGATTTTCTTCTGACTTCTGTACCAAAGAGCTCCCAAGCTCATCTGCAGCTCGAGTTAAGTGAGGAAATTCACCATCATTTCGAAAACAGTCAGTCAAATACGAATAGCTGTCTGGACCTAGCTCGAGTAGCAGACCGAGTTCAGACCTCTCAGTGCAACAGACGAACGCGCCTGATGAGTCTGAATCGATTCGTGTGGGTATCAGCTCTGTAGCTCTCCCACAGCCCGAGGTAAGTACAGAAAACCGACAGCACCTGTCAAGATGACTCGAACAATACGACTAGTTTTGCTCGAGTAGCAGACCGAGTTCAGACCTCTGGATGCAACAGACGAAGGCGCATGATGATTCTGAATATGTTTCTGTGCGCACCAGCTCTGTAGCTTCCCTACAGACCGAGTTAAGTACAGAAAACCGAGAGCACCTGTCAAAATGATTCGCAGAATACAAATAGTTTCGGGCACCTAGCTCGGGTAGCAGACGATGTACAGACCTCTGGATGCGACAGACGAACGCGCCTGATCATTCTGAATCGGTTTCTGTGAGTATCAGCTCTGTAGCTGTCCTACAGCTCGATTTAGATAGAGAAAACCGAGAGCACCTGTCAAGATGACTCGAAACAAACGATCCCGCCCGAGTGCTTTTTGGCAGTAATAAGTACCGGATCGAGCTGAGATTGAGACGGCGAGCGGGAAGAAGATCGAATATCACAGGACGCGCCCTGGCCTGGCGACGTCTTGCTCCCCGCCGACATCCCCAGCTCCAGCCGCGCCCGCCACGCCACCTGCCACCCCTGTGTCAGACCGAAGCGCCGCCGTCTTCCCCCGCGCGCGCCGCGCGGCGGAGGGCGGCGCAGCCCCCCCCCTCTCGGAGACACTGCCTCCCCGTAGACCCCAGCTGTCAGGTCGCGGCCAGTACCTCGTAGAGCTCTTCGGCATCGATGAGCTAAAGGAATTCCGGCGCGGGGTGCAGCTAGTTGGCCAACCCGGCCCGGGCGGACAATGTGATGACCTGGGGTCGGTTTTCCGAAGATAGCGAGAGATTTTGAAATTCGTTTTGCAAATTTGAATTTTTATTCTATGCAGTGAATCATGGCGCTTTCGATGGTGCAATTCTCAGGGCCCTAGCTGCATTATTTCGATTAAAAGACTAGGGGGAACCACCATTGTGTACGACCAAAAAAACATGTCTTTATGTTTCAGGCTAGTATGCAGAAGTTTTTTTCTGCTGTTATCTCGGAACCTACCTGGTGACTCGTAGAGCTTCCCTGAGCTAGTCGCTGGAAGCTTAAGAATAATTTCGGCGCACTGGAGAGCTAGTTGGCAAGAACAATATCGACGGAACTTTTGGTGACTTTTTGTCGGTTGAAATTTTGTTCTCGAAATTTGAACATTCGTTAGAGCTCTAGTATTTCTTCCCGTGATATTCGGTCTTATTCCCGCTCGCCATCTTGATCTCAGCTCGATCGGGTGAATATTACTATCGAAAAGCACTGTGGGGGGATCGGCCGTTTCGAGTCATCTTGATACAAGCTGTCGGTTTTCTGAACATAACTCGAGCTTTAGGACAGCTACAGAGCTGGTAAGCACAGCGAATCGATGTAGAATGATTAGGCGCGTTCGCCTGTTGAATCCAGAGGTCTGAACTCGGTCTGTTAGCCGAGCTAGGTCCGCAAACCTATTCGCATCATTCGAGTCATCTTGACAGAAACTCTCGGTTTTCTCTACTTAACTCGAGCTACAGGACAGCTACAGAGCTAATATTTACAGAAACCGATTCAGAATCATCAGTTGCGTTCGTCTGTCGAATGCAGAGCTCTGAACCCGGTCTGCTGCCCGATCTAGAATCGCGAAACTATTCGTATTGGTCGAGTAATATTGAGAAGTGCTCTCGGTTTTCTTCACTCCACTCGCGCTCAGGGGGGCTACAGTGCTGGTGGTCACAGGAATCGATTTGAAGACATCAGGCGTCCGCCTGTCGAATTCAGAGCTCGGAACTCGATCTGCTGCCCAAATTAGGTCTGCGAAACTACTATATTGTTCGCGTCATCCGAGAGGCGCTGTCGGTTTTCTGCCCGATCGATCTGAGATCAAGATGGCGAGCGGAGATAAGATCGAATCACTCAGAAAAGAATAATAGAGCTCTAACGAATGTTCAAAATTCGAGAACAAAATTATCAACCGAGCCAAAGTCAGCAAAAGTTCCGTCGAGATTTGTCTTGCCAACTAGCTCTTCAGCGCGCCGGAATTACTCTTCAGCTTCCAGCAACCTTAACTCGGGCTGTAGGGGGGCTGCTGGGCGGGTAATGACAGGAGTCGATTCGCAGACATCAGACGCGTCCGCCTGTCGCATTCAGAGGTCAAAAAATATTCACTATGAGCCGTAATGTTGGTAGGTGCTGTCGGTTTTCTCAACTTAAGTCGAGCTAGGAAGCTCTACGAGTCTCCCGGCGGTAACCAAGGTTGACGGTTTACCGCCGGCGCCCAGTCTCAGCCGCGCCCGCGGCGCCAGTCATCGCCGCCAAAGCTGCTCGCCCAGCGGCACCATCACCATCGATAGCGCGCCCGCCCCCTGACGTCGAGCAGCGCACTTCCTCCGCGGCGCCTGCTGGCAGAACGCGGCTTGGCCACAAACGCAACCCTTCCCCCGCGCCCTCCACGGACTGGCCCTGCACCGACCCCGCCGCCTGGCATCGGCTCGCTCCCCGCCCGGACAGACGCTGAAGTTCCAGCCAGCGACGGCGCTGCCTGCAAGCCCCCTCCCTCCGGCCGCCCACGCCCCCGTGCCCCCACTCGCACTCCGCCGCCCCGTTGGCGTTACCGCCGTCAGCAGCAACCCCGCCAACTCCGCCGCCACCAGACGCACTCGCATCACCGCCCCCTGGCCCACGACCGCTAGTACCTCACGCACACCGTCAAACTCGGTTGCACGTGCGCCTACGCCCGGTCCCTGACTGCGCTGCATTCGACAATATACTCCATGTACGCCCCCTTCCGCTTGATGCGCGCTGGCTCTTCATCAGGCGCAGTGGCGTCGTCAAACAAGAAGGAAGGACCTCCATCGTGCACGCGACAGAGAGTCGTGTAATGGCCACAACCCAAAGACCGCCCACCGTGGTAACCCAAACTGGCTCCCGCGCGTCCGAGCCCCTCCGCAGTTGAACAAAACCTGTGGCACACCAGTGACTCTCATCTGCCTAACGTGCTTACTTGAGCGCGCTCGTCGCGACAGCAACCCGCACAGCTCTTCTCGACATCCCAGGCGCACAGAAGTCGCACTAGAACTTCTGCACCATCAAAGGCCCACCTGGACGCCCGTGAACACGCAGCTTCAGCACGGCATCCGCATCGAACGAGACAGTCTCGAAATTGTATATGTCACACTTCTCGCGCTTCTCGACGACGAACCCGAACATCTGATCAACACATGTCACCCGCATATTCACCACGCGGATGCTGGCAAACGGCACAGCCAAGATCTCCCCGTCGCGCGCAGGCGACATCAGCTTCCCCCAATACGCAAACACATCCTGCTGCTGCAAGGGGTCGTCGAACTCAGTCGGCCGCCCCATCACATCGTCGTCGCAATTAACGCTCGTACGCCGCAAGACGCTCACAGGTCCCTGCTGCCAGCGTCGCGAACACAACTGCTTGTATGTCTCTCATCCCGCAGACGCAAGAACGGTCAGTGCCCCGCTCCTTGCAGGGTTGCTCAGAATGCCATCGAAGCCATTCCCAGACGGCCGGCGTCCGCAACATCAGCTGTGTTACACTGATCACGTAGCAGGTGTGCCATGACCGCGGCATCCCTCGGACGGGCACGCACCGGACGCTGTCCCACGAAGCCGGTGTGATCTGGGATCGTATTCGTACAGACGCCTCGGGGTTTCTACATGATTTTTTTCTTTTGGAATCCAGCGAAATAAAACTGGGCGCCGGCGGTAAACCGTCAACCTTTCTCACCGCCGGGGGACTCGTAGAGCTTCCTGAAAACATATAATGTCGAAAGAAATTACACAGAAAAATAATTCTTCAGCCCAGGAAATTTCAGACCTCTCGGATGCAACAGCCGAACGCCCCCGATGCTTCTAGAATGTATTCTGTACGAGCTCTGTAGCTCCCCTACAGCCCGAGTTACGTGGGTAAATCGACAGCACCTCTCAAGATGACTCGAACAATACGAATAGTTTGCAAACCTAGTTCGAGTATCAGACCGAGTTCAGACCTCTGCATGCGACAGGCGGACGCGTCTGATGTCTCTGAATCGATCCCTGTGATTACCAGCCCTGCAGCCCCGCCTGCAGTCGAGTTAAGTGCAGGAAGCCGACAGCACCTCTCAGGATGACTCGAACAATACAAATAGCTTCGCGGACCTAGTTCGGGCAACAGACCGAGTTCAGAGCTCTGGATTCCGCAGGCGAACCCGCCTCATGTCTCCGAATCGATTCCAGTGATTACCAGCCATGCAGCCCCCCTACAGCCCGAGTTAAGTGCAGAGAACCGACAGCATCTCGCAAACGACTCGAACAATACGAATAGTTTCGCGATTCTAGATCGGGCAGCAGACCGAGTTCAGAGCTCTGGATTCAACAGACAACGGCCACTGATGATTCTGAATCAGATTCTGTACGTATCAGCTCTTTAGCTGTCCTGTAGCTCGAGATAAGTACAAAAAACCGAGAGCGCCTGTCAAGATGAGTCGAATAATACGAATAGGTTTGCGCACCTAGCTCGGCTAGCAGACCGAATTCAGACATCTAGCTTCAACGGGCGAACGCGCCTGATCATTCTGAATCGATTAGCTGTGCTTACCAGCTCTTTAGCTGTCCTCAAGCTCGAGTTATCTTGAGAAAACCTACACCGCGTGACAAGATGACTCGAAACGGCCGATCTCGCCTGCCCGCTTTTTGGCAGTAAAAGCTACCCGATCGAGCTGAGATCAAGATGGCGAGCGGGAATAAGATCGAATATCACGGGAAAAAAACTAGAGCTCAAACGAATGGTTGAATTTCGAGAACAAAATGTTCAACCGACCAAAAGTCAGCAAAAGGTCCGTCGAGATTTTCCTTGCCAACTAGCTCTCCAGCGCCCCTGTTCATATTCGCTCAGTTCCTGGAAGTCAACTCATGCAAAAATGCATCGAGAGAGCTGAGCTGCTGTCAGAGAGGAGTTCATACGCCAATGCACGGCATGGTCAAATATCTTTCAAATTTTCGCAAAACCACCCAAAAGTTATCACATTGTCCGCCTCGGCCGGCTGGGCCAACTAGCTCCACCCCGCGCCGGAATTCCTCTAGCTCATCGATGCCGAAGAGCTCTACGAGGTACTTGCTAAGGGAAGCTCTACGAGTTACGCCAAAGAAAAAGGGGGTCTGCCCATGGACAACGGCATTCGCATTGGTAGCGCCCATCTTAGTAGCGTCCACTTGGTAGCGTTCAAAATCCGGAGAGCGAAGAGACTCTCTGGGAACGAGAAATCTTTCCTGGAGAGCTCTGGGAAGCTCCCCGGCAGCGCTGCCGAAGCGCTGGCAGAAACGCTTGCATGCGTGCCGGAGCGCGTGCCGGAAGCTCTCCCGGACACGTTCCCGGCTCAGGCGAGTCGCTGCGAGGCCTGTGGCGCGACAGAAAAGAGCTCCTGACGGGCACCACCACCGTCCCGCTTTTACTCTTACTGGGCGCCGGCGGTACACCGTCAACCTTTCTTACCGCCGGGGGACTCGTAGAGCTTCCTGACAACATATAATGTCGAAAAAAATTACACAGAAAAAATAATTATTCAACCCAAGCAATTTCAGACCTCTCGGATGCAACAGCCGAACGCCCCCGATGCTGCTGGATTGTCTGTACGAGCTCTGTAGCTCTCCTACAGCCCGAGTTACGTGCGTAAATCGACAGCAGCACCTCGCAGGATGACTCGAACAATACGAATAGTTGCGCGGACCTAGTTCGGACAGCAGACAGAGTTCGAAGCTCTGGATTCGAAAGGCGGACGCGCCTGATGTCTCCGAATCGATTCCAGTGATTACCAGCCATGCAGCCCCCCTACAGCCCGAGTTAAGTGCAGAGAACCGACAGCATCTCTCAAGATCACTCGAACTATACGAATAGTTTCGCAATTCTAGATCGGGCAAGTCCAGAGCTCTGACTTCGACAGAAAACGGCAACTGATGATTCTGAATCAGATTCTGTACGTATCAGCTCTATAGCTGTCCTGTAGCTCGAGTTAAGTACAGAAAATCGAGAGCGTCTGTCAAGACAACTCGAATAAAACGAATAGGTTTGCGAACCTAGCTCGTCTAGCACACCGAGTTCAGACTTTTGGGTTCAAAAGGCGAATGCGCCTGATCATTCTGAATCGATTAGCTGTGCTTACCAGCGCTGTAGCTGTCCTAAAGCTCGAGTTATCTTCAGTAAACCGTCAGCGCGTGACAAGATGACCCGATACGGCCGATCCCGCCTGCCTGCTTTTTGACAGTAAAAGCTACCCGATCGAGCTGAGAGCAAGATTGCGAGCAGGAATAAGATCGAATATCACGGGAAAAAATACTAGAGCTCTAACGAATAGTTGAACTGGGCGCCGGCGGTAAACCGTCAACCTTGGTTACCGCCGGGAGACTCGTAGAGCTTCCTAGCTCGACTTAAGTTGAGAAAACCGACAGCACCTACCAACATTCTAACGTATAGTGAATATTCTTCGACCTCTAAATGCGACAGGCGAACGCGTCTGATGTCTGCGAATCGACTTCTATAATTACCAGCCCTGCAGCCCCCCTACAGCCCGAGTTCAGTGCAGAAAACCGGCATGACCTCTCAGGATGACTCGAACAATACAGTAGTTTTGCACCTGACTCGGGCAGCAGACCGAGTTCCGAGCTCTCGATTCGACAGGCGGACGCGCCTGATTCTTGAAATCGATTCCTGTGACCACCAGCACTGTAGCCCGCCTCAGCGCGAGTTGACTGAAGAAAACCGAGAGCACTTCTGAAGATGACTCGAACACTACGAATACTTTGGCTAACCTAGTTCGAGTATCAGACCGAGTTTAGACCTCTGCATGCGACAGGCGGACGCCTCTGATGCCTCTCAATCGATCCCTGTGATTACCAGCCCTGCAGCCTCCCCTACAGCCGAGTTAAGTGCAGGAAAACGACAGCACTCTCAGGATGACTCGAATAATACGAATAGTTTCGCGGACCTAGTTCGGGCAAGAAACCGAGTTCGGAGCTGTAAATTCCGCAGACGAACGCGGTTGATGTCTGCGAATCGATTCCAGTGATTACCAGCCAAGCAGCATCACTACAGCCCGAGTTAAGTGCAGAGAAGCGACAGTATCTCGCAAGCGACTTGAAGAATACGAATAGTTTCGCGATTCTAGATCGGGAAGCAGACCGAATTCAGAGGCCCGGATTCGACAGACAAACGAAACTGATGATTCTGAATCGGTTGCTGTACAAACCAGCTCTGTAGCTGTTCTACAGCTCGAGTTCAGTAGAGAAAACCGAGAGTTTCTGTCAAGATGACTCGAATAATACGAATAGGTTTACGACCTAGCTCGGCCAACAGACCGAGACATCTGGATTGAACAGGCGAACGCGCCTAATCATTCTACATCGATTAGCTGTGCTTACCAGCTCTGTAGCTGTCCTGAAGCTCGAGTTATCTTAAGAAAACCGACAGCGCGTATCAAGATGACTGGAAACGGCCGATCCCGCCGAGTGCTTTTCGATAGTAATATTGACTCGATCGAGCTGAGATCAAGATGGCGAACAGGAATGAGATCGAATATCACGGAAAAAAATACTGGAGCTCTAACGAATAGTTGAATCCCGAGAACAAAATGTTCAATCGACCAAAAGTCACAAAAAGTTCCGTCGAGATTTTTCTTGGCAACAGGCTCTGGAGCGTGCCGGAATTACTATGAGCTTCCAGCAATAACTTGCTAAGGGAAGCTCTACGAGTTATTTCGAGAACAAAATTTTCAATCTACCAAAAGTGACCAAAAGGTCCGTCGAGATTTTTCTTGTCAACTAGCTCTCCAGCGCCCCGGAATCACTGGGCGCCGGCGGTAAACCGTCAACCTTTGTTACCGCCGGGGGACTCGTAGAGCTTCCTGACTCGTAGGGATGTGAAAGAAAAATCCAAAGAACGACTAGACTAGTATTTCAGCCCAAGCGATATCATACCTCTCAAGATGACTCTAACAAAAAAACAAACAACTTCATAATACAATAGTTTCGCGGACCTAGTTCGAGCAGCAGACCGAGTTCCGAGTTCTCGGTTCGACAGACAGACGCGTCTGATGTCTCAGAATCGATTTCCGTGACCAGCAGTACTGTAGCCCTTCCCAGCACGAGTTAAGTGCGGAACACCGAGAGCACTTCTCAGAAGAACTCGAACAATACGAATAGTTTGCGAACCTAGCTCGGGCAGCAGGCCGAGTCGAGAGCTCTCGATTCGAGGCACAAACGCGCCTGATGATTCCCAATCGATGCCTGTGACTATAAGCTCTGTAGCTGCCCTAGAGCTCGAGTTAAGTACAGAAAACCGAGGGCGTCTATGACGATAACCAAAATGATACGAATATGTTTGTGGACCTAGCTCGGCTAGAAGAACAAGTTCAGACGTCTTGATGCAACAGGCGAACGCGCCTAATGATTCTGAATGCGAAAAGCGTGCTTACCAGCTCTGTAGCTGACCTATCACTCGAGTTAAGTACAGAGAACCGAGGGCGTCTATCGAGATAGCCCAAATAATACCAATAGGTTTGCAGACCTAGCTCGGCTAGCAGAACGAGTTCAGACCTCTAGATTCAACAGGCGAACGCGCCTAATGGTTCTGAATGCGATAAGCGTGCTTACCAGCTCTGTAGCTGTCCTTTAGCTCGAGTTAAGTACAGAGAAGCGAGGGCGTCTATCGAGATAGCCCAAATAATACCAATAGGTTTGCAGACCTAGCTCGGCTAGCAGAACGAGTTCAGACCACTAGATTCAACAGAGGAACGCGGTTAATGATTCTGAGTGCGATAGGTGTGCTTACCAGCTCTGTGTCTGCTCTACAGCTCGAGTTAGGTACAAAATACCGATAACGCGTATCAAGATGACTCGAAACGGCCGATCCCGCCAGAGTGCTTTTTGGCAGTAAAAGCTACCCGATCGAGCTGAGATGAAAATGGCGAGCGGGAATAAGATCGAATATCACGGGAAAAAATACTAGAGCTCTAACGAATGTTCAAATTTCGAGAACGGAATTTTCAACCGACCGAAAGTAACCAAAAGTTCCGTCGAGATTTTTCTTGCCAACTACCTCTCCAGCGCGCCGGAATTACTGGGCGCCGGCGATAAACCGTCAACCTTGGTTACCGCCGGGGGACTCGTAGAGCTTCCTAACTCGACTTAAGTTGAGAAAACAGACAGCACTTACCAACAATCATAGTTTTTGACCTCTGATGTCTGCGAATCGACTCCTGTCATTACCAGCCCTGCAGCCCCCCTGCAGCCCGAGTTAAGTGCAGAAAACCGACAGCATCTCTCAGGATGACTCGAGCAATAGGAATAGCTTCGCGGAGCTAGTTCGGGCAGCAGACAGAGTTCAGAGCTCTGTATTCGAAAGGCGGACGCGCCTGATGTCTTCAAATCGATTCCAGTAATGACCAGCCATGCAGCCCCCCTACAGCCCGAGTTAAGTCCAGATAACCGACATTATCTCGCAAGCGACTCGATCAATACGAATAGTTTCGCGATTCTAGATCGGGCAGCAAACCGAGTTGAGAGCTCTGGAGTCGACAGACAAACGCAACTGATGATTCTGAATTGGTGCCTGTAAATATCAGCTCTGTAGCTGTCCTACAGCTCGAGTTCAGTGCAGAAAACCGAGAGTTCCTGTCAAGATCACTCGAATAATACGAACAGTTGTGTGGCCCTAGCTCGGCTAGCAGACCGAGTTCAGACGTCTCGATTCAACAGGCGAACGCGCCTGATCATTCTGCATGCATTAGCTGTGCTCATCAGCTCTGTAGCTGCCCTAGAGCTCGAGTTATGTTCAGAAAACCGTCAGCGCATATCAATATGACTCAAAACGGCCGATTCCGCCACAGTGCTTTTCGATAGTAATATTCACCCGATCGAGCTGAGATCAAGATGGCCAGCGGGAATAAGATCGAATATCACGGGAAAAAATACTAGAGCTCTAACGAATGGTCAAATTTCGAGAACGAAATTTTGAACCGAGCAAAGGTTGTCAAAAGTTCCGTCGAGATTTTTCGAGCCGACTAGCTGTGGGGCGCGCCGGAATTACTCTTAGCTTCCAGCAATAACTTGCTAAGGGAAGCTCTATCAGTTACTCTTAGCTTCCAGCAATAACTTGCTACGGGAAGCTGTACGAGTTACTTTAGCTTCCAGCAATAACTTGCCAAGAAAAGCTCTACGAGTTGAACCCTTGAGCTCTCAGCGAGCTCTCCAGGAAAATCCCGAAGAGCACTTGCAAGCGTCCAAAACCCGGATAGCGAAGCGAAGCACGGAACGCCGCACGGGGACCTCTGCCAGGCCGCCTGAAACGATGCGCAGGACGCTGGAAA
>CAUYUJ010020500.1:0-27500 GCA_963575745.1 Prorocentrum cordatum | reverse complement strand
CGCACAAACACACACACACACACACAAACGCACACACACACACACACGCACACACGCGCACAGACACGGACGTACACACACGCGCGCGCGCTAGTACGAGAGCCTGCTCCCCCACACACGCACACACTTACAAGGACACGCACCCGCTGACACCCACACACACACACACACGCGCGCACACGCACACACACAGACACACACACACACGCAGGAACACACACGCACTCGCAAACACGCACACCCACAAACAAAAAAACACACACACACACACAGTTTTCCCAGAAGAAGCCACGGCGACACGGATGCTCGCTCACACACTCACACGCACACGCACACACACAGACGCACACCCACACACACACACACTCACAGACGCACGCGCACACGCACGCACACGCACACGCACACGCACACGCACACGCACAAACACACACACACACACACAAGCGCACACACACGCACACACGCGCACAGACACGGACGTATTCGCACTCACACACCAGTCCCCGACCGCGCAACGCCCCCCCCATAACCCCCCTGCCGCCCCCGCGCGCCCCCCCTCCCCAACCCCTTCCCGCCGGCGCCCCGGAGGGGGGAGGCACCGCCCCATTACGGGGCCGGCCCTCCCTCCACTCCAACCACTCCGCCCTCGCGGAGCGCCGGAGGAAGGGGGGAGGGGGGGGAGGGAGGGCGCGGGCGGGCCCAGCGCCGCGCGCGCACACACGCACACACACACACACACGCACACACACACGCACACGCACACGCTCACACACAAACACATACACACACACACACACACACGCACACACACACGCACATACACACGCTCACACACAAACACATACGCACACACACACACGCCACACACACACACACACACACACACACACACACACACACACACACACAACACACACACACACACACACCACACACACACACACACACACACACGCACACACACAACACACACACACACGTGCACGCACACACACGCACGCACACACACGCACGCACGCACACACACACACACACACACACACACACACACACACATACGCACACACACACACACACACACCACACACACACGCACGCACTCACGCCGCACGCACGCACGCACACACACACACACACACACACACACACACACACACACACACACACACACACCGCCTGCTCGGCGCCCCCCCCCCCGCGCCCCCCCCGCCTGCTCAGCGCCCTCCCCCGACGCGTCCTCGCCGCGCCCGCGCGCACCGGGGGCGATGCCGACGTCCGCCGCTAGCAGCGTCTGCTCAGTCCACTTGTTCAGGCCCATCGGGACGGGCTTGGCCGCTCCCCTCGGGGCGGCAAGCGGCGCTGCCGACGTGGCGCGGCACTCAGAGAGCCGCGTCCGACAGCGCCGCAATCGTTGGCTCTTACTCCACGCCATCTCCGCCCCCGCCCAGGCGGCGCCATCTCTCTCGCAGCTTCTCGTCGGACCACCTGCCTAAGTCCACAGGCACGTGCTCCTGACGCGCTCGGAGGGCTCCAATGAACTTGCCTTCCAACTCCTGTCGCTTGTTGTGCTCGGCGATGGCCAGGCGCTGCTGCCTCTCTCGAGGATCCTCCTGCCGTGCGCGCTTCTCCGCGGCAGCGACGGCTATTTCCCTCGCGCTCGCGCGCCTGTCACGCCCCCCGCGCTCACCGCCCGACGATGGCTCCGAAGCCGCACTGGCCGCGCTAGCCCCTCCAGCACCCTCGCCACCCCCTATCGGCGCGCCAGCGGCGGCACCATCGCTGGCGGGCACACTGGCGGATCGCCCCTCCGCGGGCCACCCCGCGGGCACACCCCCGCTTCCGCCAGCAGACCCAGCACCTGCTTGCGCGGCGCCCGTCGACGCAGCGGCCGCGGCCGAAGCCTCGGGCAGAGTCCCCGGATCGGGCGCCGCGGGCGCGGACACCGCGCGCGAGGACTTCTTGGCCGCTTCCTTGCGGAACTCCTGCAACTTCACCTCTGGGATCGGCCCGTCCACGCGCCCATGCCACCCTGATTCCCCTTCTTTTCCGTAATGACCGTTGCAGAACACGTCGCATCCCCGCGCGGGCTTACGATGGCACTGCGCACCCATGCCCTTCCCCCAAATACGAGCGAAACATCTCGTTCGATCGATCGCGTCCGGCGTGAAGCGACGCCACTCCTCGGGGTCCGCAAGCGACGCCCCCGCGCCCGGCTCCACTCCAGCAGGCGCCTGGTCCGCGGACGCGGCGCCGGCGCCCGTGCGAGCGTCGTCGCCAGCGTCGCCCGCAGCGCCCGGGGCTGGCGGGGACCGTCCGCGCTTCCTCACCTCGCGCGACGGCGGCTGCGGCAGCCCCGAAGCGGAAGGCGCAGCGCCAGCGCTGGAATCCCCGCCGCCCGCCCGACGCCGCTTGCCCGGTGGCTCGCCCCCCGACGCTTCCTGCCCAGCGGGCGCACTCGGCGGCGCAGGCGGCGCGGCCGGGGCACTGGAGGCAGCACCGCCGCCGCCGCCGCTGCCGCCGCCCTCCGCAGACCCCGCCGCGCGCCCGCCCGCATGCCCGAGCGGCGCACTCGGCGGAGCCGGCGGCGCGCCAGACGGTCCCGCACCAGCGCTGCCGCCTGCGCCCCCACCAGACCCCGCCGCCGCGCGCCCGCCTCCTCCTGCCCGCGCACCCGGTCTGCGCACATACGCAAACACATAGGCGCCAATCTGCACAGCGTGATTTCTGGAAATCTGCTCCCAAGTCTTGCGAGTGACAGTACGATCGTCGAATATCGCGTATTCGTTCACGCCCACGGTTGCACACGCGACATAGTGGCCGCTCGTCGCGCGTTCGCCCTGGTGCACGACGACCCCAGAGAAATCGCACTCGCACTCGCCATCCACAGGCCGCAGAGTCCGAGGGAAGCTCACAGCCCGTCTGTCGTACCACTCGCTCCCATCGGCGCGGTTGATCACCCGCTGCACTGCCACGAAGAGCACCGGCGGCGACCGCTCCCAGCGATTGCCTGTATATACCCTGATGCCTCGACAGACCCCGGCCGCCTCCCTCTGAGCAGCACTGAGGTGAGCGTGCGCCGGACATCCTTGCCCTGGCTCTCCAACATGCTTCAGTTCCCGCCGGATCAAGTCCGACAGACGGCAGGGCCCCCGGTTGTCGGGCCCGAGCAATACGGAAGGCACCACCTTCAGGTACGTCTTAATTTCGCCAAAGTCCGAGATTGCTCCGCACGCGTCGCATCGCCTCCGCTGCCGAAACGAAATGCCGCAAACGTGCTGCTGGAGCACACTTCGCTGACCGTGAGCCCCCCCCGCGACACAGATGCCCCACTCAGCCTCGGTCAGGGCGCCAAGGGCGGCCGCAAAGAACTCACACGCATCGCATTGATTCTGCTCAATGGCAAACTCTGCGTTGTGAAACAGCCCGGCGCGCGCGGCGGCAGCCAGCGGCGCGTCGTCGTCGAAACTCACGCCCTGGACAGAGAGAGCCGCGGCCTGAGCTCCGAGCGCGCACGCCGCGCAAGATGCCGGGTTACCTTCGCGATGTTCACGCACGTGAGCATCGAGAAGCTGACGGAAAGGAGCCAGGCGCAGCAGCACCTGCGCGACTGCGTTCACGAAGCAAGCATGGCCGTCGAAGTTGCGAATGCCCACGGCAGAGCCGGAGCCGCAGTGCCACTGCAGCTCCCTGGTCACATCCTCCTGGGACACGCCGTATGCTGCCATGCATAGATCCTGGTCCAGCGGGCGCAGCACCGGGGGCCCGGCAGCATCGCCAACTGTCGCCGCCATGCGAAACATTTCCTCCCAAAGATCCCTCGGCACTGCGGCGCCCCTTCCGGCACCGCGGCCGCCACCCGCGCGCCCCCGCCCCCGCGACGCAGCGCTCCCGGTGGACGGCGCCGACGCCGCATCTCCGCCCCCCGTCGCGTCCCCGCCGCGGCCGCGGCCCCTGCCCCGCCCTGCAGGCTCTCCGGCGGGCGCCATGCACGCCGGTGGCACCGTCTGCGACTGGCCCGGGCGCAGCGCGTGCGAGGGCAGCGGCGTGTGCACAGCCGACGCAGCGGCCGGCACCCCGTCCGCAGCAACGGCTCCGGCGGCGGCGTCTACGCCCGCCTGCTCACCGTCGCCCGCGGAGCTCCCCACGGCAGGAGGCGGGCCCAGCGGCGACGCCAGCGGCACCGTCGGCGGCGCGGGCGCCGAGCTCGACTCGGGGGCAACGCCCTCGCCACGCGGAGCCGCAGCGCCCGCCCCCGCCGCGCCGCTCGGTGCCGTCGGGCCATCCCCCACGTCCCAGCCGTACTCCTGCGCCCTCTGCTTGGCGAGCTCGAAACTCTGGCGCATCTTCTCCTCGAAGCGGCGGACCCCTTCGCGGACGTACGCGGGCGGGCCCCTCTGCAGGATGTCCCAGGGCGGCAGGTTGTAGACGAGGAGGCGATGGGCCACGCGAACGCGACTGAGCATGACGTACAGGTGCAGCCACCAATCGTCCTTGTCCATCCTCAGGAGCTTTTGGAGCTCCATGGTGGCCGCATCCATGCCCATGCCCTGCGCGGTCTGCACGGCACGAACCCGCTCTGGCAGCAATGGGAACTGGTACCTCGTAACCCTAACCTTCTGCGGTTTTCGCTCGTGGGACTCGTCATCGTAGTGCGCAATCCACTCCCAGGTCGCCCTGTGCGGCGCGATCATCACGACCCCCTCCCCGAGCCCCACGTCCTCCTTGAAGTCATCGAACTTGACGAAGACGCAGCGAGGTAACCTGTTGCACCGATAATAACCGAGCCGGTGCGCTTCATGACCCTTATTGTGCCGCCAATCCTCCTCCTTCGGCCCGAACTCAAGCGGGTGGAACTTGACACCCACGACTGTCCCCGCGGCGTCCTGCACGACCTGGTACTTCGCCGACATCTTCACGCTCAACCGGACGCGCATGCCGATGTACAGCGGGCACATGCCAATCAGGTGACCAGTGTGGTTCACGTTCGGCACCTGCAGCATGTTTTTGTAATCCTCCTCTCTGCGTCGCTGCGGAGGCACGTCCACGGCCTGCACGTACAGCAACATCTGCCCCGCCTCCCTGGCCTCTCGCACGGCGCGATACTGCATCTGCCTGTGCACGGCCTCCCAGGCGATGCCCATCTCGAACCCGTTTTTGATTGCGGGTTGTTCCAGCCGCGGGTCGCCCCGCCCCGGTTTGACCACCCAGCTCTTCACCATCCGCCTCTGCTCGGGCGTGAACGCGCGCCCTGCCCGCATGGTCTTCAAGAACCCCGGCATGAAAGGGCAGGGCTTGTTCTTATTTAGACGGTCCTTGAACCGGTGCGTCTCGTACAGGAACATGGCGTGGGTGACACCGTCCAAGAAAATGGACTGCCCATTGCGGACGTGTACGGCCGCCTCGGCTGACTCGCGCAGCAGCAAGGAAGACCGCCTGCCCCTCCCCATCACCGGACCCAGTTGATAGAAATCTCCCAGGAACATGACAATCGGGACCTTCCCGAACATCTGACCGCGCGCCACGTACAGGTCCGCATCGGAACCATGGACCGCCTTCCTGGCCTTGCACATGCGGATCGACGCCGCGCCGAGAAGCGCGGGCGGCACCATGGACACCTCCTCCACGATGACGGCCTGGACGTCGTCCATGCGCAATTTGAAATCATCGGAAACCTTCTGCCCGTAGAGCCTGCCGTACGTCAAGGACTGCTGGGCGCTGAGCCCGAACGCGCTGTGGATCGTCTCGCCACCGATGACACGCGCGGCGCTGTTGGACGAGGCCACGGCGAGGTCCGATCCCTGCCCGAGCACCTCCCTGAACAGACGTCGCAGCAGAGACACCACCTCGGTCTTTCCCGTCCCGCCCTCTCCGTGCAGCAGCAGAGCCATCTGCTCCACCGGCTTTGGGCTTTCTCCTTCATCGACCTTTCTTTTGTAATCCACGATGGCCTCCACCTGGCCCACGACCAGGGCGACCACGGCCTTCTGCTCCTTATTGAAAACCACTTTGCCTCCCTCTTCCTCCGGCCTTCTCGCCCACTCGTCAAACAGATCCTCCGCGACGTCGCGCGCCCGCGGCGGCCGCCTCTCGTCGCCGGCAACCGCTGGCGCCGGCGGCCGACCGGGCACGAGCACGGCAGGCGCCGACTGCGCGACGCCGCCACCCCCGTCGCCATCTCCACGCGAGTCCTCGACCCCCTTTTTCCGGTACCGGAACTTCTCCTTCTGCTGTGCTTTGGCCTCCTCGAACTCGTGAGTGTCGTCGACCTCGAGACCGCCGAAGCTGGTCTGCCCTGCAATACTCGGGCCGGCAGGCTGCGGCCCGTGGTCCCGCGCATACCCTTCCAAGAAAGAGTTCTTGTAGACCAGAGTCTGTGACGACCCACGAATCTGCTCCAGCTGGGCCACCGCGGGCACCTCCCTCTGGGGGACGCGAAAGGTCGGCGCCATGCGCTGCTCCAGCCACGCTGCGTCCTGCTCGTCGGGATCGTCCACCTCCCGAGCCAAACCGTCCAGCGCCGCGCCGCCCGCGCCCGCGCCCTCCTCCTCGTCCGCCTCCCCGGCAGGCCGATTCTCAGCTGCCTGCTCTTCCGCCTTCAGGAAGTCCTTGGCGTCCGGTCTGAACTTCCCTCGCGGCCGCCCACGCGCCTCTGCCTCCACGTCGAGGTTCGTCGCGACCTGGACCGTCCAGTGCGCCATGAACTCGGCGGCGCTGGGGCGCGAGTCGAAGTGGCCCGGGCGCTCGTCCGGGCCTCTGTCCAGGTCGATGTCCTCGATCGTGAACCACTTCCCAGCTCTCCGCTCGCACTCCCCGTACTGCCTGGACAACGCCACCTGCTGCGCCCACCACTTCTGCCACGCAGGCTCGTGTTTCCCCTTGTCGGGCCCCTCCTCCGCCTCGACACCGGCCCTGTAGGGCGCCCAAGCCGCAGCCCCCTTCTCGGCCGGTGTCAACGGACGGAACAATACAGATTTGAACAGCGCGTTCACCTCTGCGTCCTTCTCCTTCGAGGGCATCGTGAAGCCGAAGAACTTGGGGACCCTGAACGGCGCCCCGACGCGGAGCTTCTGCACTCGGGACAGGGCGGCTGGATGCGTGTCCGCGAACCGGTACGTCTCGAAGTCCCCAGCGTCGAAGTGGAGCGGATTGGCCTTCGCCGTGTACACGTACATGGCGTAATGGTACATGCCCATGGACTTCAGGGGCTCCCTGTCGCCGCGATGTAGCCAGTTCGTCCTCATGTCGTGCTCGGGCGCTGCCCGGAATGCGACAGCTTGCTGCTGCTCCTGCTCCTGTTCTCCCACCGCCGCACTGGCAGCCGCGCCCTCCCCGGCAGCGCCGTCGACGACCTCGGGGCGCAGCGTTGCGCGCCCATCGTCCAATGCATCCATGAGACCGCCCCCCCCATCGCCGTCGGCGTCTTCCTCTCCTCCCGCGCACGGCAGGTCCACCTCGATGTGGTCAGCGTGCGGGTTGGTCCAGAAGTCGCCCTTGCCCCTCCGAACGGCGTCGCTGGCCTGGTACGCCAGCGCCACGATCCCCTTGCAGAACAGAGTCCAGGTGTCATGGGACATGTAGCACTCGTGGCCGCACTGCATCTGAAACATCATCTCGGGGAGCTTCTTCAGGAGCGCCCGGTGCGAGCTGGTCGTGAGCTTGATGACAGTTCGCCTGGCAGAGTCGAGCACTCCGCCCCACCCGGTGCGACGCGCGGCAGCAGCCGCCCGGGCCCCGTCGAGGTCCTCCTCGTCCTCCGCCGCCTCCTCCGCCTCCTTCTCCGCCCTCTGCTGGAGCCGGAGGAACTCCAATCCGGTGCTCTGCGCTTGCAGCACTCCGAGGTTGCCCGCAATCGGCCCCGCCTTGGTCGTGTAATCCGTCTGATAATGCGCCATATTGATGGCGTCCATGAACATAGCCTCCAGCGAGTGCAACACGTGCTCCCGCAGGCTGCCGGACGGAGAACTGCCGCCAGCGCTGGCAGATGAAGCGGCGGCGGCGGCGGCGGCAGGCGACGGAGGCGCGCTCGATGCAGAGCTGCCGGGAACCGCGCTCGATGCAGGGCTGCCAGGCGCCGGCGCCTCTGGGTCGGGGTCGACGGCCCGTTCTGAAAGCTCCCGCAGCTCCCGCTGGTCGCGGTAATAGCCGAGGCCCTGCCCCCCCTTCTTGAACACGAAACCGGGCCGCTGCCCGCCGTAAGAGGAAGCCGCGGAGAATTCCACGGTGTCGTCGACCTGTGCCTCTAGCTCGAAAGCTTCTTCTGCGCGACATCGCCTCGGCGACGGCGGAGGCGGCACACCCTCGTCGGACGCCTCATCCGCCACCTCGCACGGCTCTTCGTCATCCCCACCCATGTCCCAGAACTCCTCGCCCGCGTCGGGATCGTCCATCGTGGTCGGCGCTCCGCCGCGCAGGAGCCCGGGCAAGCGGCGCCCCACGGGCAGCCGGACACCTTCCCCCGCGACGGGGCGCGCTGACCCCCCGTCCGCCCCGCCCCCGCCCTGCGTCGCGGCCGCAGCCTCTGAGCCCGTCGCCCCTGTGCCTTGCCCGGTGCCCTCGTCGCAATCGGTGGCGCCACGCTCGGCACCATCCAGCGCCTCAACCACCGCGTCGCCGACACCCTCGACGAACGCGCCGAGCTCCGGAGGCGGCGGCGCGACCTGGTCGCCGTCGGCCGCGGGCGCGCCCCCGCCGCAGTCGTCCCCAGGCACGAGCACCACGCGGTCCAGACACTGGACGTCCAGGTTGCTCCGCAGACACACCTGGCCGACAGGGTTCGTGCTCCCGTGGTACGGGTGGTACCGCACCACGTCGACGCGCCCTGCTTTGCCGTACCGGTTGCTGCGGTGCGGCCACGGGCCGTACCCATCCACTGGTACGTCGTCCAGGACCAGGCGCTCGCCCGGCGGATTCGGCTGGCCCTCCTGTGGCGGGCCGTACTCGATCCGCGCTCCGTCGGGCAACACCAGATCCTTACCTTTGCGCAGGCGCCGATACACGAAGGACGGGGCCGGGCGCTTCCTCGCAGGGTGGCTGTAGACCGCGGACTCGTACTCGTGGTAGAAGCCGAGCCGACACACCTTGCAATGCTGAGGCACGTCGTCCTTCAGCAGCTTCCAGCACGTGGGCCCGCACCTGTGCAGGTGGCTCCGGATGATGCACTTGCGCGCGTCCCGCGCGAAGCAGCGCGCCCAGGTGCCCGCCTCCTCATCGGGGCGCTCCAAACAGTGCATGGCAGCGGTGCCGTCCTCGCGCACGCGGTACGGAGGCTTGCGGCGGTACTGCGGCTGCAGCGTCACGTGCGCACCCGTGAAAGGCTTGCCGTATATCTCAGGGTACTGGACCCCCCGCTCGTGGGGATCGGGCTCTGGGTCTGCCAGCGGTGCGAATGGCCGCTGCCGGAGCGGGCCCTCTGGTCGGGGCTGCTCCTGCAGCATCGCCCGCTCCTCGTCCAGATTGACATTCTTCATGGCCGCCACCTGCTGCCGCAGCGCTTCCGTAGTCATACCGCCCCTGCGGGCCGGAACGCCCTCCCTACGCCCGGCGTCATAGGCCTGCTTGCAAATCTTCTCGAGCTTACGACAGGAGGCGCCCGCCACGGTATTGTCAGACAAGGCGAGGTCGTCCTTCTCCAGCTTCCCGTCCACGCACGCGCGCGCTCGAGCCTTCGCGTCAAGCGGAAGCGGCGGCAGCCGACCCGCCCCGACCATGCCCAGCTGCCGGCCCACCTCCTCGGCCGCGTCGAACTGCACGCTACCGACCTTGGCGAGCACACTGTCCCTCCACTTCCTCAGGCGCTCCTCCAGGCCGGCGACTTCCCCGGCGCGCAGCCTCGCGAGGAACGCGCCAGTCATCGGGTGCAGGAGCCACATGTCCCGCAGCGCGGGCATCTCGGGCTCGGTCTCCTCCAGCAGCCGCCAGCGCTGCACGTCGGCGCCCTCGTACATGAGGGACACCATCAGGTTCCGCGCGTCCGCAATGTTCGGCGTCGTGAACACCAGGGGCGGCCCGAAGAGGCGGGTGTAGCTGGCACTGATGTGTCGCAGCGTGGTCCGGTGCGCGTCGGAGCCGACGACGTGCGCGTTGCTGAGGAGCATGCTGCGCAGCGCGCTCTTCACGTTCTGGGGCACGGCCGGGCTGCTCAGCGCGTCCTTCAGGCCGGCTTCCCTGCCGAGCACGGCCACAGCGTGCGTCAGCTCCTCGGGCGTCAGAGCGGCAAGGTCCGCGATGCTTTCCCCCAGACGCTGCGTGCGCACGAAATACCTGGCCGACTTAATGATGGCCTTTCTGCGCCAGAGGCAATACTGGGCCGTGAGCAGATCCGCGTGGCGACGCCACCGAGGAACGGGCGACTCAGACGAGGCGGGCGCCTGCGCAGAGTCGGGCGCCGGGCCATCGTCGGGGACCTCATACTCGAGCTCCTCGCGAGCCATGAGGCACCGGCACCACTCGTCGTACGTCAACTTCGCCTCCCTCTCAAGTCCGAAGACGCCGTCCCCGTACGGAAACGCAATGGGGTCGAAGGCACTCCAGAAACCTGGGGAGAACATGCTGACGGGCTCGGTGCCAGAGGGCACGACGACCCGCACCCTGCGCCTCGCCTCCCCGCCCTCAACGCCAGCGGCGTCGACGCCGCCCGCCGGCGCGCCGCCGCCGCCACCGCCGCCGCCACCGCCGCCTGCTGCCGCGCGCGACGCGGCAACTCCTGGAGGAGGACGCGTGGCCTGAATCCTCTGTTGCGTCTTCTCCAGCTGCTTCGTCAATGCCTCGATCCTGCCGGAGGAGAGCGCCTTCAAAGCCCCGTGGATCTTTTTCCCTTCTTCCGCCAGGCGCGCCTCGAGATCTTTGTCCTGGAAATTCTCCAGGCCCTTCACCTGCCGCACTTCCGCCTCCGACTTCTCCTTCTGCAGCGCGAGCTTCTCCGCCTTCTGAAGGCTCAGGTGCACAGTCTGCCACTGCCGGTCCAGATCCGCCACCATGTCAGCATCCGCGACGGCGGCGCAGTACTCGCCCTGTTCGATACCCTCGCCGTCCACCCCCTCGTCCGCGTCGCCCTCGTCGCCCTCGGAGTCGCCCCCGCCAGCGCCAGCGGCGTCCTCACCGCCGAGGCTCTCGACTCCACGACCACCGCCGTCGGTCGCCGCGCCCGCGCCGCCCTCCGCGCTGGCGACGCCCCCCGTCGCACGCTCTCGCGGGGCCGGCCCAGCGCCCGGCTCGACGGCGTCGGCAGGGCCCTGCTGACGAGCATCGCCGCCCTGACCCCCCACGGCCACGCACGCCGCGAGACAGCGCGGCAGGCCCAGCAGCGACGCGCCGTCGCCGTCGGCGTCGCCTGCGGCGTCAGCAAACTCCTGCTCGGCCTCATCGTCCCACCGCACCGCAGAGTACTGCTCGTTCGTGTCGCGGAGGTACTCGTAAGCGCGCTTGAAAAATCGATGGACACGCCGAGCTCGTCGAACCGCGCTTTCTGCAGACTGCTCGGGTCGGACCCCGCGAAGACAATCTGAACGGACTCGACGAGGTCGGTCTCCCGCGGCGGCAGCGACAGGACCTGCCGACCGCCGTCCGCCTGCGGGAACGCCACGAAATTCCCCACGAACGCCTGGATCCTCTGATCGACTGGAGTCCACATGCCCGAATCGGTCTTGCAATGGAACCGCCGCACGATGCCCCGCGCGATGGGCAGCAGAAGCTTCGCGCCCAGCGTGAGATTCCGCAGCCGCGGTGGCAACCGACCGATCCAGAGATCGTTGGCCAGCGCAAACGTCGGCATCGTGGGCAACCTCTTCGACAGCGCGCCGCGACACCCTGTGCATACGGGCACCTTCTGCGTCGCGTCGGCCACGAGCACCCCGTCTGACTCCCGCTTCTCAATCTTGAAGCACTTCTTGTGCAAGAGCCACAGCTTGCCGTCGGGCCCCGGGTCGCGCACTGCGGACGCCTCCAGCTCCCTGAGCGGGATGCCGCACTCACCCTGGTCCCGCACGACGTGCCACCGCGCATGGTACCGTGCGGGGTCCAGCAGCGCTTGGGCGCGCTGCCGCTGCGTCATGCGCATGGCCCGCGCCTGCGCGCCGGCGCTCTCCGTTGCCTCCTCCTCCTCCTCCGCATCCGCAGCCTTCTTCAACTCGGCGCGCGCGGGCCGCTGCGGCTCGTCTTCGCACAGCAGCGAAGGCTCCGGAGCGTCGTCCGGCTGCCGCCAGAAGTGGACGCGGTGCAGCTCGTCCGCCCAGTGCAGGCGGGCGCAGACGCAGCAGGCGATCCTCGCGCGCACGGCGCGGCGACTCTGCCCGGGCGCGGCGTCCGCGGCGTCCAGCTCTGCCGGGGCAGCACCCAGCGCGTCGATGTCCACGGGCGACATGTCCACGCCCCCCGGCGGCACCTCCCCGTCCGCGGCAGGCGGCTTCCACCAGTTGCGCGGGACGTCCTGCGCGGCGGCGCCCCCCTCCCCCGAGTCGACGGGCGCCGTGCAGGCCGGCCAGTCGTCAGACCCGGTGACGAGGTGCTCAGAGAACGCCTCCACGCACTGCCGCCACTCCTGGGGCCTCACGGGCCGCAGGCCGTCAAGCTGCTCCGCCAGGTAGAACAGGCGCTTCCTGTACTCTGGCCACCCGTGGTGGGCGCTTTGCACGTGCTGCATGAAGCAGGCATGCGTGGCGAAGTTCTGGTCGCAGAGCCGGCACGGGAAGGGCGGGAGAGCCTCCGGGACGTCTTTGAAGTCCCGCAGAGGGCGTTTGCGCTCTTCCTCGGGCAAGTGCACATACTTGGGCTGGAGCACGGGCACGCGCGCCCTGCGAGCGGCGGCGATTGCCGGGGACGGCGCAGGCGGGGCGCCGTCGGCCTTCTTCTCGCGCAACCGCGCGTGCCGCACGGCCTCGTCATAGCGGCTCCCGCACTCGCGCGTCAGCGAGCTGTGTTGCTTGTCCGGGTCCCATATCCCGAAATGTCGCTGCTCGGCTTGCCTGTGCGCCGCACAGAAGTCTCCCTGGTCCTTGCACGTTTTGCTGCACTGCCAGAGAACGCATCCGCCCTCGCACGGGCGCCAGACGCGCGCGAGGCACCTGCCCGCGACGCGCGGCTCGGGGGCCAGGAGCCAGGCCGGCAGAGTGCCTTCCTCGCTCACGTGGACGTCGTCCAGGGCCACGTTCACGTCCACGTCCCCTGCCTTCACAGTCTTCCCTCTGATACGGCGCTCCTCTTCCAGCTGCTGCAGCTCCATTCTCGTCGCCCGGCGCGTCTGCGGGCGCCTTCCCTCGGGGGCCGGCCGCTTCGGCCCGCCGCCGCGCAACCCGCCCCCGCCCCCGCCCGCGCCCCCGCCCGCGCCCCCGTCGCTGCCGCCGCCGCCCGCGCCACCGTCGCCCGGCGGCTGCGGACCAGCAGAACCCGCCCCCGACGCTGACCCACCGCCCGCCCCGCTGCCCGACGAGGGCCCGCCGCCGCCGCCGCTGCCGCCGCCGCCCCCGGGAAGCTCGTCGCCGCCGCCCCCGTGCCCCGCCACCTCGTCCCCGTGCCCCGCCAGCCGCAACCAATCGCTGCACGTCCGCTTCTCCCACACGCTGAAGACTTCCTTCGAATACGTCTTCGCCACCCCTGCGACCCTCTGCGCCAGCGACGCCTCCTCGAAATCCTCCCCGCGGGGCTGCCCGCGCCGATCGGCGAACGCGTCTGGCCACGCACCGTTGTGGAGGCCACGGAACTCCTTCAGATTCCTCAAGACTTTTCCGTGCCTTTCTGCCGCCGCGGCGTCCTCCTCGAGCGCGGCGAACAAGCGGGGCTGGTCCGAATTCCACCGGCCCGCGGCGTAGTTCCACGTCAAGCCCACCTTCTGCCGCTCCTCACGCACACAGGTCGCCACCGGCCGCGCCGCCTCAGGCCTCTGCTTGACGAGCTGCAGCCAGACGGGCCAATCGGGGATGTCCGGCGGCTTCAGATCCGCACAATACACCGGCGGGTCAGCACAGGGACGCACCCCCGCGCCCACGGCGGCCTCCGCCCTGTACATGACGTCGCGGTCGCCCTCGAGCTGCTGCAGGCGCGCGGCCAGGGCGTCGCCCATGCGCGCGACGCCGCCGCGCGCGCGGCACCAGGCCCGCAGCAGCCAGAGGTCCGCGGACACGTCGCCCGGCTCGCCCGTGTAGTAGCCGCGCCGCCCCTGGGGGAACCTCTCGGCGGCGAAGCGCGACTCCACGGCCTCGGAGAACCACACGCCGCCGCCGGCCCCAGATCTCTTGATCCCGAAGACGCGCGGAAACGGCACCAGCCTGCTCCCATCCGGCCCCGCGCGCTGGTACCAGGGCTCCAGAGCGGCGCGCTGGCCGGGCAGCATGTGCTGCACGCAGCGGTCCATGTGGAAGCAATCCTGCTGAAGCAGACGTCTGAACTCGCCGAACTCGTTACCCCCGACCGCCGCGCAACGGGCCGCCAGCGCGCGCTGCCGCGCGCGGCCCCGCTCGTCTTCCACCGCCTTGCGCGCGTCCGCCAGGCCGGGCATCTTCGTTTTGAACTGCAACCTCTTCCACCACGCAGTGACCTCCTCGTCGGGCAACACATCGTCCCCGTCCCGCACGCCCACGAAATCTTTCTGGCATTTGTAGCAGAGGAAGTCGGACGCCAAGCGCAGCAGCACGCTGCCGTGCACAGGGGCGCCCGGAGCGCCGTCCGCCCGCGCCGCCTCCGCGTACCGCGCCTGGCGCGTGGCCTCGCGCACCTCCGCTCGCCCCCAGACCTCGCCCTCCGCGGCGTCCAGCGACGGCAGCAGCGGCACGCGCACAGGCGCGGCTTTGCCGTCGTCGCGGAGCGGCGCGCGCCAGCGCAACGGCTCGTGACGGCAGCACACCCACACGTCGCGCTCCACGCCCTCCGCCTCGAGCCGGTCTTGCAGTCGCTGCCACCGCTCCCAGTTGTCGTGGCCGTCCGACCCTGGCACGGGCGTGCGCCGCAGCAGCTCCGGGTCCTCCCTGCGCAGGCGCCGGATCGCCTGCGATCGCGCCACGTTGTCCCGCGCCGTGGCCTCGTCGCGCCCCAAGGCGACCTCCAACAGACGCAGCAGCTCCGCCACCGGGTCCACCCCCTCGAAGAACCCCTGCGCCACGAGGACGTCCGACATCATGCACGTCGCCAGCAGGTACCGCACGTAGTCTTTGCCCTCCTGGCCGATGCTGATCGGCGAATCCTCGACGTCGGGCATCGGCTGGTCCTGCCCGTCGGCGCCCCCGTCGGCCATCTCAGGCGGCTGCTCCTCCGCGTCGGCCATCGCCTCCTCCTCCTCCTCCTCCTCGTCGGCCTTCCCTTCCTGCTCCTCATCTTCCTCCTCCGGCTCCTCCTCCTGCGCCATGTCGCCCTCGTCATCTCCCTCGACCGACATGTCGCCCTCGTCATCTCCCTCGTCCTCCCGCCTCTCCGCTTCCGCCGAAGGCCTGAGCGCTGCGCGGACCCGCGCGTCGGCCTCCAGGGCAGCGAAGACGTCGAGCCCGAGCGCGGCGCCCTGCCGCTGCGGCGCGTCCACGTACGACATCAGCGCCCTCCCGAGCGCGCTCTTGACCTCCTTTGAGAGGTTCCTGTCTGCCCGCTGGAACCCGTCGAACATCTCCTGCGAGACCTCCGCGCGCCGCTCCTCCGCGATGCAATCGCCCGCCATCGCCTCCTCCGAGCCCTCGTCCTGGTCAGCGTCCTCGGCCGCGGCCGCGCTGTCCAGCAGCGCCTGCCGCTGCTCCTCGAGGCGCTGCGCCTCCGCCTCCCTGCTCTGCGCGTCGCGGCGCGCGGCGGCCGACTGCGCGAACCGCTCCCGCAGCTGGGCGAAGCTGGCGGGCGCGTTGAACGACGACGCAGGGCGGTCCTTCCGCTCGCGGTTCGCGATGAAGTTGGCCAGCTTCCGCTCCTCGTCATCCTTTACCTTCTCCGACGGCATCCTCTTGTGCTTCTCGCACCACGCCTCCAGCGCTCGGAACTGGATGCGGTCCGCGTCCAGCACCTCCTCCAGCTGCGCGCGCCCGACCGCGTCCAGGCCCTCGAAGCCGCGATCGCGCAAGTTGCCGATCCACCTCGCGAGCAGATGCTCGCGCGGGCTGCCGCTCAGCGAGCTGCTCTGCGGCGCGCGCCCGTGCTTCTTCACGAACGCCGCCACCTCGAGCACGCGCCCCCGCGCCTCCCGCCGCAGCCCTGCGGGCCTGCTTACCAGCGCATCGAATCGCGCCCGGTTGTCGTCGTCCAGCTCGTTCTGGCCACGGGTGACATGGTCGATCCATGTCGCCAGCTTCGCCTCCTCCTCGTCCTCCGCCCCTCGCTTCGGCAGCTCGTCGAGCACGTCCACGTGCTCCGCGATGCGGTCCAGCATAGCGCGGGCGCGCGCGCTCCTCGCCTCCCGCCGTCTCACGAGCCCGTCGAACCGCGCGCGCCGCTGCGGAGTCAGCTCAATGTGTCGAGAACTCACGTTGTCCACCCACTTCCCCAACGCAGATTCAGCTTTCCGCGGAACGCGGCCGTGCTGGTCCACGTGGCTCGCCAATGCACTCAGCATCTCCTCCGAGTGATCCCGTGCGCGCGCATCCGCGCCAGCGTGCTGCACGCCGCTCATGTCGATGCCCAGGTGCGCCGCCAGCGCGGCTCTGTACACTTCAATGTCCAATCGCCCCTTCTTCCGACCATCCCAGCGCACCGGCGCCGGCACTCCGGTCTCGCCATCGGCACGCAGGCGAGTGCGCAGGTCCGCCAATTGGTCGCGAGTCATCCGCGCCAACACCGACGCGTCCACTCCGGCGCGCGCGCCACCGCCACCGCGGCGGCCAGCGCCGCGCGCCCCTGCAGCAGCACCCTGCGCCGCGCGGCGTTTCGGCGCCCCGCGCCCACGCGCCCCGCGCCCCGCACCCGCAGGCGCCGACCGCGGCGACCTGGAGCGCGAAGACCCGCCGCAAGCGACGACGCGGAACCACGGCGCGCTCTCAGCCGCCCCCCACTCCACAACATCGCCAGCACCCACCGCCCCGTCCACGGCGCACACGTGCCCGCCGTCGAGCCACAGCAGCGAACCAGCGCAATAGCCCGCGGCGTCGCCCAGCGCCCACGCCACGCGCCCTCCGACCTCCTCCTCCGCCTGGAACGCCTCCACGGACGCCGCGGAGAACACGCGTACCTGCAGGACGCACGAACGCAGGTACTCTGCGACCACGTCCAGATTCCTGCGCTCCACAAGCGTCCCACATGCGCCAGACCCCTCGTGGTTCTGACATTCGCGGGCGAAGTGCCGCGCTGCGTCGCGACCGACGAGCTCAGACACCGCGTCCTGCAAGCACTTGCCCCGCCACTCGCACGACACGAGCTCCCTGCGCGCGCGGCGATTCCCGCGCCCGCGTCCGCCACGTGGCCGCGAGCGCGGCGTGCACGGCGCCGCCTGGCAGCATGACCCGAACGCAATCATCGCGCACGCCGCGCGCACGGCCGCGCTCGCCGCGCGCACGGCCACGTCGCCGGGGCCAGGTCGCCGCTTCGCCACACACTTGGCCCCGCCGATGCCGACGCCCGGGGAAAACCGGCGCGCGCACACGCGGCGGCCCCCGCACCTCCGCGCAGATCGCCCCGAGAGCGCGCAGCAGAACCACCTGGCAGTGGCGACGGCGGCTGCAAGATCGGACGGATCGGGCGCGTCCGGAACCTCCCGCGCGAACACATCCCGCTGATGCCACAGACGCGCCACCGCGACCCGCCGCGTCATGACCACCCTATCAGCGTCCTCCGCCTGCGGCGGGCACACCCCGAGAGCAACCAACACGCACGCGGCACGCAAGGCCGCGTCGCCCACGGTCCACGCAGCAGCGTCGGGCACGACGGCAGCGCGCGAAGCGGCACGCGCACGCGGCTCCGAATCGACGGCACGTGCCGCGCGAGCGTTCAGGAACTGCTCCACACGCTCGCCCCTGCGCGCTCCACCCCGCGCCCGGCGGCCAAGCGGGGCGCGCTCCGGGGACGCCTCACGCACGAGCGGGCGCGGCACGACGGGAGCCAGCACACCCCCTGCGATGTGCTCGTTCCGCTCGGCCGCCAGCTCCGTCCGCCGCGCCCACTCCGCCTCCCGCCGCGCACAGCGCGACCTCCGGAGCGACGCGCGGCAGGCCCTGCGGAGCTCTTTCTGCTCGCGCTCCGCGGCCTCCCACGCGGACTCGTCGACGACCTCCTCCCGGATCACGTCGTGCTCTTCGCGCAGGCAATCACGCAGCCGGTCGCCCCACTCGGCGCTTCTCCCGGACGGCGCGGCGCACTCCGCGGCGCGGACCGACCGAACCGTAGCCGGGGCCGAGGCCAAGGCCAGGGCCGGCGTCGGGGCCAACGCGGAGGCCGGAGCAGCGGCCAAAGCCAAAGCCAGGGCCGAGGCTGCGACCGGGGCCGGGCAAACGTCGTCGTCACCGTCGAACCCGTCGTCGCTGGCGGCAAAACCACAGGTTACACCGGCCAACCAACGCTCGATGGAATCAGCCGCGCCCGGCACCGAAACCGAGTCCTCTTCCTCCCCCTCCTCCTCCTCCTCCTCCTCCTCCTCCTCCTCTTCCTCCTCCTCCGCCTCCTCCTCCTCCTCCTCCTCCTCCTCCTCTTCCTCCTCCTCCTCCTCCTCCTCCTCCTCCTCTCCTCCTCCTCCTCCTCCTCCTCCTCCTCCCCCCTCCCTCCTCCTCCTCCTCCTTTTTGACCACTGAGCCTCCGGAGGCCCCCGGACTCTCCTCCTCCTCCTCCTCTTCTCCTCCTCCTCCTCCTCCTCCTCCTCTCCTCTTTTTGACCACTGGAGCCTCCGGGGGCCCCCGGGCCTCCTCCTCCTCCTCCTCCTCCTCCTCCTCCTCCTCCTCCTCCTCCTCCTCCTCCTCTCCTGCTCCTTCTCCTCCTCCTCCTTCTCCTCCTCCTCCTTTTTGACATCTGGAGCCTCCGGAGCCCCCGGAACTCCTCCTCCTCCTCCTCCCCCTCCTCCTCCTCCTTCTCCTCCTCCTCGTCCTCCTCCTCCTTCTCCTCCTCCTTTTTTCCCGGATAGCTCTTTGAGCTGAAGGGTTTCAGAGAAGAAGCCGGAGTGCTCGCTGGTTGCGCCGGACGCAAACGATCGCCGGTCCACGACGAGGCGCCGGCGGTGAACCGTCAACCTGGTCACCGCCGGGAACCTCGTAGAGCTCCTTTCACGCGTGAGAGTGCTCAGAGTCGAAAGAGAGAGCTTCTGGAAGCATTTCTCGAAAAAGGGAAACATTATTTTTTTTCGTGTCGACATAAAGTTGGTTCCGCCAAGTGTTTTGATAGTAAAAGTGCGCCTACAGAGCTCGTACTAAGACAGAGAGGCCCTCATAGTCGTTTACAGGTGCGAAAAATCTGCTTTCTAAAAATAAATTGTCAAATATATTTGAAAAAATTGCAAAACCACCAAAAAGTTGTCATATTGTCTCTTTTGGTCGGGTCGGCAAACTAGCTCCACCCCGCCGGAACGAGGCGCCGGCGGTGAACCGTCAACCTGGTCACCGCCGGGAACCTCGTAGAGCTCCTTTCACGCGTGAGAGTGCTCAGAGTCGAAAGAGAGAGCTTCTGGAAGCGTTTCTCGAAAAAGGGAAACATTATTTTTTTTCGTGTCGACATAAAGTTGGTTCCGCCAAGTGTTTTGATAGTAAAAGTGCGCCTACAGAGCTCGTACTAAGACAGAGAGGCCCTCATAGTCGTTTACAGGTGCGAAAAATCTGCTTTCTAAAAATAAATTGTCAAATATCTTTGAAAAGATTGCAAAACCACCAAAAATTTGTCACACTGGAAACCGGCGGTAAACCGTCAACCAGGTTACCGCTGGGACCCTCGTAGAGCTCTTTTCTCACCCAGAAGTTATCACTTTGTCCTTTCTCGCCGGGTCGGCCAACTAGCTCCACCCCGCGCCGGAATTCCTCTAGCTCATCGATAACGAAGAGCTCTACGAGGTATTGTCTCTTTTGGTCGGGTCGGCAAACTAGCTCCACCCCGCGTTCCAACCCGCGTCGGAACTGGCGCCGGCGGTAGACCGTCAACCTGGTCACCGCCGGGAACCTCGTAGAGCTCATTTTACACGTAAGAGTGCTCGAATTCGAAAGAGAGAGCTTCTGGAAGCATTTCTCGAAAACGAGAAACATTCATTTTTTTTCGTGTCGACATGAAGATGGTTCCGCCAAGTGTTTTGAGAGTAAAAGTGCGGCTACAGAGCTCATACTAAGACAGAAAGCCTCTCATAGTCGTTTACAGGTTCGAAAAATCTGCTTTCTCAAAATGAATTGTCAAATATCTTTGAAAAAATTGCAAAACCACCCAAAAGTTAACACTTTGTCCTTTCTGGCCGGGTCGGCCAACTAGCTCCACCGCGCGCCGGAATTCCTCTAGCTCATCGCTGACGGAGAGCTCTACGAGGTACTGGGAACCGGCGGTAAACCGTCAACCTCGTCACCGCCGGGACCCTCGTAGAGCTCTTCCCTTGCAGAGCAATCGTCGGGACATATGAAGAAAGCTTCTGGAGCGCGAAACGAAAAACTCGAAAAATCACATTTTTCGGTTTTTATCGAACGTCGGTTCCTCCAAGTGTTTTGATAGTAATACTGCACCTATGGGCCTGAGGATTTTACTGGCAGACGCGCCATAACCCCCTACAGGTGCGAAAAATCTGCTTTCTGAAAATAAATGGTCAAATATCTTTCAAATTTTCGTAAAACCAGCCGAAAGTTGCCACATTGTCCGCCTCGGCCGGCTGGGCCAACTGGGCGCCGGCGGTAAACCGTCAACCTTTGTTACCGCCGGGGGACTCGTAGAGCTTCCTGACAACATATACTGTCGGAAAAAATTGCAGAGAACGAATAGTTTTTGAGCCAACTCGAGTATCAGACCGAGTTCAGACCTCTGAATGCGACAGACGGACGCGTCTGATGTCTCCGAATCGATTCCTGTGATTACCCGCCCTGCAGCCTCCCTACAGCCCGATTTAAGTGCAGAACGCCGACAGTAGCTCTCAAGATGACTGGAAGAATACGAACAGTTTCGTAATTCTGGGTCGCGCAACAGACCGAGTTCAGGTCTCTGGATTCAACAGGCGAACGCGCCTGATGATTCTGAGTGCGGTAGGTGGCTTACCAGCACTGTAGCTGCGCTACAGCTGGAGTTAAGTAGAAAATACCGACAACGCGTATCAAGTTCACTCGAATAATACTAATAGGTTTGCGGACCTAGCTCGACTAACAGACAGAGTTTAGACCTCTGGATTCAACAGGCGAACGCGCCTAATCATTCTGAGCGCGATAGAAGTGCTTACCAGCACTCTAGCTGCCCTACAGCTCGAGTTAAGTAGAAAATACCGACAACGCGTATCAAGTTGACTCGAATAATACAAACAGGTTTGCGGACCTAGCTCGGCTGACAGACCGAGTTCAGACCTCTGGATTCACAGGCGAACGCGCCTGATCATTCTGAATGCATTAGCTGTGCTGACCAGCTCTGTAGCTGCCCTAGGGCTCGAGTTAAGTCAGAAAACCGTCAGCCGCATATCATAGATGACTCGAAACGGCCAACCCCCAGAGTGCTTTTTTGGCTTCAAATTACCCGTCGAGCTGAGATCAAGATGGCGAGCGGGAATAAGATCGAATATCACGGGAAAAAAATACTAGAGCTCTACGTATTGTCAAATTTTCGAGAACGAATCCCACCAGCCCTTTAGGGCGTAGGTGGTCTAGGGAGTTTCCTCTGCCAACCCCCCTTCTTTCCCTTCGGGGAGGGGTTTACCCCTCCCCTTACCCCTCCCCACTGACCTGGACGAGGCGTCTCGCGAGGTGTCAGGGACGCCCAAGATGGCTCAAGACGGCTCCAAGAGCGAAAAAGCGAGAAAGCACAAAACATTGATTTTCCGTAGGTTTTGGAAGGATTTTGGCCTCTTGGGGGGGCCCAAGAGGCGCTTCGAGGCACTCTAGAGGGGCAACCCTAATTGGAGCTCCCCCCTTCTTTGATAGATCTCCTCCCAGATGGCCCCAAGAGCGCCCCGAAGGCTCCCAAGAGCGCCCCAAGAGCGCCCCAAGAGGGCCCCAAGAGACCCCAAGAGGCCCCCAAGAAGCCTCTAAGAGGCTGCCAAGAGACCCCCAAGAGGCCGCAAGAGAGTTCAAGATGGCCCAAGACGGCTCCAAGAGCGAAAAGGCGAGAAAGCAAAAAACATTGATTTCCCTTAGGTTTTGGAAGGATTTTGGCCTCTAGGGGGGCCCAAGAGGCGACTCGAGGCACTCTAGAGGGGCAACGCTAATTGGGGACCCCCTCTTCTTTGATCGATCTCCTCCAAGATGGCCCCAAGAGCGCCCCGAAGGCTCCCAAGAACGCCCCAAGAGCGCTCCAAGAGGCCCCAAGAGGCGCCCAAGAGGCCTCCACAAGGCTCCCAAGAGACCCCCAAGAGGCCAAAAAGGCTCCCAAGACGGCCCAAGACGGCTCCAAGAGCGAAAAGGCGAGAAAACACAAAACATTGATTTTCCTTAGGTTTTGGAGAGATTTTGGCCTCAAGAAGGGCCCAAGAAGCGATTCGAGGCACTCTAGAGGGGCAGCGCTAATTGGGGACCCCCCCTTCTTTGATAGATCTCCTCCAAGCATGGCCCCAAGAGCGCCTCGAAGGCTCCCAAGAGCGCCCCAAGAGCGTCCCAAGAGGGCCCCAAGAGGCCCCAAGAGGCTCCCAAGAGGCCTCCAAGAGGCCCCCAAGAGACCCCCAAGAGGCCACAAGAGGCTCCCCGAGATACGCAAGAGGCCCCCGGGACCGCCAAGAGGCCCCAAAGACGGCCCAAGAGGCCCCCAAGCTCGCCATTGTCCTCCTCCTCCTCTTTCTCTTCCTCCTCCCTCCTCCCCCTCCCCCTCCTCCTCCTCCTCCTCCTCCTCCTTTTCCTTTTCCTCTTCTCGTCCTCCTCGTCCTCGCAGTCCTCCATCTCCTCCTCCTTATCTTCCTCCTCCTCCTCCTGCTCCTCCTCCTGCTCCTCCTCCTGCTCCTCCTCTTCCTCCTCCTACTCCGACGACGACGGCTCCTCCTACATCCTCCCCCTCTTGGGGTATATGGCGGCTCACCCCGCCCTCTGTTCTTCTGCATGCTCCCCCGCTTCCCTCATAACCTCCACTCCCCTGGGACGCATTTCTGGACGGGCTGGTGGGGATACGCGAAGCGTCTAGAATTTTCAACCGACCAAAAGTCGTCAAAAGTTCCGTCGAGATTTTTCTTGCCAACTGGGCGCCGGCGGTAAACCGTCAACCTTTGTTACCGCCGCGGAACTCGTAGAGCTTCCTGACAACATATACTGTCGGAAAAAATTGCAGAGAACGAAGAGTATTTGAGCCCAACTCGAGTATCACACCTCTGAATGCGACAGACGGACGCGTCTGATGTCTCCGAATCGATTCCTGTGATTACCCGCCCTGCAGCCTCTCTACAGCCCAAATTAAGTGCAGAACGCCGACAGTAGCTCTCAAGATGACTGGAAGAATACGAACAGTTTCGTGATTCTGGAGCGCGCAACAGACCGAGTTCAGAACTCTGGATTCGACAGGCGAACGCGCCTGTTGATTCTGGGTGCGCTAGATGTGCTTACCAGCACTGTAGCTGCCCTACAGCTCGAGTTAAGTAGAAAATACCGACAACGCGTATCAAGTTGACTCGAATAATACGAACAGGTTTGCGGACCTAGCTCGGCTAGCAGACCGAGTTGAGACCTCTGGATTCAACAGACGAACGCGTCTGATTATTCTGAGTGCGATAGGAGTGCTCACCAGCACTGTACCTGCCCTAGAGCTCGAGTTAAGTAGAAAATACCAACAACGCGTATCAAGTTGACTCAATAATACAAACAGGGGCTGACAGACCGAAATCAGACCTCTGGGTTCAACAGGCGAACGCGCCTGATCATTCTGCATGCGTTAGCTGTGCTTACCAGCTCTGTAGCTGCTCTACAGCTCGAGTTATGTTCAGAAAACCGTCAGCGCATATCAA
Organism: Prorocentrum cordatum; assembly: GCA_963575745.1. Classification (NCBI taxonomy): domain Eukaryota; class Dinophyceae; order Prorocentrales; family Prorocentraceae; genus Prorocentrum; species Prorocentrum cordatum. The sequence continues at coordinate 3,535 of CAUYUJ010020500.1, read as the reverse complement.
GATGACTTGAAACGGCCGATCCCGCCAGAGTGCTTTTTGACCTTCAAAGTTATCCGATCGAGCTGAGATCAAGATGGCGAGCGGGAATAAGATCGAATATCACGGGAAAAAATACTAGAGCTCCAACGAATTGTCAAATTTCGAGAACGAAATTTTCAACCGAGCAAAAGTTGTCAAAAGTTCCGTCGAGATTTTTCTTGCCAACTAGCTCTCCAGCGCGCCGGAACTGGCGCCGGCGGTGAACCGTCAACCTGGTCACCGCCGGGAACCTCGTAGAGCTCCTTGCACCCGTAAGGAAGCTTAGGATCGACGCGGAGAGCTTCTGGGAGCTTTTCTAGAAAAACGTCAAATTCAGATTTTCGGAGTGAAGATGAAGTCGGTTCCCGGGTCAACTAATACTAAAACTGGCTCTAGAGAGCTGAGCTGCTCAGAGAACGAAGTTTATATGCCAATGCTCGGCGGAAAATTCTGCTTTCTTAAAATAAATTGTTAAATATCTTTCAAATATTCGCAAAACCACCCAAAAGTTGTCACATTGTCCTTTCTGGTCGGGTCGACCAACTAGCTCCACCCCGCGCCGGAACTGGGCGCCGGCGGTAAACCGTCAACCTTTCTTACCGCCGGGGGACTCGTAGAGCTTCCTGACAATATATAATGTGGAACGAATTTCAGAGAACGACCAGTTTTTCAGCCCAAGCGATTATGAACCTCCAAAGATTACTCTAACAAAACAAACAAACAGTTTTCCAATCGAGCTCGAGTATGAAACCGAGTTCAGACCTCTGAATGCGACAGGCGGACGTGTCTCATGTCTGCGGATCGATTTCTGTGATTACCAGCTCTGCAGCCCATACAGTATGAGTTAAGTGCAGAAAACCGAGAGTATCTCTCAGGATGACTCGAATAATACAACAGCTTCGCAGATTTCGTTCGAGCAGCAGACCGAGTTTCGAGCGATCGGTTCGACGAACGGACGCTCCTGCTGTCTCGAAATTGATTCCTGTGACCAGCAGAGCTATAGCCCTCCCCCAGCACGATTTATGTACAGAAAACCGAGAGCACTTCTCAAGATGACTCGAACAATACGAATGGGTTCGCGAACCTTGCTCGGGGAGAAGGCCGATTTCAGAGCTCTTGATGCAACAGACGAACGCGCCTGATAATGCTCAATCGATTTCTGTTAGTATGAGCTCTGTGGCTGCCCTATAGATCGAGTTAAGTACGAAAAACCGAGAGCGTCTGCTACAATGACTCGAATAATACAAACAGGTTTGCGACCCTAGCTCGGCTAGCAGACCGAGTTCAGACCTCTGATTCAACAGGCGAACGCGCCTGATCATTCTGAATGCATTAGCTGTGCTGACCAGCTCTGTAGATGTCCTGAAGCTCGAGTTATCTTGAGAAAACCGACAGCGCGTATCAAGATGACTCGAAACGGCCGTTCCCGCCTGCCTGCTTTTTGGCCTTCAAAGTTACCCGATCGAGCTGAGATCAAGATGGCGAGCGGAATAAGATCGAATATCATGGGAAAAAATACTAGAGCTCTAACGAATGGTCAAATTTTGAGAACCAAATTTTCAACCGACCAAAAGTCAGCAAAAGGTCCGTCGAGATTTTTCTTGCCAACTAGCTCTCCAGCGCTCCGGAATTACTGGGCGCCGGCGGTAAACCGTCAACCTTTGTTACCGCCGGGGGACTCGTAGAGCTTCCTGAGAACATATACTGTCGAAAAAAATTGTAGAGAACGAATAGTTTTTCAGCCCAACACGAGTATCAGACCGAGTTCAGACCTCTGAATGCGAGACGGACGCGTCTGATGTCTCCGAATCGATTCCTATGATTACCCGCCCTGCAGCCTCCCTCCAGCCCGAGTTAAGTGCAGAACGCCGACAGTAGCTCTCAAGATGACTAGAAGAATACGAACAGTTTCGTGATTCTGGATCGCGCAAGAGACCGAGTTCAGAGCTCTGGATTGAACAGGCGAGCGCGCCTGATAATTCTGAGTGCGGTAGGTGTGCCTACCAGCACTGTAGCTGCCCTAAAGCTCGAGTTAAGTAGAGAATAACGACAACGCGTATCAAGTTGACTCGAATAATACGAATAGGTTTGCGGACCTAGCTCGGCTAGCAGACCGAGTTTAGACCTATGAATTCAATAGCCGAACGCGTCTGATCATTCTGAGTGCGATAGGAGTGCTTACCAGCACTGTAGCTGTCCTACAGCTCGAGTTAAGTAGAAAATACTGACAACGCGTATCAAGTTGACTCGAATAATACAAACAGGTTTGCGGACCTAGCTCGGCTGACAGACCGAGTTCAGACCTCTGGGTTCAACAGGCGAACGCGCCTGATCATTCTGCATGCATTAGCTGTGCTTACCAGCTCTGTAGCTGCCCTAGAGCTCGAGTTATGTTCAGAAAACCGTCAGCGCATATCAAGATGACTCGAAACGGCCGATCCCGCCACCGTGCTTTTTGGCCTTCAAAGTTACCCGATCGAGCTGAGATCAAGATGGCGAGCGGGAATAAGATCGAATATCACGGGAAAAAATACTAGAGCTCTAACGAATGGTCAAATTTCGAGAACGAAATTTTTAACCGAGCAAAAGTCAGCAAAAGTTCCGTCGGAATTACTCTTAGCTTCCAGCTATGGGCGCCGGCGGTAAACCGTCAACCTTTGTTACCGCCGGGGGACTCGTAGAGCTCCCTGACAACACATAATGTCAAAAAAAATTGCAGAGAACGAATAATTTTTTAGCCCAACTCTAGTATCATACCGAGTTCGGACCTCTGAATGCGACAGACAGACGCGTTTCATGTCTCCGAATCGATTCATGTGATTAACCGCCCTGCAGCCCCCCTGCAGCCCGAGTTAGGTGCAGAACGGCGACAGTAGCTGTCAAGATGACTGGAAGAATACGAACAGTTTCGTTAGTCTGGATCGCGCAGCAGACCGAGTTCAGAGCTCTGGATTCAACAGGCGAACGCGCCTGATTATTCTGAGTGTGATAGGTGTGCTCACCAGCACTGTAGCTGGCCTGCAGCTCGAGTTAAGTAGAAAATACCGACAACGCGTATCAAGTTGACTCGAATAATACGAAAAGGTTTGCGGACCTAGCTCGGCTTGCAGACCGAGTTCAGACCTATGGATTCAACAGGCGAGCGCGCCAGATGATTCTGCATGCGATGGGTGTGCCCACCAGCACTGTAGCTGCCCTACAGCTCGAGTTAAGTGGAAAATACCGACAACGCGTTCAAGTTGACTCGAATAATACGAATAGGTTTGCGGACCTAGCTCGGCTAGCAGACCGAGTTCAGGCCTCTGGGTTCAACAGGCGAACGCGCCTGATCATTCTGCATGCATTAGCTGTGCTTACCAGCTCTGTAGCTGCCCTAGAGCTCGAGTTATGTTCGAAAAACCGACAGCACGTATCAAGATGACTCGAAATGGCCGTTCCCGCCCGCCTGCTTTTTGGCCTTCAAAGTTACCCGATCGAGCTGAGATCAAGATGGCGAGCGGGAAAAAGATCGAATATC
>CAUYUJ010020499.1:119328-149328 GCA_963575745.1 Prorocentrum cordatum | reverse complement strand
GTGTGCGTGTGTGCGTGCGTGCGTGTGAAAGTGGGCGCGCGTGCGTGCGTGTGCATGTCCGTTTGCGTCTCTCGCTCTTTCTCTCCTTCTCTCGTTCTCCCTCTCTCTCACTCTTTCGCTTTCCCTTTTGTTTTTCTCTCTCTCTCTCTCTATCTCTCTCTCTCTCTCTCTCTTTCTCTTTTTTATATATCTCTCTCTCTCTCTCTGACTGGTGTTGTTTTTTGCTGTTTCCTCTCTCTCTCTGTCATTATTTCTTTATTTCTCTCTCTCTCTCTCTCTCTCCTCTCTCGCTCCCTCTCTGTATATGCCTCTCTCTCTCTCTCGCTCTTTCCTTCTCTCTCTCTCTCTCTCTCTTTCACTCTCTCTCTCTCTCTCTCGTTATCTATATGTATATCTCTTTATAGTTTATATGTATGTCTCTCCCTCTCTCTCTTCCTCTTTTTGTTTCCAATTGTAGTTCATTGCTCTGTCTCTCTCTTTCACTCTGTCTCTCTCTCTCTCTACCCCTCCGTGATAACATATGCCCCGCCCCCGCCCCCCCCCCGCGCGCGCGCCTGTTGGCGCGCGCGCGTCTGTGAGCGTGCGATCATCATCTCTCTCTCTCTCTCTCTCTCTCTCTCCTGCCTCGTTCTCTCTCGAAGCGCGGCTCGAGTGTCACTCGCAGCCGGCCCCGGCGCCAAGCGCCCCGCCCCCGCTGGGGCCCCGCCCCCCGAGGACGGGAGCCGCGCCGCCTGGCGCGCTCCAAATTGGCGCAACCCCCTCCTTCTGAGGAGGGAAAGAAACACACAGACACAATTAATCGGCGATTCCCAGAAAATATGGGAAAATATGGGAAGTGGGGGGGAAGACAAAAAACCAGAAGATATGGGAAAATATGGGGGATATTTTTATTTGTGTGTATTTATTTGTGTGTCCCAATTCCCCTCCACCTTCCTCACACGGCAACGGCCGCACCGCCATGGCGACGCAGCGCCGGCCACTCACGCAGCGACGCGCTTCACCAACGAGCACCGCCTCGGCAACCTGCGCTCCCAGAGCGACGTCTGCGCTGCACGAGCACCGCCGCGACCGCCGCGCTCTCCGCATGCCCGTCCCAGACGGCCGGGCCCCCCCCCCCCCGGCGCCTCCGGCTCGAATGCCCTGTGCTTTTCGAGCGGAGCTCCGCGCAGACATCCGCGCGGCGCGACCTGCATCACCTCCTTCGCGGCCGCCGCGCGGACCGTCGAGACCGACGCGCTGCCGCCGAAGCCTGCACCGACGCCGGCGCCTACGCCAGCACCTCCGCAAGCGCCCCCGTCTGCACCGTCGCCAGCACCGACGCCGGCACTGTCAGCGCCAGCACCGAAGCCCGCGCCGACGCCGGCGCCAACCCATGCGCCTACGCCGGCTCAGGCGCCAGCGCCGGCGCCCGCCTCCTTCCAGCCGCCGATCGCGGTGGCCACGTTCGTGGCCCTCCTATCGGCCTCTCTGGCCGCGCCCCGCAACGCCCTCCCTCGCGGCGACAGCTTCGCGCCGACGCCAATTGCTATCGCCCGACTCCACCGGGCGACCCGAGGCGACGCCAGGAGTGGTCGACGCCAGTCCCACGTCTGGGGGCCCCGACTGCGGGCCAGAGAAACTCACTTTGCTGCCCGCGCAGGCGAACGTCGAGGCAGCGCTGCACGGCCATCCCCCCCATGCCCTCCTTCCCTCACCTAGCCCCTTCCAAGGCCTCCATTGCGCGGACAGGACATGGAGGAAAGAGGGGGCGGGGCTGACCACGACGACGACGGCGACGACGACGTCGGCAGTGACCAGGCACCTGGGACAACGGCGGCTCCACCCAAGAGGGCCCAAAGATGGCTCCAGACGGGCCCAGGACGGCCCAAGAGGCGCCCAAGACGACCCAAGAGGACCCCACGAGAGGCCCAAGAGGGGCCCAGGACAGCCCCGAGACGGCCTATGGAGGCCCCTAGACGACCTCAGGCGGCCCATGAGCCCCAAAGACGCCCCCGGACGGTTCCAGGCGGGTCCAAGGAGTCCCCCGAAAGGGTTCCTTCAAGCTAAAGTCGTCACATTCCCTTCGGAAAATTGACATTTTCAGCAGATTCGGCTTATTTGTCTTCGAAGCGTCCACAACGGCCCCAGAGGCCTCCAAGATCGCCCAAGACGGCCCCCGAGAGGGCCTAAAGATGGCTCCAGACGGGCCCAGGACGGCCCAAGAGGCGCCCAAGACGACGCAAGAGGACCCCACGAGAGGCCCAAGAGGGGCTCAGGACAGCCCACGATGGCCCCAAGACGGCCCGATAGGCGCCCAAGACGGCCCCAAGACGGCCCACGAGGCGCCCTGCCGGCCCAAGAGGGCCCCGAAGCCCCCGAGGAGCCCCAAACAGCCCCCATAGAGCTCCCAAACGGCTCCCAAGAAGCTTCAAAATTGCTTCCAACAGAGGGGGGCGGACGAGAGACGAGAGGCCCCTCGCAGGCGCAACAAAAAATGTTTTGACGCTCCGGTGGCCCTGGGGCTGCCCCGCTGCGCTCCATACTTTGCCGCGACGCCGTTCCGACGCCTCCGAGGCGGCCCGAGACGGCGCCGCGTTTGCCCGAACCCGCTCCCGCGTCCGCCGCGATCCCGGCGCGAATCGTCCAACGTTGCTCAGGCCTGGACTCCTGAATTTCTGCCTCTTGCGAAGCTCGAACACTTCGGCCCCCGTTTCGATGCATTGGGCGCCTTCGGTGGGGGAACAGCACTAGAACAAGCTTCAAGGGATCTACGGCAATAGCTGGCAGCGTCGCACCACCCAGCGCGCGCCACCATGCTTCGATCCGCCCAATTTCGTGGATTTAATCCACGGGTCCACACTAGTATGTATATATATATATAAATACCTATACGACCACCCTGCGAGTGATAAGGAGGTTGCGGGGGGGCCGAGGGGTGCGTGGTGGAGGAGAACCTGAGAGAAGACCTCATTCGCTGTCTCATTCGGTCTCACTACCGATCTCACAATCGATATCACTATCGACGTCGTCATCATCATTGACATCACCATTAACATCATCATCATCGTCATCATCATCATCATCAACATCATCATCATCATCATCAGCAGCATCATCATCATCAACGTCGTGATCATCACAATATATCATCACCATCATGGCCATCATCACCATCAGCATCGCACAATCGATCTCACATTCGGTCTCACTATCGATATCACAATCGATATCACAATCGACGTCATCACCATCATCATCATGATCATCATCATCATCATCATCATCATCATCATCATCATCATCATCATCAACGACACCAACATCATCATCGCCATCATCAACATCGTCATCATCATCATCATCACCACCATCATCATCATCATCATCATTATCACCATCATCACCATCATCATCATCATCATCATCATCATAATCATCCACGTCATCATCGGGACACCGACGGGACACCGAAGAGACACCAGCGGGACACCGGCGGGACACCGCGCGGCACGGGCCGCCCGGTCAAGGTTCTTTTGCCCCGGCCGCGCCTCAGCCACACGGGACACCAGCGGGACACCGGCGGGACACCGCGGGGCACCGGCCGCCCGGTCAAGGTTCTTTTGCTCCGGCCGCGCCTCAGCCACAGGAGACATTCTCTCGCCCGCCCACGCAGCTTCGCCTCGCCCGCACGGCAGGCACGAACACGAAACCGAAATCGATTTCCCGGTAGGGGGGCTCTCCGTTCCACTTCGATCTCACCCCCCAACCTCCGATACATATATGTATACATACATACATACATACATACATACATACATACATACATACATACATACATACATACATACATACATACATACATACATACATACATACATACATATATATATAGAGATATATATATATATATATATATTCCCATACGCACCTCTCCGAAGGAGTAGAGCTCAGAGGCGATGAATGCGTACGCGGGGCGCCGCGTTCGCGATTTGTCTGACCGTTTCGCTAGGGACATCCTCGAAATTCTGAAAATCGGTGGCACCCCTCACGCAGATCGTGACGTCAGGGTCCAAAAACACATGCGAATTTCAACATTTTAACCTGAAACCTTCAAGAACACATGGTAATTTCAATAATGTTGACCCTGATTCTCAGAGAATGGCGGTTTCGCCTGAAACATCCTCCCAAAATCGAGCCCCGACGTACCCTTGGTACCCCAGACCCCGCCTCGGAGCCTCCTGGGGGCCTCCTGGAACCTCCTGGGGCCTCCTGGGGCTTTCTGAACCTTCTGGTACCCCAGACCCCGCGTCGGAGCCTCCTGGGGGTCTCCTGAAACCTCCTGGGGCATCCTGGGGCCTCCTGCGGCCTCCTGGAGCCTCTTGGGGCCTCCTGAAGCCTCCTGGGGTCTCCTGGGGCCTCCTGAGGCCGCCTGGGGCCTCCTGGGGCCTCAGCAGAACTACATGCACACACAGAGACACAAATCACGCCCAACACATCACACGCTAGACAAACATAACACACACACACACAATACCTACAACGCACAAAAAGCACGCACAACACAGAGCACACATCACACACACAACACTCACAATCCTGGGGCCTCCTGAAGCCTCTTCTGGTATCCAAGCCGGGCCTCCTGAGGTCTCCTGGGGGGCCCTGGTACACACATCGCAAGGTGTGGCAACCCCACTTGCGCTCGAGTGCGACTTCGCTGTTGCATTTCACTCCTGCTTCAAACGCCCCTTCAGTTTTTTGTATGAGCCTGGGCACACACGTGCCCCTTGCATATATGTGTATGCGTATGCGTTGTAAAGAATATCCTTCGTCCTCGTCCTCGTGGTCTACATCCTCCTCGTCTTCATGATCCTCAATTCCCTCCTTCCTCTCATCCATTCCCGTCGTCCTCACTCGCATGCTCCACCCCTTCCTTTTCCTGCAGCTGGAGGTTGGGAAACCGAAGATTATGCTAACGGAGTTCCCCACATAAAGAGATTAACGGTTTCGTGGGACCCATTTTCTTGATGCCCTCCTCGCTTTGGCGGGGCCCCGCTGGAAAGGGGGAGGACTACGAAACCTGGCGAAGAGTAATGCTTTCCGCGACCCTCCTCGTTCAAGCGCGGCCTCTCTGGAGGAGTGAAGGGGGGACACGAAACCGTGTAAACAGCATGTTTTCCGATACCCTCCAGGAAGAGGAGGAGGAGGAGGAGGAGGAGGAGGAGGAAGAGGAAGAGGAGGGCACGAAACCATGTAAATAGTATGGTTGTCGGATACCCTCCTCGCTCAGGCGGGGCCTCCCTGGAGGTGTGGGAGGGGCACGAAACCATGTAAATAGTATGGTTTTCCGATACCCTCCTCGCTCAGGCGGGGCCTCCCTGCAGGGGTGGGAGGGGCACGAAACCATGTAAATAGTATGGTTTTCCGATACCCTCCTCGCTCAGGCGGGGCCTCCCTGGAGGGGTGGGAGGGGCACGAAACCATGTAAATAGTATGGTATTCCGATACCCTCCTCGCTCAGGCGGGGCCTCCCTGGAGGGGTGGGAGGGGCACGAAACCATGTAAATAGTATGGTTTTCCGATACCCTCCTCGCTCAGGCGGGGCCTCCCTGGAGGGGTGGGAGGGGCACGAAACCATGTAAATAGTATGGTTTTCGGATACCCTCCTCGCTCAGGCGGGGCCTCCCTGGAGGGGTGGGAGGGGCACGAAACCATGTAAATAGTATGGTTTTCGGATACCCTCCTCGCTCAGGCGGGGCCTCCCTGGAGGGTGGGAGGGGCACGAAACCATGTAAATAGTATGGTTTCCGATACCCTCCTCGCTCAGGCGGGGCCTCCCTGGAGGGGTGGGGCACGAAACCATGTAAATAGTATGGAGCTCAGGCGGGGCCTCCCTGTAAATAGGGGTGGGAGGGGCACGAAACCATGTAAATAGTATGGTTTTCGATACCCTCCTCGCTCAGGCGGGGCCTGGGAGGGGCACGACTGGGCCTCCCTGGAGGGGTGGGAGGGGCACGAAACCATGTAAATAGTATGGTTTTCGGATACCCTCCTCGCTCAGGCGGGGCCTCCCTGGAGGGGTGGGAGGGGCACGAAACCATGTAAATAGTATGGTTTTCCGATACCCTCCTCGCTCAGGCGGGGCCTCCCTGGAGGGGTGGGAGGGGCACGAAACCATGTAAATAGTATGGTTTCCGATACCCTCCTCGCTCAGGCGGGGCCTCCCTGGAGGGGTGGGAGGGGCACGAAACCATGTAAATAGTATGGTTTCCGATACCCTCCTCGCTCAGGCGGGGCCTCCCTGGAAGGGTGGGAGGGGCACGAAACCATGTAAATAGTATGGTTTTCCGATACCCTCCTCGTAGGTATGGTATGGTACGGTATGGTATGATATGGTATGGTATGGTACTGGAGGTATGGTATGGTATGGTACGGTGTGGCATTGGTGTGATATGGTATGGTATGCTATGGTACGCCATGGTATGGTATGGTACGGTATGGTACGTATGGTGTGGTATGGTATGGTATGGTATGGTATGGTATGTGTGGTAGGAACTTTGGTATGGTATGGTGTGTGTGGTAGGAATAATTTTGTGCTGTATGAAAGATGGAGCGGGAGGTGGGTGGGAAGGAGAGGGTGGTCTGGGAAAACAAGAACCCCACTCAGGATGTGGGGAAAAACAATGGAACAAACAACAAAACAAAGAAACTCGAGTGACGGAGACAGAGAAATGTTCGGATAACCATTGGGACAGCAAACAAACACACAAAACAAAGATCCCAAAGAAACCAGTCCGAAAGGAAACGTAAGTCCGACGGGAAACCGCGCATTTTCTGTGGAATGTGTGGTTATGTGTTGTTGCTTGGTTTGTTTTCCCGTGGGTGTCGGACAGTTTCTGCCTCCAGCACGTCAGCTTCTGTGGTTGTGTTTTGTTTTTAGTGTATGAAGCTGTTGCCAAAATGCTGGGCTTCGTTTAGGAGGAGGCGGCGGAAGAAGACACGAGGAAGAGGAGGGTGGAAACGGAGGAGGAGGGCGGAAACGGAGGAGGAGGAGGCGGCGAACTGAAGGGAGAACGAGAAGGAGAGGGGAGCAAGGAGCGAGCCATGAGGGAGCCATACGGAATCTCTGTGAGCTCCCATTAACGGATTCCTAATGTGAGGCTTTCCCATCGAATCCCTTTGCGGTGCTGTCCAAACGATTCCTGTTGCGAGGACTTCCAATCGGATCCCATGGTGGCGCGTTCCAACAGATCCCTGTTGTGAGGCTTTCCGGTAGAATCCCTTTGTGGTGCGTTCCAACAGATCCCTTTTGTGAGGCTCTCCAATCTAATCCTTGTTGTTGCGCTTTCCAAAAGGACTCCTGGCGTGAGGCTTTCCAATCGAATCCGTATGTTGTGCGTTCCAGCAGAGCAGATCCCTTTTGTGAAGCTTTACAATAGAGTCCACTTTGGGGCGCTTTGCGCGTGGTGCGTTCCAAAAGATTTCCTGGCGTGAGGCCTTCCAATCGAATCCCTCTGTGCTGTTTTCTAACGGGGCCCTTATGTGAGGCTTTCCAACGGAATCAATTTAGTGGTGCCTTCCACCAAGATTCCAGTCGTGAGCCCTGCCAATCGAACCCCTGTTTGGCGCTTTCCAAACGATCCCTGTTGCGAGGCCTTCCAATAGAATCCTTTTGTTGTCCTTTCCAGCAGATCCCTTCTACGAAGCGTTGCAACAGAATTCAGTCGGGGCGCTCTGACGGAAACAGAGGAGAAGGAGGAGGAGGCAGCGAACGGAAGGGGGAACGTACAGGAGAGGACGTAGAGGGAGCAGGGAGCGAGCCAGGAGGGAGCCATGGGGAATCCCTTCGTGCCCCATCGCAACGGATTCAGAGCGTAGGGCTTTCCAACAGAAATCCATCGTGGTGCGTCCCAGCCGATCCGTTTTTGCGCGGCTTTCCGGTAGAGTCCTGTTGCGGCGTGTTCCAACAGATCCCTTTTGTGAGGCTCTCCCATATCATTCCTTTTGTGGTGCTTTCCACCGGATTCTTGTTGTGAGGCCTTCCCAGAGAATCACTGTGTGCTGCTTTCCAAAGGATTCCCGTCGTGATGTTCCCATATATTTTTTGTGGTGCGTTCAACCAGATCCCTTTACTAAGGCTTTACAATAGAAACCTTTTGCGGCGATGTCCACAGGATTCCAATTGTGAGGCCTTACGATAGAACCTCCGATTGCAAGCGTCAATTGTCAATATTCCTAGTTACCTTCCGTCTCCACTCTGCCTTCCTCTCCTTGTGAACTCCGCCTTCCTGCCTCTCCCAATAGGAACCCGTTGGAAAGAACCACAGAGGGATTCTACCGGAAGGCATCACAACAGGAATCATTTGAAACGCACCACAAAGGAAGGATGTGAGGGAAAGCCTCACAACAGGATTCGAGTGGAAAGCCTCATAACAGGAACTCTTGGAAAGAACCACAAACCGATTCGACTGGCGAACCTGACAACACAAATCCTTTGGAAAGCACCGTAAAGCGACTCGGATGAGCTGTGGGCGGCGCGGGCCAGAAGCATGTATCATGACACGTCTATGACGACCGAGGCAAACAGAAACAAAACAATATCTGCATCGCCCTGCGTATTTTTGTTCAGGGGTGTGGGGATGCCCGAACACTAATGTATATACGTATACATGTATAAATAGCTATGTTTGTATGTATGCATGCATGCATGTATGTAAAAATATATGCATAACATGTGTGGGTTGGTATACCTCTCTTTTCCTCTGTCTCCCTCATGTGTTGTTTGTCTCCCTCTATCTCTCTCTATCTCTCGTTCGCTCTCTCTCTCTCTCTCTCTCTCTCTTTCTGCTTTGCTTTCATATGCATCATCCTAGATTGTGGCGCCTGGGCTGTTCGAGATACCACCACCTTCTGCTATTCCTTCGCCTGTCCCTCCTCCTCGTCTTCTGCCCTCTCTTGTCCTCCTCCTCCTCCTCCTCCTCCTGAGCCTCCCCGCCCTCCTTTCCCGCCTTCCCATGCCTCCCTGCCTCCCGCTCCCTTCTCATTCCTGCCTGCCTCTGCTGCCTCCTCTTCCCCACCCCCCCTTATCCCCGTCCCTCCTCATTCCATCCCCCCCTCGTCCTCCTCCTCCTCCTCCTGAGATACTTATACTTGTAAGTATGTTAACCGCGGGGGTCCTGCTCCAGGCAGGCCACAAGTCAAGAAGAAGAAGAAGGAACACGAGATGATGGCATACAAGTGGGCACGTTTGCTCGCATCGAACATTCCAGGACGCGTCCACGAGAATGAAAGCTCCTGCTCAGACTACCCACGTGTAGAGTGACCAGGTCTTACATGTCCACCTGGCTCCCCTGAACTACTTGCATACCTCCGACGATATGATGTGTTCCATGCGTGGCCGCAGGGGTGCCAGACCTCTTTCCGAGGGCCAGCGGCCAGGTTCTCGCCCAGGATCTTTTGTGGATAGCCCCGGGCCCTAAAGGACGGGCGCTGGGAGGTCGAAGTCGAGGAGATACGCCCCGATCGAAACATCGATCATACCGTCGGAGATCTGGGCTCCCCCCTCGGCCACAAGATCCTCCCTGGCGGCGGCCCCCTCGGCCTCCCAGAGCAGTCAGGAGCTCAGCTCTTTTGGAGTCGGGCCCTTCCAGAAGAAGAACAAAACGCCACAAACATAAAGACCTGCGGCGCTCCGCACGGACATTCTTGGATCTGAGCTAGACCCCCGTCCCTGGCGCGCGGAGCGCGCCAGGGGCGGCGCCGGAGGCGCCGCTGGGGGCCCAGCGCGGATCCAAGAAATCCGCGCGGAGCTCCTAAAATTTATGTGTATGCCGTTGTTTCTTCTTCGACCTTCCGGTCTTCTTCGGCTGTAGCACGGGATCAGTACTGTGAGGCGTCAACAGCGAGCTCCCCTTGAGGAGGGTCTCCAGCTGGTAGACCACCAGGTTCAGGTCGAGGCTCCTGGCGTGGCCCTTCAGGCGCAGGCAGCCGTCGAGGAACTCCTCGATCCCGACCTCCCCGTTGTCGTTGCAATCCAGCAGCTTGAACAAGACGTGCGCCTGCCGGATGTCGAGATCTAGCGTCTGGAAATACGCCTTCACGCGGTTGTCGTCCAAGTGAGTCCTGAATTCATCCCACGACAGTTGGCCTGACTTGTCCGTATCTGCCGCCTCAAAGAAATCCTTGATGTCAGAGGCGTAGTCCTTAAGTGCTTTCATCTCGTCCTCAACCATGCGGTCACGGTCCCTTGCAGCAACGCCAGACGTCACGTGAACAACCGTACCGATTCGCCGACCTCCGCTTGCCGGGGGTGAGAAGGCGTATGAGATGATTGGCTGTCCCCCCTCCCCATTTTATCCCTGCCCAAAGGTCCAACATCCAGTTCGAGAGGGGGGGGTATCTGAGCTCGTCGGCACACCCAAGGGGACTCCCGAGCTTCCAAATTTGCCTTCCGTGGCCTCACAAACGTTCCCAGAAGGTCCCGAATTCGCTGAAAGATTGGCCCACGACGCTGACGCTTATGATGGCTCCAAGACGCCCCAAGGCGCCTTCGAGACGCCAAAGGAGCCTCCCCAAGGGCCACGAGAGGCAAACATCAGTGGTCTTCATTAGGTGTTCGAAGGCGTCTGACATTCTCGCCTTTTCTGTTTTCCAACGCTCCAAGACGGCCAAAGAGGCCCCAACGAGGTCCACAAGACAGCCCAAGAGACCTCCAAGAGGTCCCTAAGAGGGCCCCAAGAGCACCCCAAGACGGCCCAAGAGGCGCACAAGACAGCCCAAGAACGCCCCAAGACGGTCTCGCATCGCTGAACGGCTCAAGACGCTTACGATGGCTCCAGGACGCCTCAAGACGCCTTCGAGACACCTTCGGGACGCCTTTTCCAACAAGGCCCCGAGAAACGAACATCAATAGTTTCCCGCAAGTTGCCAACAGGTTCTGTTACTCTCGCTATCTCTGTTTTCCGACCCTACAACACCGCCAAAGAGGCTCCCACTAGGCACACAAAAAGCCAAAGAGACCTCCAAGAGGGCCCCAAGACGGCCAGAGAGCGCCCCATGACGGCCCAGAATCGCTGAACGGTTGGCCCAAGACGCTTGCGATGGCTCCAAGACGCCACAAGAGGCCTGTGAGATGCCCAAGGAACCTTCCCTAAGAGCCACGGGGGACGAAAATCAACGGTGTGCTGAATATGTCCGTGGGATTATGGCATTCTCGCCGGCTCTGTTTTCCGACGCTCGAAGATGGCCAAAGAGGTCACCCCCCTATAGGTCCCCATCACAATCCAAGAAACCTCCAAGAGGGCCCCAAGAGGGCCCCAAGAGCGTCCCAAGGCGGCCAAAGAGGCGTCCAATACGGCCCAAAAGCGCCCCAAAACGGCCCCAAACACGCTCCCAGACGGTCCCGAATCGCTGAACGCATGGCCCAAGACGCTTACGATGGTTCTAAGAAGACGCCAGACGCCTTCGAGAAGCCCAGAAGAGCCTCCCAGGGGGCCCCGGGACGCAAACATCAATAGATTGCCGAAGGTTTTCTTTGCAGATTCTCGCGTATTCTCCCGACGCTCCAACGCGGCCGAAAAGGCCGCCGAGAGGCCCCCAAGACAGCCCAAGAGGCCTCCAAGGGGGCCCCGAGACGGCCTAAAAGCGCCCGACGACGGCTATTTCGCCCTCGCCTGGCTCTGCCGTCTCTGCACACCACTCCAGCAGTATGCGCGATCTTCTCGCTGCCTGCCCTTGCGACACTGTACTCCTAAGCAGGGGCTGCCCGTTGGCAGCCTTGCGGAGTTGTCGTCTCCCGCGGTCTCCAACAAAACGGCTGCGCGGCTTCTTGGAGCGCCGCGCTGCTTGGATCGCGATACAACCGCAACACCAACGGAAAGTGTTGCCCCGCTCTCGGCTACATCCAAGCAGATGGGACCGGCGCAGCTGCTGGCCATTCACGACAACAGCCCCGCGGGCTTATGACGACCCCGTTGAACAATCCCTTACGACAAGGCCGTTGCAAAAATCGGTCAGCAAGGGCCCTCGGAAAAGACCCCCCGCAGAACTCACAGCTGACCACGAAGCCCCAGCCCACGTCTCATGACCCTTGGCTTACTACGACGCCATTGTCTGTTGCGGGGCCCAGTCTTTGCCGGCCTCGGTGCAGGCAAAGAGGCAATAAGTGTCCACGGGCCTGGTAAGCATTCGCCAGGGCGGACGAGCGACCGCCCCTATCTTTCTTTGAAACCCTGCAAAGTGCTGCCCACGATCTGGCAGTGCCGACCGCAAGCGCACCAGGCAGAAACTGTAAGGCATCGGCCCCTGCTGCCGAGACAATCCACGCATCTCTGTGACTCTCGGCGTCGCGCCCTTGTCTGGAGATGCTCATAAAGCTAGCAGATCCCGCAAGTGATGCCACGCAGCAAGGTTAGACTCTGGATCCAGACCAAATTCGCAGCATCAATGACTGCACAGGACGAATCTGCGACGCAATACGCGTTTGCAGCAGGGAAGACAACTCCAACGGACTCGTGGCCTCTCTCCTCTTGACCGATTGCCTGCAGCCCACGGCACTGCTCAAACCTGCAACATGGGATCGCAGGTCCACACTGCTGTAGGACCCGTCATCACGACGGCCCCCAAAGACAGCCTGGGCCCCCCACCCCCAAAACCAAAGCCGATCGGAATCGCCCCCGACGGCCCATCGCCATGCCGGCGAAAGCTAGCTTCGTCAGGAGGCGGGGGAACGGCGGTCCTGGACGCGGGCGTTAGCCTTGGGATCCGAGAAAAAAACAACAACAACCAAACAAAAAAAAAACGAATTGTTCTCAGCGTCTGCAAGTGCCCTGTGCACCAACAAGTCCGAGGCATTTCTAAATTTTGCACTCTAAGGACAAACACAAGCATTGTGCAGGTTCGACTCAAAAGCATCACCGCATCCCTTGCCGGCGCTGTCCTAGGAGAGGCCATTATCTAATGTTCACCCATTTGGGCGAAACGACGCGCCCCCCCCCCCCTGAAACTACGAAGACCTGGGGCCTGCCAAACCCCTGAGCGTTCCAGGAAATTTGGGCCGCATCCACCCATGGCTTGCTCTCGCGACTCGCGGCCAGCGCTTCCCTACTCTCGGTCAAGTAGACCTTGCCTTGGCCCGATTGCCTTCAGAGGTCGCAAACCCCTTCCCCCGAGTCACTCTCCCACGCCCAAGGCCCGCGTGGCCGCCAGCCAAAGTCGAGGGGCGCGGCGATGGCGGCTGCTGTGGGGGCGCCGACTCCTCCCGAACGATCAGACGCCGGCTTGCCCCCTAACTTTGCAGCATCTTCCGCCGGGCCATCCGAACAGGCTTCGAACGACAAGACCGATGCGCGAGAATCATAAATCACGCCTCCATGGCATCGAACAGGGCTAGGAAAGCAGAGTTTCGACGACCATACTTCAGGGAAAGCGCAGTGGCCAGGCCCCAGACCCCGCGAGCGACAACCCCCGACAGATGGCCCGACGCCCTCGGCCACCTCAAGACGACATGTGGAGCGCTATGAATACGGTTTCGATACGTAGATTTCGCAGACGCCGCTGCAAAGGCCACCCTCTTCGCCCATCGGTGGCACAACATGTTTCCCTCTGCTAGTTTTCGAAATGTGGCGGGGCGCTTCGAGGCCGCGCTGCCACTCGACGCCTGCTTCGGTCTACAGGCTCTAACCCTGCCTCAACCGACGCCGAGATCCGCGGAGACAGGCTCGACCTGGATCTCGAGCGACTTACTGCGAAAGAGCTGCTGGAACTGCTCATCTACTGCCGCGCTGAAACCAGTGCTGCAACATTGGCTGGCCATAATCGAACGCGCAGCCTCGAGGCCCCTGACATGCCTGAGGCCAGTCCCCGGCAGCAGGCAAAGCACATGCGCGCGCGCACCGCGCACGCCATGCACAATGTCATCCACCCGCGCGCGCGCGACTGGCCCACCTGGGACCCCCGCGACAAGCTCAGCACGCATGATGCAATGCTGCCCGCCCAAGGTCGACAGCGCAACAACTGCCTGGTTCGGGCGGCAACTCTTGCTCAACGGGCGCAGAGTAACCTGCGCTGCCGCGAAGACAGCGAACGGCCATATGCACTCGAAGCCATGGCGCAGGACTGCACGGGGGAAGCCCGCATCAAGGGCTTCCTCTGAAATGAGGCTCTATCAAGCGCTAGCATAGAAAACCTTCTCATCCAACGGCAGGCTGCCGATTTGGAAACCAGGAGAACTCGACTGCGCGGCCCCCTCGCCCAGCAAACGCCGAAACAGCGCCGCCCGCGGCGCTGGCGAGTCAGCGCCGACCGCGCCCCGGGATTTTGAACGCCCAGAATGGGCGCGGAAAGAATTGGCACAATGCCCAATAACAAATGTTGTCCCAAACCAACAGCGGCCAGACGGCCTTCTGTCTCGAATGGACACGGGCCGCGGCGGCGTGGACAGCAAGTCTTGCTCAAAATGAACCAGATGCGCTGTTGGGCATTGCGCCCGCTCTATCCCTTCCCATGTTGTTCGCGCAGAGGGATTCATGTTTCTCGACCCCAGGAAGCCCGGCTGGATTTACTGACTGCGCCCCAGACCTTACCAGCCAGGCTAAAAGGCCAATGCTCCATCGGCATCTAAACGCTCGACCTGAAGGGCGACGAGCGCGACGAAAACCCTACGAGGCCAGCAGCAGGTAGGCTTCAACCTCTGTGAGAAGACTTCCCAGCTCCTGCAATCCTGCACTGGACAGCCAGACAGAGGCCCGCCCAGACACCCAGTCAAACCCAGGTGCGCGGCCAGGCAAAGCCGACATAAAGATACTGAGGGCAGCATCTGCGATGCGTTTGGCCAGGCTCTGCGCCTTCTCCCACAGAGCGAAAACCTTGCGCGGGGCGGTCGGGCCACCCCCCCCCCTCAACTGCCAAGTTTTCACCTTTGGCTTCCATGCGCCGGCCAAAATCATGGGCGCCCCCCCCCCCGCCATTCCCCCGCGCGAGCATCTTCCCAGTGCGGGCCGCCTTAGCATGGAGCGCGGCATGCACTCCCTTGCCTCCTAGCCCACACAGCTGCAACACCCGCCGGCGGGACTTGCCCAGGCCCGCCCGCAGACAGAACAAACCTTTGGGCGAGGACTCAGTCGCGATAAGCTTGCCCACTCAGCTCCTCGATCGAATGATCGTTTAGCCCCCAGACAACCCTCGGGCCATGAGGCAACTTCGACCTCGCCCAGGGGCAAGCGGCAGGAGCGGGAGACACGGGCAACGCGATGGGCAAAACCCTGAAACCCATGCCAAGCCTGCGGGCCTTAGAGGCGCTGCGATCCCTGAGGTGTCCAGCGAAACAAGCGAAAAAAAAAACATCGTGGACCAGCGCTGCGCGACAATGTCTCTCGACGAAACAAAATGCGCCCCCTGGGCCCCGGGTTTCCTCGCGAGCTCCGGCGAGAAGCCGCTCCCCCGATGCTTCCCTCGGCCCCGCCGGTACACCGCCCAACATCGAAAGAAAAATCAAAATATGGCGGTCCAACGCTTGAAATGTTTCCCCACGGCCAGCGAAACCCTGGGGTCCAGTTGGAAAGCCTTGGAAGTCTCGATGTACGTCAGCGGGCCCGCGCCTGCCCTCGGCCGCCAGCCTCGCCCGTAGCTGGCGCTGGCCCCCCCAGGCGCGACAATGAGCAGGCTCTCCGTCTGGGACTCCTCGAACTCGCCGGCAGACTGCTCATGCCCAGGGTCATCTCAATACTGCGGGGGCGGTAGCATCTTGAACTCCGGCGGATTCCTGGCCGTTCAACTGCATCATCTTGGAATGTGCTCTGTTCGGATCCTCCCTGGGCTTGGGCCGCGGCGGGACCTGGGACCTCTGCGGCGTCGGAAGCACGCGGCGCCGTGCCCCCCCCCCCAGCTTCAGCTCGAGCCCAGCCGAGGCTCCGACATGGTTCCGCCCTGCCCAAAAGCAGGTCCCATCATCCATGGTCACATCAGCAATCAAAAACACCGCAGTGCGAGAGATAAACGCAAAGTCGATCGGCCATTCCTGCCCCGCCGCGCAAGTCAACCCCCGCGCCATTCGCCACTCTGATCACGCGGCCAACAAGTGTTGACCAGCCCGACTTCTGCAACTCCAGAGGTGTCGGGTTGAGATCCACAGTGGCCATCCAGGGTGCCGCCAACGATTGCAGCACGGCTCCTCGCTGAATCAACTTACACACGCTCATATCGTTAATAATCACATGACAGGTGATATACAGCACACACACGAAAAAAGGTTGCCAACGTATCTTCGCTTGACAATCCGCATTGTCACGGATTCCAAATCCTGTCATGGTAGTCTTTGGCTTGACGGTCTGCCTTCGCCACAGCTGGTGGTCGGCTTCCGTAGCCAGATGTCTGAAGCTCAGAAACTGGTACCTCTCCTTCACCCCGATGCTGAAACTGCCTGCCTCGGCGATTGTCGCAAGGGGGGAAGATGGCAAAACAACTGGCTGATAATCCAAAGCAGCGCATTCATGATGCACCTCCGCACAGTCAACTGGCAGCGCGTGCAACTCAGGCAGGATGACACAGTCAAACGCGCCTTTTGTTTGCAAGAGACTCTCACTGGCAGAACCCCGACCAGACGAGTTCCTCATTCATAACAACTTCACGGCATTCGCGGCGCTAAACCCTCGGCTGCGCACCCCCCGCCCTCGCGCGGATGCCTGCCACCACCCCGTCGACCCCCTCGGAATCTGCCTGATTTGCTAGCCGGCCCAAAGGAATCGGTGGACGCATCGGCGTGCGCGGACAGCGGATTGGCATCGGACTGGCGCCCGCCAGCTGCGCCCGTCGCCGCGCCTCGGCCCCCTGGCGTTTCCGCCTGGCCCTGCCCCCAGGCCCCCCCGTCATCGATATCGCGTTTCTTGCGCGCTTTCCTCATGACATCGGCAACCTTCGCCTTGTGCCCCTGGTGCTGGGCGCCGGTGGGCCCGCAGCTCTCGAGCGCGCGCCGCTGGAACATGGCCCCCAGGTCCGCTTCGCCTTCTGGAGTACGTCGCCACCCGACTGCTCGAGACCCAGTTCGGCGGAGGTCCATGCCCAGCCAAGCCTCAAGGTCCAGTTTACCGTCGAGCACCTCCTGCGCGCGCAGCATTGCCCGCTTGGCCGCAGGCCGCTGATCCAGCTGCGGCGGGAACTTCCTGACCTCATCGATATCTTCCTGTTCTGTTGCGACGACTTACTCCGCGCACCTGCGGAGCTCCTCCTCGCAACGCTCGAGCTCCTGCATGGCTCGCTTCCACTGCTCGCTGGCCCCTCCCAGGACTTTGCGCCCACGCTGGGGCCGACGGGCGGCCCGCTGCAACTCCTGCACATGGGCTTGGACGCGGCTGCGGCTGGAGGTCTCTGCGAGGCAGGCGCGGCGCCCTCGGCGGCCTTCCTGGCACCGGCATCTGCCGCGGCGCCCGCTGCCACTGCGCGGCGAGGGCCCGCGCCCGCTAGCACTGCGACGGAGGGGGGTCATCTGCAGCGGGAGGGCCAGCGCGATGAACGCCAGCGTGAGTGAGACCTCGCACCGCACTCTCAAGTCCACTGCTTTGGTTTGGGCCGATTCTGAAAGAGCCAGTTGCCGCGCGACCAGCACTCCGCCATAGGTCGGCTGCGTCTGTCCTTGGATCAGCACGGATCGCGCCCACTCCACCCCTGCCCTGCGTGCCCGGCGGGGAGACGTCATTTTCATGACTGCTGGTACCCTTGCCCTGCGACCTAACCCACGGCTGTTTCGGAACCAATCGAGAACCAGTGGACGACGTGCACAGCACACTTTGCGACAAGGTCGCACAGGCCCGGGGGGCGATACCCAAAGATGGGCCGCCACAGAGCCTTCATGCACTGGCTCAAAGAACAGTCGCGCGCAACCGCCCTGGCACTTCCTCGGACTACAGGCAGCCGCGTCGTTCCAGGGGGCACTCGCAGCTGGAGACGGCCCAACAGGCGCCCAAGACGCCCTGAAGCGGCTCAACAACTGTCCCGAAGACGTTCTAAGAGGACCCCGACTCGCTGAAGGACTGGCCCACGACGCATGCGATGACTCCAAGGCGCACCAAGGCGCCTTCGAGACGCCCCAAGAGGCTTCCCAGGAGGGGCTCGAGAAACAACAATTAATCGTTGTCCGACGGTTCTCAAAATATTGCGGCGTTCTCGCGTTTCCTGTTTTCCGACGCTACAAGTCTGCGCAATCGGATTCACGCGGCCCCCAAGAAAGTCAAAGAGGCGTCCACGGGGGCCCACGGACGGCCTAAGAGCGCCCGAACACGGCCCAAGAGGCGCCCAAGACGGCCCAACAGGGCCCCAAAACACCCTGGAAGGGGGCCCCAGAGAAGGTAGACGAATCGAAAGTCCCAGCCTTCCGCCCCAAGAGGCCCCCAGGGCGCCTCAAGATGCCTTCAATACAACGCAAGAGCATCCCCAAGAAGGCCCCGAGAGGGAAACATCAATGGTTGGCCTTAGGTAGTTCATTATTTCTGGGCTTAACCCTTAACGGGCGATAATGAACCCAATAGAGGGTTTTCCCGGGGAAGGTAAGTTAAGATGCTGATGATGGCGGCGACGACGATGACGTCGATGGCGACCCTGGACGCCCCGCACACAGCTGACACGAGAGATCTGTTCGCCAGCAGGCGCGCGGCGCAAGGCAGACTCGAGAGATCTCGAGGCTCGCGGCTATACAACTTGCCAGCAGGCGTGGATTGATAGCAATACGGTGATGATGATGATGATGATGATGATGATGATGAAAATGGTGACGACGACGATGGAGGAGGAGGTTAAACCAAGCGCCCGGCAGAAGCCTGACTCGAGCGATCTCTCGGCTCGCGGCTACTCGCCCGCGGAGGCGCGCGACACAGGGCTGACTCGAGCAATCTCGAGGCTCGTGGCTGGGCGCCTAGATTGTGCCATCGCAAGCGAGGTCCTTGGCCGATCTGGCCAAGAAACCCCCCTTGCGCTGGATGTAGAACCACTCTCCCATGCAAGCACGGCATCCTTTGGAGCCGTCCTTGCGCGGGAGGCACTTGGTGCAAAGCTGGGCGGCGGCGCCAGCCCCCTCGCAAGGGGGCTCACTTCGGCTCGGCCGCCGCGGGGCCCTTGAAAGGCTTGGGCTCGTGCTTGGCCTCGGCCGTGGCCATCGCCACGTCGTTGTCGCTCGCCTCCTTGAGCTCGCTGATGAACTCGTTCCCTCGAGCGACCACGGCGCGGGGAGCTGCTGGCACTTGGCGGCCCTCGCCTCGGATCTCGCGCAGGGCGCGTTCGATCCAGCGACTTGCCCAGAGGCCGCAGCTCCAACCGTTCACTTGGCACCGTCTGTTGCTCGGTGCTGGGCAGTGCCCGCCAGGGCCAATGGCGCCGAGCTCGCGGAGGATCCTCGCGGCGGCCTTGGGGGGCCACGCGCGGACCCCACCCGCGATTTCTGCGGGGGGGGAGGGCGGACTACTACTACTACTACTAATGGCACCTGGTAGTAGTACCTGGTAGTAGTACCTGGTAGTAGTGGTAGTAGTAGTAGTAGTAGTAGTAGTAGTAGTAGTAGTAGTGGTAGTGGTAGTAGTAGTAGTAGTAGTAGTAGTGGTAGTAGTAGTAGTAGTAGTAGTAGTAGTCGTCGTACCTGGTAGTCGTACCTACTAGTAGTACCTGATAGTAGCACCTGCTAGTAGTAGTACCTGGTAGTAGTAGTACCTGGTAGTAGTAGTACCTGGTAGTAGTCGTACCTGGAAGTAGTAATAGGACCTGGTAGTAGTAATAGTAGTAGTACCTGGTAGTTGTAGCAGTATCTGGGAGTAGTAGTACTAGTAGTAATGGAAGTTAGTGGTGGTCGTGGTAGTAGTAGTAGTAGAAGTAGTAGTAGTAGTAGTAATAGTAGTAGTGGTAGTAGTAGGAGTAATAGTAGTAGTTACTCGTATTAGTCATAATACTAAGAAAAACTAATAGTAACCAAGTCGTTCTCGCTGACCCCCTCTCGTTGCCGCGGGCGCGCATCGCGCGCTTGGCGGCCCTCGCTTCGGATCTCGCGCAGGGCGCGCTCAATCCAGAAACTCATCCAGTTTCGTGGCAGTGCTTGCAATTCCGAATAGCACGCGTAATAATCACTACGAGTAACTAGTTCCGACTACCACTACTACTAGTATTCGTACTTACCACCACTACTACGACTATCTAATACTACTACTACAACTACTGCTGCTACTACTACGACTACTACTACTACTCGAACTACCTGTCCGCCCTGGCCCAAGTGAGCTTGGCCTTCTCCTTGCTGAGAGCCTGCTTCCTCGCGTCGGAGAGGCGCCGGCCCTCGCGCCCGCTCGCGTTGATCCTTGAGAGGGCGATCTCGCCCACCCACTGCATGTCCTTACTGGTGGTCTGGTTCACCTGGAAGGTGCTCAGGCGCTCGGTCACCCCCTAAAGGAGCTCGGCGTTGTAGCTCTCGCGGCCGATCTTCTGCCGGTGGAGCTGCTTGTCCTGCTCGAAGGCCAGCTCGTAACGCAGCCGCATCAGAATGGTCCTCTTCCTGATCTCGTGGCCGCGGTCGCGCTCCCGCTTGAACCGGGGCTCGAGGCGGCGCGCGAGGCCCTCGAACGGGCGCGCGGCTGCGACTTGACCAGGGGCCTGGCGGGGCAGCCTGGCGCCTCGGCCCCAGGCGCGCCTGTGCACGTCCACTAGGGGGCGCCAGCAGGCTCGGATGCCGTTCTTGCCGGGCCTCGCCGCGGCAACCTTCTTCTCAAAGGCAGCTCGAAGGCCGTGCCACCAGGCAACCGTCTCGCGGCCCCAGTGCCACTCGCGCTGCGGCTGGGCTCTCACTCGAGGCGGCAGGGGGGCGAACTTCTTCACGTTGTGCTCGTTCGCGTGCATGCCCCAATCGAGGAGCATCTGGAGCCTGACCAGCGCTGTCGGGTCGTGGGCGCAGCTGGGGGCTTGTGAGTCCCCTCGCACACTGCCAGCCTGCCCTGCGGTCTGCCGCCCTTGCCAAAGCCTCGCTTCACGCCTCGGCCGAAGTCGCGCGGGGCGAGGGACTTGCCCTCGGCGCTCGCAAGCTCTCGGCGCGCGGCCGCGGCCACAAGTCGCTCCTGGGGGTGGGGGGAGGGAATGCTCGTAGTATTACAATCGACCCGCGTAGTAAGGATGGGCGGCAAAGATGCAAGGCCCTTGCAAGGCCCACGGGCGGGCCGAAGTGGCGAGAATGCACGGGCGTAGCAAGATTGCCTTTCCACTACCGCGCGGGTCGATTGCAATAATCCTACTCGGAGAACGGGGAGGAAGAAAAGAATAAGAAAGGCGGAGGCGGAATAGAGAAGAGGATGGCCCCAAGATCGACATTGGAAGAATTATCTCAGTGCGACCCTACCTAGGAGTTGGAACCCCTAGGAAAGCAGCATTAGTAGTAACAGTAACGCTAAGCTAAAGCTCAGTTACAGCTAAGCTAAAGCTAAGCCACAGCTGAGCTAAAGCTAAGCTAAAGCTAAGCTAAAGCTAAGCTAGAGCTAAGCGAAAGCTGAGCAACAGCTAAGCTAAAGCTAAGCTACAGCTAAGCTAAAGATAAGCTAAAGCTAAGCTGAAGCTAAGCTACAGCTAAGCTCAAGCTAAGCTAGAGCGAAGCTAAAGCTAAAGCTACGCTAAACGCTAAGCGAAAACCTGAGCGAAACGCTAAGCTAAAGCTAAGGTACAGCTAAGCTAGAGCTAAGCTAAAGCTAAGCTAAAGCTAAAGCTAAAGCTAAAGCTCCCAGGGGACCGGGGGGAACCGCTCCCAGGGGGCCGGGGGAACCGCCCGGGGCGCGTTGCACTGCCCGGCCCCTTTAAGCTAAGAGAGTAAGAACCCTTCTAGGCAGAGCCTAGGTAGGGAAAAACTGGGTTCGGGGCCTCAGGCATATTTGTAGAACAATCCTGTTGTTCGTTTTCACGGGCGCGAAGAGGGGGGCCCGCGACGGGGCCCCGCGCGTCTGTTTTCGACGTGGAAGAAGAGGGAACGGAAGAATGGAGAAATCAAACGCAAAAACAAAAAAGCAGAAGGGAACGGAAAGAAGATCCGAAACATAAACAGAGAGGGAAAGAAGAAGCAAAGAGAAAAAAGTTGAAGGAATTTAAGGAAGGGAAGGAAGAGAAATCCTGCTCGGCCGTCTCAGCCTCGAGCCCCGTGGCCCCGGGCCGCCTGTGGAAGCTCGTGGCAGAGTCGGCCGCCTCGCAAGGCGAGGCCCTCAGCTTCTGGCGCGAGCTCGGGGCCGCGGGCGGCGAGATCTGCAGGCCCCAGAGGCTCGACGAGCTCGTCTGCTTCGTCAGCGTGACCAACGCAGTCTCGCCGCAAAGCTGCAGCACCTCGAAACGGGAAACCTCGAGCCAAAGTGGCTACGGAAGGTTGTTCGTGTTAGCTTGTCGTTGGTGCTCCTTGGCGTTCGCTCGTTGTTCTTGCTTGTTCCGCTGATGTTGTGGTTTGCTGTTACTTATGTTGCGATTGCTGTTGATTCTGCTGTTGTTGGCGGTGTTGTTGCGCTTCCTGTTGGTGATGTGGTTGGTGTTGTTGTTGGTGATGTTGTTGGTGTTGCTGTTGTGCTTGCCGTTGTTTCTGCTGCTGTTGGTGGTTATGTTGTCGCGCTGGTTGCGGTCGCAGTTATTTGCGACCGCCGCTGGCGTCTGCGCGCGCTGCGTTGCTTGCGCGTGCATGTGTTATTTGCGTTGGTGGTTTTTATGCTCTGGCACCTGTCTTGTTTTTTTGTTTTCTGGCGTCCCCGAGGCCGGGGGTCACCTCGCCGAGAGTTCCCGGCCCCTCGTCCTCGCTCTGCCCGGAAACGCATCGCTCAGAGCCCCTAGCGGCTCGCGAGGCGCCCCAGGGCTGAGTCGGAACTCGGGGCCGAGGCCTGCGAGGCATCGCGCTGCCTCGTCGTCGCGGGCTTGCAGGGGACCCATCCGCTCGTCGTCGAGCCTCCTGTTCCCGAGCGCGGCCTTCCTGTCGTCGAGCTTCTTAAGCTCGAGCGTGGCCTTCGCGTCGTCAAGCTTCTTGTCTTCGGCTCTTGTCCTCGGGTTTGCTGGCGCCCTCCCGCAGCGCGGCGGGTTCCATCTCCCTCGCCCACTCGTCGCCCTTCGCCCACTCGCCGACGCTCTCGTCGCCCGACCGCTCGGCGACGCGCCGACGATCGTCGCTGCCCGGCCC
The DNA here is from genome assembly GCA_963575745.1 of Prorocentrum cordatum. Taxonomy (NCBI): domain Eukaryota; class Dinophyceae; order Prorocentrales; family Prorocentraceae; genus Prorocentrum; species Prorocentrum cordatum. The sequence goes on along the minus strand of CAUYUJ010020499.1, from coordinate 126,200 downwards.
GGCCGCGGGGCGCTGCGTCTCGGCCATGGTGCGCCGCGTCCTCAGCTGGCCTGGAATGCTTGAGCCTAAATTGGCCACGGTTGTCTGTCTTGCTGCTGTTCTTGTTGATATTGTTGAGTTTGTTCCCCCGTTTTTGTCTCGCTGCTGTTTGCGAGCGCGCAGGTGTGAAGCTGTTGTTGCCTCTCCCTGCTGTTTGTCTTGGCGCTGTGATGCCCTGCCGTTGCTGCGGTTATGTTGTTTGGTGTTGCCCTCGTTGCTGCCGTTGCTTGTGCTCGTGTTATTGTGTGTGAGCGTGTGCGTGAGTGCGCGGGAGTGCGCGCGTTTGAGCGCGCGCGCGCGCGTGAGTGCGCGGGCGCGCGCGCACGCGCGCGCGCGTTGGTGCGCGCGCGCGTGCGTTGGCGCGTTTGCGCGCGCGTTTCGGCGCGCGCGTGGCCGCCAGGCGTCGAGGCTCAACCCTCGGCCCTCGGGTCGACGACCCGAGATCCTGGAGCCCAAGCTCGGCGATCCTCGGGCTTACGATCCGAGGTGCCCGCAGATGCTCAAAACCAAGATCTCGGACCCTCGATCCGAGGATGGAGGATCGAGCCTGCTCGGCGGCAGCGCGGGCCCGAGATATCCCAGCCCGAGCTAAGCGACCCTCGGATCTAGGATCCGAGGTGCTCGCAAATGCCCAAGACCAAGGTCTCGGACCCTCGATCCGGGGATGGAGGGTCGAGCCTGCTGGGCGGCAGCGCGGGCCCGAGGACGGCGGCGAGGGCGATCTACCATCGCCCGCGCTCGGCCCTCGAGCCTCGGGCGTCAAACCCGAAATCTTCGAGCCCCAGCTTGGCGACCCTCGGATCTAGGACCCAAGGCGCCCCAAGATGCCCGGGCTCAAGATCTCGGATCCTCGGTCCGAGGATGGGGGATCGAGCGTGCCCGACGGCAATGCGACGCTCGAGGGTCGCCGAGGCTCGATCCTCGACCCTCGGATCGCAAACCCGAGATCTTCGAGCCAAAGCTGGGCGACCCTTGGATCTAGGGCCCAAGGTGCCCGAAGCTGCTCGGACTCAGATCTCGGATCATCGATCCGAGGATGCAGGATCGAGCCCGCTTGATTCCTTAATGGTTGCTCGAGGATCACTCGGCGAGAGGGGGGGGGGGGCAGTGGCCCGCAGCTTGGAACTCCACTCGCGCCTGCTCGAGCGCTCTCTTGGAGCTTGAACGGCAGATGGGGGGGGGGGGGGGGGCGAACGCGCGCCCCGAAACGGCGCCCCTCGCGAAAGAAGAAAAAAAAAAAAAAAAAAAAAAAAAAAAAAAAAAAAAAAAAAAAAAAAAAAAAAAAAAAAAAAAAAAAAAAAAAAAAAAAAAAAAAACATGGGGCGCTTGGCTCGGGGAGCTCGTGCGCTCAGGCGTCCACGAGCATGAACGAGGCGGGCTCTCACTCGGCCCTCGCGCTGGCCTGGCTCCCCTCGCCATCGCGCCTGTTCAAGTTGAGCTTGTCGCGCTCTTCCTGGATCGACGCATACTTGCCGAAGTGCAGCTTGCAGTGGTTCTCGAGAAGCACATCCTCGTGCGTCTGCTGCTTGACGGTTTTCGAATAGTCCCGCTTGGCGCGCTTGTCGCGGTAGCTGCGCTCGTGCAGACCATAGCTCACGTCCGCGGCCCTCTTGATGCACCAGCACCACCTGAAAATGGCTAGGGTCGTAGCCTTGGAGGCCCCGTCGGTCGCCATTCAGACCACGGCGGTCTCGTTGCGCCACCTGGCGCGCTCTCGGGCCCAGCGCGGAATCACGTTGAAGAGCATCTCGGCACTCGGCAGGCCTCTCGCGCATGTGCTCGACGGGCTCGAAGTTCTCGTTGATCGGCAGCACGAGCTCGTGGAGGTGGAAGAGCTCGGCGGGGGTGCTTGGGGGGGGGCTAACCCGATGCGCTCAGCGTAGGAGCCCCGGGTCGGCTTCTCGACCTCCTCGGCGCCGAGCTCCATGTCCTTCTTCTCGGCGAACTCCTGCAACTTGGCCTTGAAGGTCGCGACGGGCCAGAAAAAGTCCCCGGGCGGCTCTCCGCGGTTCTCGAAGATGTCGCACGCGTGCTCGTTCTTCTCGACGTAGGTCTTGAAGAACACCGCCACGGCCAGCTCGATGCGCCCCATGTCCTTCTCGCTGAAGATGCGGCCGCACTCGATGCTCTCGCGGCACCCGCCTTAGTAGACTATCTCCAACACGGTTTGCTGGGCGCTCGACGACCACAAGGCGCCCTCGGCCTTGAAGTAGCAGCTCGTCATCCTCGCTGCATTCGTGCCGCGCGCGCTCGACTGGCACTGGCGCATCTTTGCGATGCTGATATTTTCGGCGGCGTAGCTCATTTTCTCCATGATATTCTCGCCCTGTTTGGCCATGCGCTCGAGAATCTCGTTCGAGCCCGGGCTCGGCGCCGCCACTTGCTTCAGCGCCTCGACGGGCAGGCTCGCGGCAGCTGCGCGCTCGGCGGCCCGGGCCATCGCTGGGGCTCGCGACGCAATCAGGGTCAACAGTGCGAGGGGATAGGCACTGGGGGGAGGGGCATCGACCTGGAATCGGCGATATATCGCCGATGCATCAGCGATGCGCGCCCGATTCATCGGCGATGTATCGCAGACTCCACGTCGATGTCCCCCCAAAGAAATGCCTACGCATCGGCGATGCATCGCCGATGCATAGGCATGCCTATCCCCCCATATCGCTGCCACTGGGGCGAAGAGGCTTGGCACCTCGAAGAGGCTCGAAAGTTTGGACTCTCGGAGACTCGGGGAAGCTTGGGCCTGGGCAGCTGCGGGGGCAGAGGGGGGGAGGAGGAGCAGGAGGAGGAAGGGCCACGAACCGTGTGAGCGGTGCGCTTAAAAATAAGTCGCGTAACTAACTAACTCCAGTGCTCTGCCTGCTCGAAAAACGCATGCACAATCAAAATCCAATCGGTCCCTATGGCCCTGCCACACGTTCCTGACTCGGGAACGGCTAGAAAAATGAGAGCCCCATGGCCCTGCCGCACGGTCGTAACGCGGGCAAACTGAACTTGTGAGAATCCCAACCCTGCCACACGCTCGTGATTGCGAAAGCTGGTGTGGCGAGACCATCATGGCCATGCTCAGCGATTTTGATGCTGTTGCTAATCAGCACGATACGATCGCAATTTCGATCCGCGCTACTTGCCCGTGGATTATCAAGTTCGGCCCACGCACCTTTTCCCATAGATAGATCCCTGCGATCGGGGATCGATAACAATAAAGGGGGGAAAGGGGGGTACTTTACTATCGCCCGTTAGCGGTTATCGTCTTCTCGAGCTTCCGACGCTCAAGCACGGCTGGCCCAAGAGGCCCCGCCGACCGCCGCAAAACTGCCCGAAGGGCTCCCACAAAACGCTTCAAAACAGTCTCCTAGAGGCCCGCCAAGCCCCCATAGACGCCCACAAAAAACCCCAGATTGTGCCCAAGACGCCCACGAAGCCTCATCCGTGGACTCCCCCCCTCTTGTGGGAGTCGGCGATCTGGCGTAAGCCTCTTGCATAACAACGTTGAGCACCAGGAAAACCATGAAGTATCCGACGAGAAGAATTTGTCTTCGGCGTGTCCGTCTGGTTGAACGCGCCGGGGGTCGCCACGGCAGGATCCGCCAAGAAATTCGGCCGGGAAGTCGGCTCCTCCACCTCCTCCCCCTCCTCCGTGGCCGCTGAACCAACTAGTGCACGACATCGTCGTGGTCGTACCTCTGCTGGAGGCGCGGCAAAATGCCACGGGGGACTGCCCGTTCTATGAAACCTTTACGGCACAGCCCCGTCCTCCTCGACGCAGCCGGGTTCGTGCATCGCCATCCCCCCCCCCTCCCCGCCCCCGCCCTATCTCCCGAGGGTTCCTGGGCGGCCTAAGGCCCCTTCTGGGGCTATCCAGCGAGCCCAAGATGGCCACTATGGCCTGCAAGACGGGCGAGGCAGGCCACGAAAGCCGCTAAGATGGCCCAAGATGCCTCTAGCACACCCCAAGATGGCCCCAAGTCGGCCCAAGCTGGCCTGAAGAGAACTGTAGCGTTCTTACCCTTTCGGGCTCCCGTCAGTCCAAGACGGCCCAAGAGACAGGCCTCCAAGATGGCCCGAAGACGGCCCAAGAAGCACCGAAGAGGGCCTCACCATGGCCTCAGATGCCCTCAGCACGGTCCAAAAGACGTACGCAACTGCCCAAGGAGGCCCCAGGACGGCCCGAGAGACCCCCTAATGCGACCCTTCAGGGCCCCAAGAGGGCCCCAAGACGGCCCAAAGGAGCACCCAAGACGGACCCCGAAGGCGCAAGTGTGCCCGAGAACTCCCTGAGACGGCCCCAAAACGCCCCGAAGCGGCCCCGAGAGGCCCCAAAGACATGCCAGCAGGCCTCCGTGACGCCCCGAAACGGCTCCCAAGAGGCCCCCAAAGAGGAAGGGACGACGACGACGACGAAGACGAAGAGAGACAACCCAGCAATGGCGGAAGAGCGTGCTGCACATTACGGCTCTCCCCAGTCATCATGCGTCACACGTTGATTACGGATTCCCGTGGGCTCTTCGAAAAGTCACCACCGAAAATTCGTAGCTGGCACGGTGATGGGACTTGCCGCAGGCAGCTGGATACGTAGATAAGGAAACATATGCCGTACATCACGCCGATCTTTACCAAGGCGTAGTACACCTCCCCCCAGTCGCGGCCACCTGTGATACATTCGAAGAGGGTCACGATCGCTCGAACGATCGTGCCAAAACCGTCTGTCACGTAGGCGTACTCGTCTGCAGAAAGGGCGCCACCGGTACCGTCGGTGACCGAGTCGACGTACGAGATGGTACCGTGCATGAATATCATCGCGAAAATGTACTTAAAGAAGAGGAGTACCGCCAATACCCAACACAAAACATCTAAAGACTTGAAGATCGCGAAAATCATCACCCGCAAACTCTGGCACACACGGACGACCCGGACGACCCGGAGGACCCGCGTGATACGAAACAGCCTGATCGTCCGGCTGAGCGAGACGTTCGGCGTATCTCCACCGTAGATCGCGTCCATCAACAATTGCAGCAAGGCTGCGATCACGAGAATCACATCCAAGATGTTCCACGTCCAATCGCTGCTAAAGAGAAGGTAATAATCCTCCGCCAGAACTTTGATAAAGAGCTCGATGGTGAAAAATACCACAAACAGGAGTTCGATAGCGTCTGACCACGCTTCCTTGTATTCTTTACCAGCGAGTGCTGCGTTCATCTGATTCTGCATGGTGACGCCAATGAACAAAGAATTGAGAACGATTGCGACGTACGACGTGGCTGCGAACGGCATGCTTCTCACGATCTTGTACGCTCTCCTTTTTGGCAAAGTGAATTGCCAGTCTCCCTGACTAGGCGTAGGGCCGCCCATTTCAACTAGGTCCCGGGACTGGCCCTTCCCAACCGCTACCAATCGTTCGGAAGAAGTGGATAGATCAACTAAGTCGGGGGGCGTTCACAATCGATTGGATGTCCACCCACCTCCTGAAGAAAAAAAGAAAATGGTAGCCATTCGACTAGTGAAGGGGGGCTGCGCCTGAAAGCAATCGAATATTGAGAATCTAAAGGTACCGACCTTCAGCGAACGATCGGCAGGGAAGGCCTCCCGATTCAACGAATCCCATCAGCCCGTCGGCCGTAGGTGGTGTCAAGAGTGAGTCAATGATTGCAAGATCCTCCTTCCCTATAGGGGAAAGACTTACCCCTCCACCTACTTCCCCTTGGTCTGGAGGGGGCGTTCCGCGAGGGATAGGAGGAGTCCAAAATGGCCAAGTACGGCCCCATGGGGGACCACCTAGCCCAAGATGGACTCCAAGATCGCACAAGACTGCCCAACAGATTTCAAGAGAGCTGCGACTATGCCGCCAAAAAACCCCAAGATCGCCCCAATATTGTTCCAAGTGGCCACAGGGCCTCCCAAAGACACACCGAGATGCCCAAATCCGTTCAACACCGTTGTCAAGTCCATATGTTGTGGATTCTCGCCGTCTCGCGTCCGATGAGCGTGAAGCCTCCAGATGGCTCCACCATGGCCCACGAGAGCTCCACGAGAGGCCACATCCACCCCCTTGGGGCCCCGGGGTGACAAGGTATGCCTGTATCCACCGCCTGCCGAAGCCACTCCCTATCAATTCCCCAGAGCGCACCAAGAGTGCCCCGAAAGGGCCCCAAACGGCGACGTGGGGGGCCCCGACGGGCCGACGGGTGGGATGACATTAGCGCCGCCACCACGTTCAATCGATGGCCTCAAAAGTGGCCCCGCACGATGATGCCTGCGCCGTGACTTCCGTGAGAGAGAATATAGTCGGGGCCGCCGCCGCGCGAGAGGCAACGACGGCGCGGCCCATAAGCATTCAAGAAAGCCCCACGAGTGCATCAAGAGGGGTCCACCAAAATGGCCCCAAGAGGACCCAATGGGGCACGACTGTGGCCCCAAGATGCCCCCAAGCGGCCCCCAGCGCGTGGCTGCATGATGCTACGCATCCCTGATCAGAGCAACTCGCACGGTGATTGTTTGTGGACGGGCCGGTGGGGATATTCTTTTTGATCGCGACCGCGTCGAGAAGTCGGTCAGCGTCAAGGGCGCAACGAGCAAGCGGCGGCCTGAATTACGCGCATCGAGACTAGGACGAGAAGAAAAGAGCCGGTGGGAATACATTTTTGTTCGCAAACGCAAGCGGACAGCCGCGCGGCGTCGTGGAGTCGCACGAAACTAGCCTACAACAAGCAGGACAGATGCCCACACTACAGCAGGCGAGCGCGGAAAAAGGGAACTAAAGGCCGACCGCGGGTGGCGAGCGGACAGCGAAAATGGCCGGGCGGCTAACCAGAGCTCAGCTCAGAAGCCGAAGGTGC
>CAUYUJ010020499.1:64328-114328 GCA_963575745.1 Prorocentrum cordatum | reverse complement strand
TGGAAATGCTAATAGCAACGGCATTGGGAGTGGGAATGGGAATGGGAGTGGTAATGGTCTCGCAATGGTAATGGTAAAGGCTAATGGCAATGGCATCGGTAATGGTAATGGTGATGACAGTGGTAATGGTAATGGTACCGGTAATGGTAGTGGTAATGGTAATGGTAATGGCACTGGTAACGGGGTAGCGACTGGCAATGGCAATGGCAATGACAATGGCAATGGCAACGGTAATGGTAATGGTAATGGCAATGGCAATGGTAATGGGAATGGCAACGGCAATGGCCATGGCAATGGTAACGGTAATGGAATGGTAATGGTAACGGGGTAACGACTGGCAATGGCAATACAATGGCAATGGCAACGGTAATGGTAATGATAATGGCAATGGCAATGGCAATGGCAATGGGAATGGCAATTGTAATGGCCATGGTAATGGTAATGGTAATGGTAACGGTAACGGTAATGGTAATGGTGAACGTAAAGGTAAATGTGAAGGTAATGGTAGTGGTAATGGTAATGTGAATGGGAATGGGAATGGGGATTGGAATGGAAATGGAAATGGTAGTGGTAGTGGTAACGCAAATGAGAATTGTGAGGGTAAGGGTAAAGGTAAAGGTAAAGGTAATGGTAATGGTAATGGTAATGGTAATGGTAATGGTAATGGTAATGGCAATGGCAATGGCAATGGTAATGACAATGGTAATGGTAATGGTAATGGTAATGGTAATGGCATTGGGAATGGGAATGGGAACGGGAATGGACTGGCAATGGCAATTGTACTGGTACTTGCAATGGCAATGGTAATGGTAATGGTAATGGGAATGGGAATGGTAAAGGTAATGGTAATGGTAATGGTAGTGGTAGTGGTAGTGGTAGTGGCAATGGTAATGGTAATGGAAGTGGTAATGATGAGGAGCAGCCTGAAAGATCGTAAAAACGCCTCTGGGGCCCACAGCGACTCCACAATTTCCCGGCCTCTTCGCCTCCTCCTCCCCTCCTCCTCCTCTTCCTCCTCCTCCTCCTCCTCCTCCGTTTCCTCTTTCTCCTCCTCCTCCTCCTCCTCCTCCTCCTCCTCCTCCTCCTCCTCCTCCTCCTCCTCCTCCTCCTCCTCCTCCTCCCCCCTCCTCCCACTCCTCCTCCTCCTCCTCCTCCTCCGCCGCCTCCTCCCTCTCCGCCTCCGCCTCCGCCGCCCCCTGTTCTTTTGTTGAAAACTTGGCCCGAATCCGCTGCCCGCTCCCCTTGGTCTGGACGGGCCCCCCAAGAGTGTTTCCGAGATGGCGCAAGACCGCCCAGGCTGGACGAACATCGCGTCTGACGTGCCTCCAAGAAGCCACGAGATGCTTTCAAGATGGCTCCGAGAGGCCACGACCCCTGCCACGGATCCCCGGAAGAGACCAAGACCCTTCAAACACCTGTTGTTCTTCGCCGGGTTCCGAGACCTCAAGATGGCCCGAAGAGTGGCCAAAAAGGGCTCCAAGACAGCCCCGACCGCTCCCAAAAACGCCCCACAGGCGTGCCTAGAGGGGTCGGTCTGGGCGGGCGCAAGTTGCGCCGCCCCCGTTTTCACCGGACCTGCAAAATGGCCCCATACGGCCCCGTGGCCCCCAACATGGCCCAAGAGAGCCCTGAGGGGCTTCAAAGCTCCAACAAGGGGCCGAAAAGGGGAATTCCAATACGGCCCAGAGAAGCGAACGCATACCTCTCGTCACGTTTGATCCGATTGTATTCGGTTGCTTTCAAATTGCCCATGGAAACAACCACGCGGATTTTAGTGGCGCCCGTACGAAATACCCCTCACCCCACCGAATGAGGAAAGAGAGTGTACGTGTACTTTACAAGAGATAAGGCAGTCGTCATCCCTTTCTTCGTGTCACTACATGTTCCTGCACTCCCCTTTGCCGAAGCAGACCGCCGAAAAACCGTTGCTGGATGGGCGGTGGCGATGCGTCAAGCGTCAAGAAAATGTCGGGCCCGTGGCGTGCGAGCCTCCGGGCGCCGCGTGGCCTCGGCATAAAACACAGTATTTAAATATGGTTCGCAGTGCAATAAGAGCTAAACCACAAGCAACCACAAAACACCCTCCAGGGCGTACACTGATTTCCGGTATTGGAAAATCACGAATTCCAGCGCCAAGAAAACAAGCAAAAACAACAAAGCAAACGTCGAAACCCAAAGAAACCCCGGGCACGCGTCGGCGTCGGAACGGCATAACCAGACGGGCGGGTCGGGCGGACTGACCCCAACGGGGGGGCGGGGCGCGCAACCCCAAACGCGGGCGCGCCATTGCAGCGTGAATCCTGCACGAATCGCCAGGGAGTCTCACGCGATAGCGCAATTCCGCGATTCCCCCGTAAATCGCAAGGACGTCCAGAGCGCGATTCATGAGTGTTGAGGGCGCCGCGCCTCAATCATTGCGAAAAAGTCCCACGCGAGAGCGCGACCCCTGCATGAAATGCGAGGACCTCCCGCGCGGGAGCGCGATTCAGAAAAATATCAGAGAGCATCGGGCGGGAACCGTTGTCGTTGTCGCTGTTGTCGTCGTCGCTCTCGTTATCGTTTATTGTTGTTGCTGTTGAAGTTTCTTCAGTAAACCAACTATCGCTGGAAACCCGGAGAGGCCACTGTCGCGCGCTCGTTTCAGCGCCGGCTTCAGTTATATATATATATATATATATATATATATATATATATATATATATATATGATATATATACACTGTTTTTGTTATATATAACTAGCACAATAATGAGATATATAGATATAGAGAGAGAGAGAGCGAGAGGGAGAGAGAGAGAAAGAGAGAGCGAGAGAACGAGAGAAAGAGAGAGAGAGAGAGAGAAGAAAGAGAGAGAGAGAGAGAGAGGAGAGAGAGAGAGAGAGAGAGAACAAAAAAAAAAAGAGAGAAAGAGAGAAAACAAAAAAGAGAGCGAGAGAGAAAGAGAGAGAAAGAGAGATCGAGAGAGAAAGAGAGAGAGAGAGCAAAAAAAAAAAAAGAGAGAGAGAGAGAGAAAGAAAGAGAGAAAGAGAGAAAGAGAGAAAGAGAGAGAGAGAGAGAGAGAGAGAGAACGCGAGAGAGAACGAGAGAGAGAGAGAGAGAGAAAGAGAGAGAGAGAGAGAGAGAGAGAGAGAGCGCGCTCGCGCCCAAGCGTTTCGGGGTTCCGCCTAAAGCGGCCCCCCAGCAACAACAAGGCTCCAGCTTGATAGTTCCTCCTTTGTCACTCGGGGCGAAGGTTCTCCCTCGCCCCACGAAGCCTCCTCCCCAACAAAATCGGCACCCGCGCTCGATACTTCCCTGCTTTTCACCTCACGACCGGCGCCGCCGCCGCAGGGCCCCCGAAAAACTACGACGCCCCCGCTCGACATTTCGTCCTTTTTCGCTCGAAATTCCCAGGAGGCCCCGAGGCATCCATAATCCCTGTTGAACGCTAACTACTAAACAACTGCTGGACACCCTGATTGCGCTTTCGCGCTTTCGCGCCTGCTCCGCGCGGCCTCGCTCTCGCTCGCGTCCTCGGGTTCGCCGGTATCGTCTTCGCCGCAGCCCCCGCCGTCGTCGTCGTCGCCGTGACGTCGTAAAAAATTCCTTTTGTTGGACACCCTGAATGCGTTTTCGCGCTCTCGCGCCTGTTCCGCGCGACGTCGCTCTCGCTCGCGCCCTGGGGCGCGGCGTCGTCGCCGCCGTCGTCGCCGCCGCAGCCGCCGTCGCCATCGTCGTCGTCGCGCTCAAAAGAACTGAAACTCCTGGAGGCAACGGAAGGCCAGGGACATGTCTTGGAAAACTCCAAGGAGGAAGAGGAGCAGGACGAGGAAGACGACGACGACGACGACGATAACAACGACGACGACGACGACGACGAGCCCCAGCGCCACCAGAAAGCGGCCGATGCAAAAGCGGCCCCCGATAAGGGGTCGAAAGCCCAAGGGCCTAAGCGGTGAAGCTTTTTATTGTTTAAAAAAACGCTGCGGGTTTTCCACGGAACGATCCCAGAAGTTATGAAGCCTCCCCCTGCGGTTTTAGGCCGCCCACGCGTCGTGATGCCTAGAAGCAAACCCTGAGCAGGGCGATCGATAAGGTGATGTGCCATCCGGGCTGGAGATGTTGGGGTACCTCGGAAGAGGTGTTGTCAAGACCTCCTCGTTCGGAAGTGTAGGGCGAGGGAAGACCGGGCCCAGCATGCAAAACAATTCCCCTTTTTATACGGGGGATATCACGATGGATGCACACTGCATGTTGAAGCATCGAGCATCCGGCGAACTTGGTCGTTGATGATGATGTGGTTATTGCTGTCGTTGTTGCTGATGGTGTTGTTTCTGTTGGTCATGATTTTGCTGGTGATGTTGCTGTTGGAATATCAGTTCTAAAGAATCGTTGTTGTGGCCCCCTTTTCCCAGGTAACCATTGTACCTTTCAAATGAAACGCTTCTCCCGGGGCTCGCACCTTGTTCTGCACAATGGGAAGCGAGGCGTGACCAAAATGAACCCCTGGCCTTCGGTGTACAACCCCCATCGCGCTCTCGCACGGGACTTCTTCAGAATGTATGCAGACATCGTTCTCTCGCGTGGGATTCCCTCACACTGTATTCAAAGGCCGTGCCCTCAAATCTCAAGAACCACGCTCTCGCCGTGGTCAAAACTTTCTCGCGATTCATGCAGGACGCACGCTTCAACAACCAACCCGGCTGCTCGACCTGGCCGCCTGGGCCCGCCTTCCCGACCCGATATTTAGGGTCCACCCACCCGATCTGCCTGTCTGGTTTTGCCACGTGTTTTCTTCTCCTAGCCCCCCTCCTGCTCCTCTCTCTCTCGTGCTCCATGTTCCTCCTTCCCCTTTTGTCCCTTCCTTCCATCCGTCCTGTCTTCCCCTGCCATAGGGGCTGCACGAAATACCCGCTGCAGTTAAGAAAGATATCTACACGCAAAAGGGTACGTCGACGACGAAGAGGGCGGGTATCGAGGGTTCGGGATATACGTGTTGAGTGGCCCGCGGGCAAAACGCTGAATGTTGAGTGCTGAGTGTTGAACTCTACTTCCCAAAAACTAATTAGTGTGGTTCCCCCCAATCCGGGGCACATTGTGTTTTTCAGCTGAAGTGCTTCGCCTGGGGCTCGCCCCCTGTGTTTTACCCGGGAAAGTTCTGAGTTTCAGAATTTTGTCTTCGGCCCCCGGTTATCACAACAACGGCTCCCGCCTAATACGTCCTCACAAAGAATTCCAAAATCGTGCTCTCCCGCGGGGCTGCCGCACAATGTATGCAGACATCGCGCTCTCGCGTGGGACTTCCTTTCGATGTATTCATGTGCCGCGCCCTCGAATCTCAGGAATCACGCTCTCGATCTGGATTTCCTGACGAGTTACTTGGGAATCGCGCTGTCGCTCGAAACTTTCTCGCAGGACGCACGCTTCAGCAATCCGCATGCTCGACCCAGCCCCCAAGGCTCGCCTTCCCGATCCGCCTGTTAAGGTCTACCCGCGAGATCTGCCCGTCTGGCTCTGCCACGTGCCTTCTGCTCCTCCTTCCCCCTTGTCCCTTCCTTACGTTCGTCCTCTCTTCCCCGGCCTCAGGGGCTGCACAAAATACGTTTACTTTGCAGGTAAGAAAAACAGGGGGTACAATCGAAGACGAAAAAGGTGGGTATCGAGGGTTTGGGATATACGTGTTGAGTGGCACGTGCGCAGATATGAGCGAACAGTCTTAAGATGATTGTTGCTGTTGTTGCTGTTATTGTTGTCGCGGTGGTACGTCGGGGGCCAAAGGCCCAGTCTGAGGCCCAAGACGTTGCCTTGTAAGAAGAAACGTGCGAGCCCCGGAAGGGGCAGTTCAATTAAGAACCAAAGTGGGCACCGGAGGGGGGATCAGCAATACGTATTCCTTAATGATGCTGGTTCAACAAATGGCGCTCCCGGTCGAGACATGTTCGTTTTTCACTCAGGGCAAGCCCCTCTGCTCGCAGCCGAAAACCATCCCTGCTACAAAACCAGCGCTCCGGCCCGAGACGTCTGTCGATGTTCTTCTCTGGAGTGGCATTCGCGCTGTGGGTCTGGAAACCTGGGCCCTCACAACAACGACGCTTCCGCCCGATACGTCTTGCGCTCTTGCGCGCCGCCGACCTGCGTCCTCCCAACCAAACCAATGTTCCCACTATATACTTCCATGCGCTTTACCAAAGAATGGTGTTCCCGCTTTGGGTCCGCAACCGTTCCCGCTCGATACTTCCTCGCTTTCTGTCCAAGGTTGACGCTCTTGCCCACCACCGAAAACCGTCTCTCCAACAATGCAGCGCACCCACTCAAATCATCCTCCTTTTTTACTCCAAAGTAGCGTTCGCGAGTTGGGTCCACAAACTGGACCCCCAGCAACAATGACGCTCCCGCTCGATACTCCCCCGCGATTTATTCAAGACTGGCCCTCTTGATCCCCGCCGAAAGCAATCCCTCCCAAAACCTCAGCGCTCCCGCTGCACCATTTTCTTACTCAAAGAGGGCGTTCCCGCATTTGCGCTACAGCGGGGCGCCCGTTGAACAACAATGCTCGCGTTAGAGGTGCTCTCGCCTTTAAATCAAGGCTGTCAGTCTTGCTCGCCGCCGAAAACAGTCCCTCCAAAAAACCCAGCGCCCCCGCTCTATGCTTCCTCGCGTTTGCCCAGAAGTGGCGTTCCTGCCTTGGGTCCGCCAACCGACCCACTACAACAACGGCGCTCCAGCTCGGTACATCCTCGCTCGCCGCCGAAAAACGTCCCTCCAACAAAACCAACGCTCCCGCTCGATAATTCCTCGTTTTCTACATCGGCATTCTCGCTTTGGGTTTGGAAACTGGCCCCCTACGACAACGACGCTCCCGCTGGATAAGTGCTCGCTTTTTCCTCGAGAGGCACTGTTGCACGCCGGCGAAAACTGGCCCTCCAACAAAACCAACGCACCCGCTCTGGATGTTCGTTTTTACCCATGAGTGGCGCTACCGCCATGGATCGGGCAAACGCTTCCCCTTTCAAAAAGGACGCTTCCGCTCGATGGCTCCTCGCTACAACCACGGCGCTTCTGCTAGACAGTCTTCGATTCTGTCCGAGAGGTGGCGCCCGCGCCCTGGCGCCGCAAACCGGCCCCCTTACGACAACGACTCTCCCGCTCGATACCCCCTCACTTCCCACCCAAGGCTGGGGCCCTCGTGTCGACATCACCTCTGGAGGGAGGGCTACTGGGTGGCCCCAGGTGAGTTCTGAAAAGACCCAAGCAGAGGCGCCACAGGAGTCCCGAAGAGGCGCCAATCTAAAACTCCGAGGGCGGCCCAAGAGACCCACGGGCGGCCCAAGAGAGCCCACAGGCCGCCCAAGAGGCCGCCAAGATGACAGAGGGCATCTTGAAAGGTGCTGGCTATCTATTTGCGGGCGGGAAATCTGAGTAAGGGAATAGCGGGCCCTCCGATGGATGAGATAATTCCTCCCTGAAGGGCGTAAACTAGAATAGTGAATACATGTTGCATGGCGAATGCTTGACCATCATGGTAAAATGATTGCTGCTGCTGTTGTTGCCGTCCCCCCCGCGACCCACCTGGGACCCACCCGCGACCCACCCCGCGACCCACCCCGCGACCCACCCCGCGACCCACCCGCGATCCACCTGCAACCCACCCGCGGCCCACCCGACCCACCCGCGAACTATCCGCGACCCACCCACATTGCTTTGATGAAATTGCGGCGCCTGCAGCGGGCTCGGTGTGCAATGCCTAGAAGATCGGCGCCCGCGGCGGGAGCCTGCAGAGCATCGCATACTGCCGATCAGCCCGCCGCACACCCCCCCACTCTTATCCGCACCTGCGGGGGCTGTGGCTATTTTGTTTCGGGCGACCCCTGGCCAAGAACGCGAGGCGGAATGCCCAGGGAGCACAAGCACACTCTGGGCCGGGCGGCCACGATAGGCAGTTGTGGCACGCGGCGGCACACCCAGGCTGCCCAGGGAGCACCAGCACCCGTTGAGCCTGTCGGCCGCAGCATGGTGTGCGAGGCGGGTCGGAAGCTTATTGCCTGAAATCTGACCCCCCCCCGGCCTGTCGGGCGGGGAATGGCGGGGCGGGGTGGCAACGATCCGATCCGCTGGCCACGTGTCCTCTGCTTCCGCACCTGTTCGCCGCCGGGGCCGATGTACCTCCTGACCAGGTTGGACATCCAGGTCTCCCCGACCACGAACGGATTCCACCTGATGCCGAAGTCGCGCGGATCCCAGCCTGCTTGGCAGAAAGGGGCCCCCGACCCTCCGGGAGCGGCGGACCTGAGCCAAGAGGCCCGGGACATTGAGGAATGGGGGCCTTCTCTGCAGATGCATTAAACCAAACCACCTAGGCTAATCATCCCTGCAGAAAAGACGGGCACCTAATTGAGGCCACGTCTTCATGGCGTTGTAAGGGTCAGGGGGTCGTTTCGCTCTCGATGGCAGCCTGTCCATTCTCTGCTGCCCTCGCTGCTCTCGTCCTCGCTCGTGTCGTTGGACTTCCCGTCGAAGGCCTGGCTCCTGCCGCAGCCCTCGCCGTCGTGCGGGGTCTGCGCCGAGGAGCCGCAGTGCACCCTGGCCTTCCCCGCGCCGCTCTCGGACTCCCCAGTTGGAGAGATGGACCCTGGCACCCAGGCGTCCTTCGAGGGGGGAAGGGGGGAAAGGGGGGAACACAGGGACCTGCAGCGCGCCGAGCGGACGCAGGAGGCGGCGGGTCTCCTCCGAAGGCTCAGGCGGCACCCGGCCTTCTGGGAGGTGGTCAGAGTTCCTTCCAGGCTCCCTGCGCCATCTGAAGAGGCATGCCCCCTCTCCCCGCTCCCCTCGGTGCGCCCAGAGGTCAGCGCCCCTCAAACGGGGACTTCACTAACGGGTACTTTGACCAGTGACCCAGCGAACCCAACCCTTCCCGATGCGGGCAACGCTGCATTGCCAGAAAGAGGCCCTAAGTGGCAACTTTCTGCAAAATTGCAAAGTATCCGTTAGTAAGTACCCGTTGCGGTGTCGTTGAGGAGGGGCATCGAAGTATAGACCGGGATCACCTGCTCGGCCACGGAGCTCGGGGTGCAGACGCCCCCACCTTTCCCAGCCAGCGGGACGCTGGAGCGCCCTCGCCGAATTCACATGGGTCCTCGGCCGACCAAACGACGTGGAGTATGCATCGAAGCCCGCCGGGCGCCGCCAGGAGCAGGAAGACGACGACGACGACGACGACGATGATGACGGCGACGACGACGGAGACGGAGACGCCGACGACGGCGACCACGAGGAAGACGACAGCGGCGAAGAGAGCGCGAGGCGGTGTCCGCCGAGACCAGGGTGTCGTTGGCGGTGTCCTGGCCGCCCGCGCTCCCGTGCCGGCGCAGCTCGTCGGCGCCGCTTCGGCTCTCGTCCGAGGGGTTCTGCGTCATCCTCGAGGAGAGGGGGGGAACTTTTCTAAAGGGGCCCCAGAACACACACATAAATACACACAAATAAAAATATTCCCCATATTTTCTCATATTTTCTGGGTTTTTGTCTTCCCCCCCAATTCCCATATTTTCGCATATTTTCCTGGGGATCAACGATTAATTGTGTCTGTGTGTTTTTTCCCCTCCTGATTTTCACCCAGCGGCCAAGTGACGTCACGCAGCGGCAGCTGAGGCGGCGGACGCTCAGCGCCAATCCCAGCGGGCGCTGCAGGAGGGCTACTCGGGGCGACTCGTTGCGGAGAAGGGTGGCCGCACCAGGGGAGCCCGCGCCGAGAGCGGAGAGCAAAAAGGGTGCAGCGAGCAACGGGCAACACTCTCTTTGGGAAGCGAACTCTACACGAGGACGTGTTTTCGGGCCCTGAACTGAAACTTGCACAGGGAAGTGGATTCTGGTGTATACGGGACCCTTGCGTATGCATGTTTCGTCGTGTCCCCAGGAAGAGGATAACACACCGAAAAATACACCACACCACCTCGACGTCGTCCCCTACCCTCAAGAAGAAGTCCTGGGATTGAGAAACAGCCCGCCGCTGGTAAGGTTTATGTTCCGGTTTCCGATCTCTCTCTCTCTCTCTCTCTCTCGCTCTCGCTCACTCACACACACACACACACACACACACACGTTTGCTCGCACGCGCCGAGGACAAATCTACGCGGACGTCTCGACAGGCCGGCGACCGGAGTCCGACCGCAAGGCCGCCCAGCCCCCACGCAGCGGGGGAGCGACGGGCTGGGGGCGGCGGCTGCTTACAGCAACGCCGGATCTCGGTGGAGTCAGGCCAGGGTCCAGAGCGCCCCAGGGGGAAAGATCGAGGATCGACGCTGACGGTCTCGCGCCGTCAGTCAAGGAAGCGAAGACATGGACTAGGGCTCTGGATTCGCAGCGGGCACCGCCGGGCTGGGGCAGCGACGGGCTGGGGCAGCGACAGGCTGGGGCAGAGACGGGCTGGGGGCGGCGGCGAGAACCTGCCCGCGCAGCTGACACACATGTTTTGATCCGCGGCCGATTATAATCCAACGCAGCGACAACTAAGGCGGGACACACCGAGGCAAGTTACCACCAAGCCTTTGCTCGTGGATGGCTGGGACGTGGCCGACGCGTGCGAATCAAAAGAGGGCCGGAGCCTGCGCGCGTGGACAAGGCGACATGCACAGGGGAGCAATCGCACCGACAGGATGGTGCAAGAGGCGCGGAAACGCCGCGGCCCGCAGACCACTTGAGACTGCGGAGTGGGCGAAGCAGAGGCAGGGAGGGGGCTGCTGCGGCGAGGACGCGACCTGCTGCAAGGGCAAAGGGCCAGAGCGCGGCCAGCCAGACGGATGACCAAGAAAAGCGACAACGGCAGCAGGAAGCAGAGGATGGGAGCGGCACCTGGAATCAGGACGAACCTGGGAAGGGAAGAGGGCGAGCGGCGGAGGGACAATCGACGTCCCGAGGGGAAATAACGAAAACCGTGCGACAGTCCGAGAGACGAGGAGGGGAGGGGACGAGCAGAGGAGCGATGCAGGACGGCGAGAGCAGGAGAGGACGACACCACCTGGAGGCGCACCGCGGCTGTCCAGGACTGCAGTGTCCAGGGCTGCCGACCAGCAGGCGGGCCAGGCAGACGACTCCGCGAGGGGTCACGGGCTTGAGACTCAGCTCGTAGGCACACCGCGCCCGAGGGTCAGGCCGCCTGGAGAGGCCGACTGGCCAATGGCCAGGCAGGCAACTCCGCGATGGGCCACAGGGTGCGCCCAGTGTGGCCCCCCAGCGGGGCCGACAGCGAGAGGGCAGAGAGACGTGCGGACTGGGCGTGGCAAGAAAACGTCCAGCGTCGGTCCAGCGTGACAACCCCCAGACGCACACACACACACACACACACGCACACACACACACATAAACGCACACATACACACATACGCATACGCATATGCACGCACGTCCATTTGTTCGGCGTCACGGCCGCGAGAGAGGCGACGCAGCGCAGTCAGTCAGCAGGTAACCCGAAACTTTCTGCCGAAACGCACAACCTAAACACACACGCGCACACACACACACACACATTTCCTCCACAGGCGATGCGACACCAGTCGTGAGTCAAATATGTCTGGGGCGCGTCCACACGAATTGCACCCAATGTTAGGGATGGAACGGCCAAGGGAGAGGCTGGCAACGAAAAGGAGTATCCGGACCGGCCGGCGTGCAAAAAAAACTGCTTACAGTCCGCCGGACTGTTGACCCCGCTCTGGTTGTGCAGATGGTGCGTCCACCACTGTGGGGACGCCAAGTGCAGCGTAGAGCGGGGGCCGTGCAACTGTAGACGACACGTGCGCCAACGACAGGAAATGAGAATGCCAGCAGGAGGCGGTGAAACACACACGCACACACACACACACACACACACACACACACGCACACACGCACGCACACACACACACACACACACACACACACACACACGCACGCGCACACGCACACGCACACGCACACGCACACGCACACACGCACACACACACACACACACACACACACACACACACACACACGCGCGCGCGCGCGCAATTCACACACAAACACACACACACACACTTGGGCGTCGGCGGCTGGGCAGAGGGACTGCTCCAGCGAAGTGGCATGAGTGGGCCACGCGGGAGGAGAGAGGAGGCCCGGCGCGGGAGGGAGGAAGAGGAAACCGGGCCCGCCGCGAGTAGGGCCAGGCTGCGGCCCGGGCGGGCGCGGAGGCCGGGGGGCAAGCGGCGGCGGCGAGGCGGCAGCTGGGGGACGGTTGCCGGCGGGCGGCTGGGCACAGCCAAGGGGGGGGGGGGGGGCGGGTCCAGCGCAAGATGGGGGCGGGGCAGCGCAGCAGGGCCACCGAGGTGCCGAGATCCAGGTGGACTCCAGGCAACCGAAGGCGGCAGCCAGAGTGCACCTTGCGAAATGCTTAAGAAATCATGGGTTAAGAAATTCATAGTCTCAGAACTTGAATAAAAACCCAAAATTCATATTAAAACCTTAGGATTTACATTGAAACAATAAGAATAGTCGAGACTCTGGCCGAAAACTTGGGTTTTCTTAAGCATCGCCGAAGGTGTGGACCACCTCAGGTGAAGGGCCGGGAGCACTGGGGAAGGAGACCCAGCAGGGCGGAGTGGGGGAGGCGAGGACCGGCCAGGGTGCCGAGATCCGAAGGACCTGCGAAGCAACCCGAGGGGGGATGGCCAAGGACAGCCCCAGGGCGAGGGGGCAGAAAAAGCACCAGAAAAAGGGCAGGTAGCGGAATCGACCGGCAACGCCGGTGGTGGGGCAAGCACGCCAGATGTGCAGGCCTGAAAACCAGTCAGAGAGGGGCGGTGGGTGCCGTGGCTGTGGGTGGCCAGCAAGGCACCCCAGGGACCCCAGGCGAAGGCCCGATCAGAGGACCAGGGCGGGGCAGGCGGGGGAGGAGGCAGCGGGCGAAGACCCTGGCCAAAAACCTGCAGAAGGCTGGCGATCCAGCCTGCGCAGGGCAGGGGATGCAGCGGCGTGGGCAGGGCCTCCTCCTAGAGGGAAGCGGGGCAAGGCATGACCGGGGCGGCAGCCCCGCGGCCGGGGCAAAGGCGGGGGGAGGGCGCGGAGGGCGCCGGGGGCGAGCGGCAAAACTGGCTCACGGGGGCTGGCGCCACGGCACCCCAAAGGAGGTGACGAGAGTCGGCTCACGGCATGCGGAGCAAAGGGGTTCGGCCCTAGAGGGGCAGGACATGCAGCTCCTCGGGCGGGCGCACCCGAGACGACCGCCGCGGGGCCCAGCCCCAGGGCCAGCGAGCGAAGCGCCACGCCGGGTGACGGTGCCTGTGCCCGGTGGGGGGTAGCGCCGAACAGTGCTCTGCGTGGCCGACAAGACGGACAGCCGCGAGGAAGGGCGGGGGCAGCACCGAACAGGTGCACCAAATATTGAAGGGAAGCATGGCAAGTTGCCGCGCGGGGGGAGAAGGCAGACGGGAGTGGCTGCTGCGGGGGGTAGACGCGAGGCCGCACCGAACAGGTGCACTAAGCTTGACGACTGGGGTCGGTCGGATGAGGCGTCAGCGGGAGCGCCAAAGGGCGAACCCACTGCGTAGGGCGGTGATGGTCTCGTTGCCTGCGGTCGCCTACCAGTGGCGACTGGAGGAGCCTGGGCACCGCTGCCTGGCGAAGTCGTTGCTGGGCCAGGTGGGATCGGCAGACCGTTTACCAATGGCATGAGGTAGAGAGCCTTTTGCCTTTTCCCACCTTGGCGGGCAAGCCACCTCTTTTCCATCTCCTGCTTCCACGAGACCTGCCAGTCGACGTGGATATGCTCGCTCCAGCAAAGGGTGCGGAGGTCGAAGTCGGCCTGGATGAGCGGGGCGACGAAATCCTGGCAGAACACGACTGGCAGCCGGCTTGGGTCCCTGGTGGACCCCGTCTGCCTTTGTTGGCGGTCGCAGATGGCGTTCCAGCCAATTGCCCACATGGAGCCACATTCCTTCTTGAGGCGGTTGACCACTTCATGCCAATTCTCCTGTTGGGTCGGGATGCCAGGAGATGGACTGCCGTGGTCTGTACAGCCGGTCGTCGCGATTCCAATGTGGGGTATATTCGCCGGGCAGGATGGCGGTACGATGGGGCGGGCTGGCCTGGCGCCAGGGCGGGTCGCTCCCCCAAACATCGGTCCCGCTGCCACTCCCTGCAGCTACCGGGCTGCGGTGCTCGGAGGTGCGGGGGGTCTTGCGCACGGGCTCCTCGTCGTCTTCGGCGGACGCGCCTCCGTCAGACTGCTCTACCTGTAGCGCCAGCCCGCGTTCTGGGCTTGGCTCTGGGGGCCCGTCGGTGGCGCGCTGAGTGGAGCCACGCGGGCTGAACGGGGAAGCGTCGGTGTTCGGGAGGGTTGGGCTGCCCGGGGTTCGCCACTCTGGGGAACCGCTCCAGTCTGGGCCCGAGGTGGTGTTGGGAGGGGACCGCGGCGCCAGGGGCGGGTTGGGGGACCCGCTTGCCTGCCGAAAGGTGGCAGCGCGCGGGGCCTCCCTCGTTGGAATCTGCCGAAAGGTGGCAGCGCGCGGGGCCTCCCTCGTTGGAATTTCCGCGCGCACGAGCCTGCCCACTCTCGGCGGGGCCTCGGGGTGCCACAACTGTCTCACACGCGAGTGGAGGGGGGGGCACTGCCAGCCCACTCGGGGTTTTCGTGTTGCGGAGGGGTGGGAGCAGGGGGCAGCGCCAGCCTCTCGGCAGGTACCCCTGCAGGTAAGTTGGTTTCGCCAGACGCGGTAGCTCCCTGATCACACACACACACACACACACACACACACACACACGCACGCACGCACGCACGCACACACACACACACACACACACACACACACACACACACACACACACACACACACACACACACACACACACACACACACACACACACACACACACACGCACACACACACACACACACGCACGCACGCACGCACACAAACACACACACACACACTCACACGCACGCACGCACGCACGCACGCACGCACGCACACACACACACACACACACACACACACACACAACACACACACACACACACACACGCACGCACGCACACACACACACACAAACACACACACACACACACACACACGCACACACTCACACACACACACACACACGCACGCACGCACGCACGCACACAAACACACACACACACTCACACACACACACACACACTCACGCACGCACGCACGCACGCACGCACGCACGCACGCACGCACACACACACACACACACACACACTCTCCATGGCTGTTTGGGGCCCGTAGTGCCCGGTCCGGGTGGCCCGCTGGTTGCCTGTGGCCGACGCTCCCGCGCGGCGGTGTGCACAAACACCAGGGGGTGTTGGACCATCGGGCGGTTCGACCCATCTGCAACGGGCGACAGCGATTCCCCGAAAGAGCCCAACGTAACACTCGCAGCTGTCATGTTTATGTCACTCGGAGTATGCAAACATACCATAACGTAACAGACCGAGTTCCTTTTCCCAAACATTGTTCCCCTGTCTTGTGCTCCTCCTCCTCCTCCTCCGCCTCCTCCTCCTGTTCCTCCTCCTCCTCCGCCTCCGCCTCCTCCTCCTCCTCCTCCTCCTCCTCCTTCTGGTTGCATCGCAAAGGGAAACATACCATAACGTAACATCAAGCTGGCTCCCGAGAGCGACGGCGTGCCACGGTTGAATTCCTGGTCTGTCTCCCAGAAGGAAAAAACGAAACTCCACAAAACAAGAAACAACAAACATACATATAACTAACAAACAAAAACATGCAGGAAGCAAAACAAGCAACAGAAGATAGAACACCGAAAAAGCAAAAACCAGAAGACATAAGGCTTTGGTCGGTTGTTCCTGTCTTCGGATGTTTCTGTCTTCCACAGGCGTGTGTGGGGCTTCGTCTGCGAGAAGCTCATTGGATAATTGGCAAGCTGCTGGGGTTCCATCGCGGCGCCGCAGTCGTCAGGACACAGCCGCACTTTCAGTCTCCATCTGAAGGGGACGCCTTCCGTCTTCTCCAACGCGTCGGCTTCTCGTCTCCGTCAACCTCTACTTTCTGCTTCGCGTGACCACATAATACGGAGATGTCAGTTGAGTTTGAATTGGATTTGAGAGACTGGAATGCTTCAAGGGGCGGGCTTGACTTTGGCAGTGCCAGCACCACGCTGTCCACAACACAGATCTAGTCCGCCTCGAGCTAGGCATCTTCGTTCAAGCCTCAACAAGACATACTATCCGACCTTGCGACTGTGAAACCACGGTGGGCGAGGCTAGCGGATACTCTGAGCGGAAAACCAGAATGCGTCATGCCAATTGCTTGCTCCTTTCGATGCCGCCATCTTGCCGAATATCCTGGATTCCGCAGCCCGAGATCCTGGATATTCACGCCCCCCGCTCGGCTGGCGTATACAAGAGCCGCGGCCAGGAATGTCACCATGCGGCCCAGCACGCACGCGCGAGCATGTCCGACCAAACGGCCAAAAGATCCAGGACACCATATGGACATTCAACGCTCAGATCCTGGATGTGCACCTCGTCGGAGGGAAGCGGGAGGGGGAGAACAGGGAAAGCGGACATGTGGCAGCGGACGATGCCATCCCCAAACTCGAATATCAACCCTATCCCGTCCAGTGGCGTTTTCAAGTGGCGCGGCCCAGTATTCTATCTTGTCGACGTTATTTTACCAAAAATACCCATGGACTGAGGTGGCGATCCGGTTTGAAGTAGCCCTCAGAGGAGATCATACTGGTAGTGGTCGGTCCCTTCGGCGGCGGCATCGTGGTCTTCGGGGGGCTGCTTCGCTGGCACGGACTACATCCGCCACAGTGCCCTTTGAGGCACGAATTGGAGTGCCCTCAGGTCCCTTGTTGGAACCCCTGGAGCCTCAGCCCTCAATCCTCAGGATTCTCAGGCCTGGACACGAAATTGCTGAATCGTCCAGGGCTCCCCGCGTGGCCGTGTTCGGGCCCAGGAGGGCCCCGAGACGGGCCAAGAAGGTCCCGAGAGGCCCACAGGGCGGTCCAAGAAGGCTCCGAGTCGCCGGAAGATCGCTCCAAGACGCCCAAGAGGGCGTCAAGACGGCCCACGATGCGCCTAAGACGCCCGAAGGCGCCGCCAAGAGGCCTCCCGAGAACCCCTGGAAGCAAAAATCAGTGAGTTGTTCAAGATGCTTCAAAGATGTTGGCGTTCTCGCCTTTTCCGGCTTCCCGACGCCCCACGACAGGCCAAGAGGCCCCCAAGATCGCCCCAAGACGGTCCAAGAGGCCCCCAAGACGGCTTCAAGAGAGGGCCCCGACGGGGGACACGTATGAGTGGACATTTCGAGCCGTCGGCCCCGGTAGGCTCTCAGGATGCCTCAAGAAGATCCCTCAAGGCCGCCAAGAGGCCCCAACCCAGGAAGCCATAAGAGGCCCCCAAAGAGGCTCCCAAGAGGCCCCAAAGAGGCTCTCAAGAGGTCCAAAAACTGACCTTTGAGAGCGCTCCGAAGAGACACCACGAAGCACCCGTGAGAACTCTGACCCACAACCCAGGCACGGTGGCGGGATGGGCCGAAAGCAATTAGACAAGGTGCAACCTGGGTCGGCACAGATACGGAAAGAGCGCTCCAGAAACTTGCCCGAGATGGCTCATTGCACCGTTCGCTCTTGGAAGCATTGGTGTTAAGAGCGTTTGCATCACCGCTTGCTGTTGGAAGTCTTGGTGTTAGGAGCGGTTTAAGCCACCGCTCGCTCTTGGGGGCCTTGAAATTAGGAATGTGCCACGTGACTGTGAGCTCTTGGGAACCTTGGTGTTCGGACCTTCTAACGGCACCGCTCGCTCGTGGGGGCCTTGGCGTGAAAAACATGTTCACGTGACCGATCGCTCTTGGGAGCCTTGGTGTTCAGACCTTTTTACGTCACCGCTCGCTCTTGGGGGTCTTGGTGCTCAGAGCTTGTAACGTCACCGCTCGCTCTGGGGAGCCTTGGTGTGAAGAGCTTGTCACGCGAGTATGGGCTGTTGGGAGCATTGGTGCTCAGAGCTTTGTACGTCACCGCTCGCTCTGGGGAGCCCTGGTGCTAAAAGTTGTTTACGTCCCCGCTCGCTCTGGGGAGCCCTCGTGTTACGAGCTTGGCGTCTCTGTGACTTCTTCTTGCGGATCCTGTTGTGGCCCTGCAAGGCCCCCTTGGGGCCCTCTTGGGCAGACCTGGGGCCCTTTTGACCCGTCTTTGGGCGTCTTGGAAACCTTCGGCTGTTTTGGAGCTTTCCTGGGGCCTTTGGGGGCCCTCTTGGGAGCCTCATGGAGCCCACTTGGGACTCTCTTGGGAGCCTCTTGGCGCCCTCTTGGGCAGTCTTGGGGCCCTCTTGGGCCGTCTTGGGGCCCTCTTCGGGCGCCTTGGGGCCCTCTTGGCGGCCTCATGGGCCATCTCGGGAATATCGCGGGGGGCCTTTCGGGCAGTCTTGGGGCATCTTGGAGGCCTGCGGCCTCATGGGGCCCACTTGCTTGGGAGCCTCTAGGCGCCCTCGTGGGCCGTCTTGGGGCCCTCTTGGGCCGTCTTGGGGCCCTCTCGGGGCGCCTTGGAACCCTCTTGGGACCACTGGGGCCATCTTGGGACGATCCTTGGGGCCTCTTGGGCCGTCCTGGGCCGCTCTTGGCCCGAAAAGGCGAGAATCGAACAAACATAGGAAAACCTAAGAAACATGCATGTTTTTGGCCTCCTCAGGTCCTCTTGGGGGTCCTCTTTGGGGCCTCTTGGACCTTCTTGGGGCCCTCTTGGGCCGTCTTGGGGCCATCTCAAGCCATCTTGGAACGCTCGTGGGCGCTCCTAGGTTTCCTTTGGGCGCGATGGGTCGTCGTGGAGCCCTCTTGGACCCCTCTCGGGCCGTCATGGGGGCCTCTTGAGCGTATATTGGGCCGTATGGGGCTCCACTTGGGCCGTTTTGGGCCCCCGGTGGGCCATCAGACTTTGCACCCGGCCATCCCCCCCCCCCTGGACCCCCCCTCTTTGGGCTGACGCCCCACCAAGAAGCGAACCGCGTGAACGCTGTCATACATGCAAACACAGACAGCCAGGAGAGCCCAGAATCGAATCGATAAATCGGATCGGCAATCGACATGAATCGGATCGGCGGAGATCGGCAGCCGAATCGGGAAAAGTCGAATCGGCGGAAATCGGCAGGCTAATATGCCTCCAATAAAAAATCGGAATCCAAATCGGAAGCCCAAATCGAATCGAATCGGAATCGGAATCCATCGAAGTCGAATCGAATCGAATCGGGGGAATCGAAACGAGCCCTGGACAGCATGCGGGGTCAAGCATCATACATGCGAGAGCGGCCGAAGATCCCTTGAGCCACGTCTCCCGACACCGCGCGAATCACAGCAAGAGCAACACGGAAAAACGCCGCGGCTCTGTAGCCGCCGCAGCCGAACTGCCGCAGTCCCCGCAGCTCCAGCAGCCGGCTGGGGATCAGAATGCCGAGGGGGGCCACGATACATACTTCGCCTCTGGGAGCGCTGTTCCCCTCTCTGAAGGAGGAGGGGGGGCGGGCGGGATCCTCCCCTTGCACATCCGGGGCTGACACTAGGGCTGCTCATTCTCAACGGCGTGCTGGTGCTCACGAGCGCGTTCGTGCTCACAAGTTTGCTCCTATTCGAGGGCGCGTCCGTGCTCCAAGACGTGCCCATGCTCAAAGGCGCGCTCGGGTGCCAGGGCATGAACGAACTCCACAGCATGCTGGCTTTCACGGGCGTGCTTCGGAGCACGGGCATGCTCAAGCTCAAGGGTGCGCTGGTGCTTCCGGTGCTTCCGTCGTCACGCTCTTGCTCACGGGCACAGCAGGGCTCAGTGGCGCGCTGATTCTCAACAGCCTCTTGATGCTCACGGACGCGCTCGAGCTCAAGGGTGTCCTCAGGGCTCGGGCTCGAAGACGTGACGGTGCTCCCAAGCGTGCTTCGGTTCACCGACACGCTCGGGCTCGAGGGTGTGCTCGGCCCCAAAGGCGCGCTGGTGCTTCAGGGCGTGGTGGCGCTGGCACACTGCTGCTCGTGGGCGCGCTCGTGCCCGAGGGCGTGGTGCTCGTGCTCCACGGCGGGTTCGTGCCCGAGGTCGCGCTCGCGCTCCAGGACGTGCTCTCGGGATCCGAGGCGCTCTCGAGGGCGTGCTGGTGCTTCAGGGTGTGCTCGCGATCGCGAGCGCGTTCCTGCTCACGGGCGCGGTCGTGCTCAAGGGCGTGCTCGTGCTCGAGCGCGTGTGCTTTGATTCCAAGTCGAGGGTGCTCCTTTCGACGCTGCGCCATTCCCCAGCATGTGTAGAGGGTATCTTGTTCGGCATGGTCATCCTGTTGTGAACGGTCAGAGCCCACCTTAGCACTCGCAGCTGCCGTGCTTCACTGGCTCAACGTGCAGACACGCTGCAGTTGTTTCGCTGATGCGGCACACGCACGCGCGCGAACACGCACACGCACGCCCACAGCCACGACCACACGCAACACACAAGCAGAAGCACTGGCACAAACACAAATGCACAAACACACACAAGCGCATGTACACAAAACGCACGACACTCGCACACACGCACATATACACACATACGCACACACGCACGCACGCACGCACACACACACACACACACACACACACACATACACACACACACACACACGCGCGCACGCACACACACACACACACACACACACACACACACACACACACACACACACACGCACACACGCGTTTTACTCCGCCGGCCGAGTGAATCACCACGACGAGGGCTGCAACGGGGCGCAGGCCGCCCGGAACTCCCCCAGGAACAGCAGGTGGGGAGCCGCGCGCAGGGCAACTGCGTGCAAGCAGGTGGCGCCAACTTACAAAACACACGCACAAACGCACACACACACACACACACACAACACACACACACATACAACACACAACACAGAACACACATACACAACACACACATACTGTTTACGTCGGCGGCTAGACAGAGGGACTGCGCTGGCGGAAAGGGCGCTGATAGGATAAACGAACGCGAATTAGGCCGCTGTGCACGAGGGGGGGAGGAGGACGCCTGGCGGTGGCTGGAGGGAGGCAGCACACACACACACACACACACACACACACACACACACACACACAACACACACACACACACAAACACAGCACACGCACACACTCACACGTACACACAATTATCTCGGCTGGTGATGTGGCGACACAGTCGCTATGACGCGATAATACTGCTCAAGACGGACTACGAAAACATGCTTGTCGCGGACTCGGTGAACGCAAGGAGGGAGGGCGGCCTCGGAAAGAGAAAGAACTGCAGCGGCCGCACTCGGGACAGGATGAACTGGGCTGGGTGCGTCTGCTGCAGCAGGCTTCAGGTGGAGTCTTGCGAAGGAGGCAGCCGAGGCTGCACAGACACAAACACATATACACACGTGTTGGCGTCGCGGCCACCCACGCGGCGGAGCGGCGGAGAACAGGTCAAGCCAGCGCGCGCACCAGCCTTGCTCACGCGGCGAGGAGAAGATGGATCCACCCATGCGGGATCGATAACTCCATGTCGAACACGTTGAATCCGTGTCGAATCCGTCTCGAAATCACGTCGCATCAGCGTCGAGCCTGCGACGGTGACGAAGAGAAGGCCGCAATTTACAGGACAGGAAGGGACCCCAAAAAACGCACTAGAGCATCGGGAGGCAAATCCTGGGAAACCTTCGTAAGAACGACTCAGGGCTATTAGGCCTGGTTACGGGGCCACTGAGAAAAATTAGCCCACATGAGACCCGTGAATGGGCCAGATCAAGCAGGAGTCGGGATCCTGCTGGATTCGGCCGACTTTCGACCACGCATATACAGTGGAGGCCAGTCCACAAGAGACCCTCAACCCAACCCTGAGACCCCAAAACGTCCATTGATTTGTGGTGTGGGATCGTCACGCTTTCCACGGCACAACCATCAAAACCCAAGAAACCCAGGGCACCCTGAACAAAAACTTGGCATGTGCCTCCACTGTACCAGCACAGGTATACGGAATTTTAACCTCCCAGGGGTTGTCTCCTAACACGCACGTGCGCTTCTCCACAGAAGCAGCTAGCCGCACGAGCATGCGCGCTCGAAGGCCCGCGCGGACTTCTCGGACCCCCGCGAGAGCACCGTCGAGGGGGGCCCGGCGCAGATCCACGGCTCCTGCTCGAGCCGTCGCGCCCTCCCCGAGTTCTGACCCCCACTCCTCGTGATCTTGCGGTTCGTCTTCCGCAGCTCCCTGCGGAGGGGCAGCGATCCGGGGGAGACTGGCTCCGGGGGGGGGGCAGAGCGTGGACCTGGAAGCGACGACAGGTCGCCGACGGGTCGGCGACAAGCACCCGCTGGCAAGACCGCGCGCTCCTGGGCAGGGGGTCCCCGGCGGTGCTCGGCGATACGCCCCTTTCGGCGATGGGCGTCGCCCATCGTCGAAAGCCCAATGGGCGACGGGCGCCGCCAGTCGACGATGGGCGTCGCTTATCGCTGCCAGCGGCCCATCGCCCAATCGGCGATGGGCCCCTAAGATCGGCGCCGTCAGCGTGGAGAACATTGGGCTCCACTTCGAGCCGCGTCGCCGATGCGGCGCGATCCTCCGACACCATCTACGTACACAGACCCCCGACGACGCGGTGTTTTCACAGTCGAAGCGTGGACCCCAGAAATCTCGACCGATTCCTCAAGGCCAGCTTCGCATCCCGCATCAGTGTTGTTGATGGTCACGGGGCCCCGCGAGGGCCCCAGGAGGCCGAAAATAGCCCAAAACCTTCGGTCGTATTCCTCCTCCTCCTCCTCCTCCTCCTCCTCCTCCTCCTCCTCCTCATCATCATCATCAGCATCAGCATCATCATCATCATCATCATCATCATCATCATCATCATCATCATCATCATCATCATCATCATCATCATCAATCATCATCATCATCATCATCATCAGCATCTCATCATCATCATCATCATCATCATCATCATCATCATCATCATCATCATCATCATCAGCATCATCATCAGCAGCAGCAGCATCATCATCAGCATCATAATCATCATCATCATCATCATCATCAGCAGCAGCAGCATCATCATCATCATCATCATCATCATCATCATCATCATCATCAGCATCATCATCAGCATCATCATCAGCAGCAGCATCATCATCAGCATCATCATCATCATCAGCATCATCATCATCATCATCATCATCATCATCATCACCATCATCATCATCATCATCATCATCATCATCAGCAGCAGCATCATCATCATCATCATCATCAGCAGCAGCAGCATCATCATCAGCATCATCATCATCATCATCATCATCATCAACAACAACATCTTCTCCTCATTCTCCTCATCCTTCCTCCTCCTCCTCCTCCTGCTCCTCCTCCTCCTCCTGTTTCTGGCGACGGGATAGGGTCTGGACTCGGACCCGTTTTGGGAGGCCTGGACTGTGGGAAACCAGAGGAACCGATACCGCTGCTGCCCACGCCAACCCCAGGGTGCGTTCTAACCAGGATCCTTCCCGCCTGTTGGGCAACGGTGGTCTGGCGAGTTCTCTAGTTCCTCTTCCAGAACCCTCGTGCCTTCTGGGAGGGGTACCCTCCCCCTCCACTCCCTGAGGTTGTCTGGGAGGTTTCTGGGCGTGTCATGGGGTCCTTTTGCGCCCAAGATGGCTCCAAGAGGGCACCCGAGACTCCAAGATGATCTGCAAGATGGCCCAAGATAGCCGACAATGGTTCAAGAGGCCCCCCCAGACGGCCCCAAGAGCGCCCAAGAGCGCCCCAAGAGGCGACTGTGATGGCCCCAGGGGGGTAGGCAAATCGAGGACACCACCTCCTTTGATCAATAGTGCCCAGAATGGCCTCAAGAGGCCGTCCAGGGCTCCGGAGAGGACCCCAAGAACGCCCAAAGAGCGACCCACGAGGGCCCCAAGAGGCTGTTTGCCTCCTCCTCCTCCCCCTCGCCCCCCCGCGGGCCCCAGGGATGGCCCGAAGAGGCCCTCCCTGGAAGGCCCTCCTTGCTCCCAGAGAACGCTCTTTTTCATCATGGTTGCCCGAGTTGTTTCCTCATATGTGTCGCTTCGTCCCTTTTTCCAGTCAGCTCTCACGGGCAACGTTTCTCAATGGCGTGAAGAATTGCGAGGCGAACCCAGCGGTGGCGACGAGGGCCTACCCAGCGGTGGCGACGAAGGCGGAAGAGAGGGAAGGGTGGCGATATCGGTACCCTTTCCGCCGCTGAGATCGACATTGCCCCCCGACCTCTGCAGGCCCTCCAGCTCACGCTTGTGCGCGGCCTGGAGCTGCACGAGAAGATCCGAGAACGTGGGGTTCGCCGCGTGGGCGCGGCCCTGCCCGGCCGTGGGGCTGCCTGGGGCCGACTCCTGAGCGGGAGGGCGCTGCTGGCTCACAGGGAAGCGAGCGTGCCACACGAGCAAGCCTGTATCGGCGAGCAGCCACTGAGCACTCCGTCTGCCATGCAGAGAACGCGGAACATGAATTCACCACATCATGTAATATGGGGGTTATGCGGGGAATGCGGAATCGGTTGCAACACCATGTATGTATAAACCATACATGGGCTTGCAACGAGGTTCCACAAGCATGGTGCAGCGCCACTGGTTGTCGTACGTTTTCGGAGAAATCGATAAACCCAACATGCGCGCGCGACCAGGCAAGCATGTGGGCGTTGTCTCAGTTGCTGGAAGGACCCCTAAGAGTTGATGAGTTTTGATACAAGAACACACTTGCATACGACCTACCATTTGACAAGCATGACGGGGCAGCGAAGGGGGGGCGGGGGCGATACTGGTGTCTTGGGGATGTTCAGAACTCATGTGTAAGACGAACGACGGGCCAGCATGACGTGTGAATTGTACGATTCCAAGGGGGAGCGAAATTCGCAGGGGGGACGACCTTATCTTTTCAGAAACGAGGATACGCGTGGTGCATTGAAGATGATGCAATATATGTGGTGTTGTGTTGTCCAAACAGTGTGGTGCAATATATGTGGTCAGTCTATGGTGGACAATCCTTGTCCGCTAAGGGTTGTCAACCCCACTACCCGCGCAATCATTCCACCCACCCACCCGCAGCTTGGTTGGCAAAACCCATCAAGTTGCGATTGCGGTGATTGTTTGGCGTTGGCTTGCGCATCGCTGCGGCCGCGCTGGCGCGCGCAGGCTCGCGCGCAGAGCGGCAAGCTAGTCTGGGGCGACCGACGCGGACGCCGTGGCGCTGACCACTGGGGACTTCCCAGCGCGTCTCGCAGGCCGCGTTGACCCGCGGGCACTTCAGTGCGAGTCGGTGACTCGGGCGGGCGCGGCATCATAGCGACCTCCAAAGGTTATGATCATGCCGCTCTGTCTTCTTCGAGGTTCAGGGTCGATGTCCCTCCCCACCCCGAGCCAGACCATGGCACCCTTGGTCGAGGAAGGACATCGAGGAGAATCGATGAGGGCCGAGGTAGGACGAGGGCCGAGGGGGGTCTCCTGGAAGATCTGGGAGGAGGCACCAGCAGGAAGCCCGAGGAGCAATCAAGCCCGAGGAGGAGGAGAACCGAGGAGGAGTCTCGTCGAGAAGGAGGGACAAGAGGAGGCTTGACGAGGAGGCTCGAGAAGAGGTCCTCCAGGCAAGGGGCGATCGGCAACTTCTGCTTCACGTGGCTGGGCGTCTGCTCCGCAGCCCGCTCCTGGAGAAGCCGACACCTGTCTTACCTGCAACAAATTCATGCATGATACCGGAGAAATGCCCCAATCAGGGCTATAGGGCTAGGGGGCTATAGGGCTATAGGGCTATAGAGCTATAGGGCTACAGAGTTGTAGAGCTATAGGGCTATAAGGCTATTGGGCTATAGGGCACCCCCGGGCACCCCCGGGCACCTGGGCACCCGGGCGTGCGGCGAAAATCGGCGGCAAACCAAACCTAACCATATGAATCCGCTAGGACCCCTACCGAGGCAAGCTCTGATCGGGAAACATACACAAACACCTAAGCATGCATCAGCATAGACCCATCGCGTCAATATACAAATGCATTGACGTATGTATATAAACATTGAACAACATGCATACACATGAAGAGTCTTTGGGCCGGCGCTGGAACCACCCTCCCTGGCGCGCTCCGCGCGCCTGAGGCGCCGCCAGGGGGGCCCAGCGCAGACCCAAGAAATCCGCACGGAGCTCCGAAGAGCGTGGGTTAAGAACATGAGCCCTTCGCCGAAGGCACACGGCCACATTCAGGCACCCACACGAAAGGACATCCCAAGGCGAAGGATCCACACGCGAAGAACAGAAGGGTACACCTCCAAAGCTAGGGTTGTTCTTTTAACCCTGGTGCCAGCTGTACTGAAGGAAGTCCTGCACACCTCGCGCGGCAACTTGAAATCCAAGTGACGTCGGTTCCATGTCGGATCCACATCGGATTCACGTCGGATTACGTCGGATTTACCTGGGGTTCACGTCGGATTCACGTCGGAGCATCACCGTGCGAACGTCGACTCATCTTACGGAGCGGACGTGTGGACAAAATGATACAGCTATTGCGCGAGGCCTCCAGGATCCTCGTCATAGGAAAAGTGTATGTCTATGCCGATTGTTCCTCCTCGAGCTCCGCAGGGGTGGGCTCCGCTTCCATGGCCGCCTCTGCCTGTGTTCGGGCACGCGCTAGCCCCAGGTCAGCACAAACCCAGGTCGGCCAGGATCCTGCCGCGAAACCCAGTTGGGCGCTAAGTAGCTGCCCAAACCCGGGTCAGCGGAAGGCGGAAGGCGGAAGGGGGCGGAGGAGGAGGGGGGGAGGAGGAGGAGGAACAAGGACGTGGACCAGTGCACACTCAAGGCGCATCAACGATGTTGCAATAAACCCTCCCTCCGAATTCCCTGTTCAGAGGTCCCTACAATAATATTTGTTCATTACGAGTGTCCCATTGGAAGACTTTCACCTGAGAGTCCACAACCGTGCGAAAACACTGCGAATCGACATGACTGCTTCGTCCTGGCAATCCTAAATCGTGCTAGAACACCGAGAAGCAACGTAACAGCTGCGTCCAAACTCTCCTAAATCGTGCCAAAACGCCATTTATAAGACTTCAACACCGTGGAGCCGTGAAGTAACGTAGCTGTTGTGTCCAGGCACTCCCAAAACGTGCCAGAACGCCATTTCTGGGACTTCAACCATTCGCATCCTTGAACAAGTGGGAAGAAATTGGAAAGGAATGTACGCGAGGCTAGGGCGAGAGCCACATGTTGAAAATAAATCGCCCTTCATCTTTGAAACTGCTGCAAGCTGTAAAGAGACGGCGCGCCAAACTAAAAAAAGAAACACATGTCGAAACCCACCCGCCCTCAATCCGTGAAACCGTTGCAAAGATCAAGCTCAAGGTCTCAAGCGAAACGCCCAAACCGCCCGCCGACACTTCGTGGGCTGCGACAGGGGGGAGTTATTGACAAGGAGAGAGGTGGAGGAGGAAAACGCGTAATTCGGAGAAGGGGGGGAGAAGGCGGAGGAGGAAAAGGGGGAGGGTGTGAGGCGAGGAGGAGGAGGAAGAGGATGAAGAAGAGACCCCACGTGGCCACCCAAACCCGGGCCGACCGGAGAGGGTTGGCGGACCCCGCCACGTGAGCCCCGCTGCGTGCCGGTGAGCCCGGGCGCGGCCGCCGCGGCGAGACTGCGGGGTGCTACGAGGGCGCGGCGGGCGTGGCGAGCGCGGCCGGGGCCGCGGCGCGGGGCCGCGCCGCCCTGAGCCGCGAGGGCTCACTGCCGGCAGCGGGCGGAGGGGGGGGATTCGGTCGGGCATGGCCTCCTACAGGCGGGTGCTGGAAGAAAAATGAAAAGCAGTTCCCCCCCCCAAAAAAGCAAAAAACAACAGGGCAATCAGGGTACGAAAGTCATGACTAAAGGGGAGGAGGAGGGGGAGGATGAGGAGGGGAGGGAGGAGAAAGAGGGGAAGGAGGAAGGAGGAGGAGGAGGAGGAGGAGGAGGAGGAGGAGGAGGAGGAGGGGAGCCTTGAGCCGCGAGGGCTCGTGGTCAGCAGCGGGCGGAGGGGGAAGGGGGGGGAGGAGGAGGAGGGGGAGGGAGGAGAAAGGGGAGGAGGAGGAGACGGAGGAGGAGGAGGAGGAGGAGGAGAGGAAAGAGGGAGGAGGGACGAGGGAAGAGGATGGTGACAAGGGGGGGAGGAGGGAAACGAGGAGGATCTTGTCCAGAATCTTGCTTAGCCGAAAACGCACACCACAGGTCAGAGTAGTGGGAACTGGCTGACTCCTGGCAGACTGTTCTACATAGGAACCCTTGATTTGGGATGACCGGATGGCGCCCCTACCACAAACGCCTAAGCCGACCCTTGGACGTCCGATTATTGACCCCATTGCACGGGCTCTTTTTCATACTGGTGCACTTATTCTGGGCGTAGGGTGCGCACCGACGAGACAAAACGGTGTCCCGGCATTCGAGGACGAGGAAAATGACGAGGGCGGGGATGGGGGGAAAAGGTCTCGCATGGGTCCGCGTACACCCCATTTTGCTCGGCCTCCCAGGAGCACACGCAGGTGGTGACGGT
Source organism: Prorocentrum cordatum (assembly GCA_963575745.1). Lineage (NCBI taxonomy): Eukaryota > Dinophyceae > Prorocentrales > Prorocentraceae > Prorocentrum > Prorocentrum cordatum. The sequence goes on along the minus strand of CAUYUJ010020499.1, from coordinate 85,814 downwards.
TGCACAATTTGCAACCCCACGGGAGCCTTGAGGTTTCCCTTGGGTCCACATACACCCCCAACCCACAGGTCGACAGGCGAAAGATTTGTTCTGATCCAAATTTCGGCGGACGAGCGAAAAACTTCCGCCCCCCCCGAGGAAATTCGGGAAGGGCCAGAAAATGCTGTTCGGGCGGACGAGGAAGTCTTTCCAGCGAGCGAGGAATTTACTGGTCGCTCCGAAGGGAATACTCCCAATGTCTCGAAATGCTGGAAAGCTCAGATGAAGACCTGATCCCGTTGCTGCCACCGAAAACCCGACGCCCAGCAGGGACAACCGGCCCTGTGAAGAAAATCGTTTCTCCGACCCCCCTCCCCCCTGAAGCCTCTGTTTCGATACACAACGGAACTATGCATAAATCGAGGAAGTGGTTCGCCCAGAGCTTGCCCCGTGAACTCTAATGAACAACCTCAACACAAAACGCCTGCGCGAATTTCGCAAACTATATTCCCGGCGAGAAAAAGTCGGTCACCTCAAATGCTCAACTTCAGGACGGGAGCCGTTGATATCCGCAGCGGGATTATGAAGCATCCAGGTAGTTCGCGAAGGACACGTGAACATGATAATGAAACATCAAAACGGCAACGCGAGGACGATGACAACGACCCAAACGATAGCCACGACCACAACCCAGCAAAGCTCAGCTACACCTGCCAAATTCGCGCACTTCATACGCAAACAGGCAAGCACGCCCGCTCGCCCGCCCGCCCGCGCACCCGCCCGCCTGCTCGCATGCCCGCGCGCCCGCGTATGTTCGTCACGTGGGCACGCAAAGATGCGAAAACAAATCGAATTTGATGTACGCGTGAAGGGGGCGATCAAGAAATACAACTCGACTCGACTCGCCGTGTGGCAACGCGAAGAGCGAAAACAAATTGCTCGACCCGTCAAGTGCCATCGCACGGCTGGGCGCAACCAGTAAGATCCGTCTGTGTCCCGCCAAGGCGACAAGGAGGAAATCATTTGGCGACGACGAAAACAAAACAAAGACGACGACGTCGAAAACAAAAACTAAGACGACGACGTCGACGACGACGCCGACGAAAACGACGACCACCATCACCACCACCACACCCGCACTCTAACTCGCGAGCCCGCTTGCCCGTCGGTTAACCCGGACCCCCGCGCGATCGATCGTTCGTCCGCTCACACGCCCCTGAGCTCATCCGCTCAATCGCCCGCCCGGGTGGACGACTGCCCATTCGTCCGCCCGCCCGCTCTGTGGTGCAAAACATACAGTGTAGACTAACTGGCGCAGTACATGTAAAACAATATATGTGATGCAACCTGTGTGGCGTAGTGAAAGATATGTGGTGAAATCTACATGGTGCCGCATATGTGGTGCAAACTGTGTGGTTCAACCGGTGTGATGCGTAAGTTGTGCGTTACATGGTGTAAGCGATGTGGTGAAACATGGTGCAGCCCACGTAATGCAGCATTATATATGTGTGTATATACATACATACATACATACATACATACATACATACATACATAGGTAGATAGATAGATAGATAGATACATACATACATACATACATACATACATATGTATATACTAGAACCATCGCACGCGCTTCGCGCGCGCTCAGGTTCTAGTTGTGATCACCGCTGAGTTGGGATGCCCGCGACGATTCTTACCACGAAGAGGCGGCGTGCACTCCGCTCACGTTCGCACGCCATGTTCCGGAGGAGCGTTCCCGGAGCATGGGGTGGTGGGGCGCCAAAGGCTCCCCCGCTCTTCCCCCCTTCCCGGACTATCCTGCCGAGGAACTCTTGGGTTGCGTAGGGCCGGTCTTGCGGGCTCCTTGGGGCTCTCTGGGCCCGCCTAGGGCTGTTTGGGAGCGGACCTGGAGGCGCGCTGGGCCCTAGTGGAGCGTCGGAAAGCCGAAAAGACAAGAAGGCCAAGATCATCCAATTCCTACGTAAAATGAACGATGTTGGCCTGTTGGGACCCTCTTGGGGGTGCTCCTGGAGGCGTCTTGAGCCATGTTTGAAGCCTCTTGGGAACTACCTGGGGCCTCCTGGGGCTCTCTTGAGGCGGAAGCCCTGGGTTTTCCAGACGCGGTCCGTCTCTTGGACACCTCTCGAGCCTGTTTTGGGGCACTCTTGGGCTGCCCTGGGCACTTCTTGGGCCAGCCTTGGGCTTTCCAGGACCGCCTCGGGGCGGCCTTGGGCGCTTCTGGAGCTGTTTGGGGGCGGTCTCGGAGGCCTCCTGGGCTGCCTAAGAGAGTCGGACAGCCGCAAAGATCGGAAGGCCAAAACCCTTCCAAAACTATCGTAAAACCATCAATGTTTGGCCTGCTGGGGCCCTCGTGGGAGTGCTCTTGGAAGCGTTCGGAGCCATGTTGGGGGACTCTTGGGAGCTGCCTGGGGCCTCCGGGGTCACTGTTGAGGCGGGGGACCTGGGTGTTCGGTACGCGGTCCCTCTCTTTGGCCCTTTTTGGGCTTGTTTTGGAGCCTTCGTGGGCTGTCGTGGGCGCTTCTTGGGCCAGCCTTGGGCTCTCACGGGCCGCCTTGGGCTTGTTTGGGGGGCCTCTGGGGCTGCTTGGGGGCGGACCTGGAGACCTCCTGGGCCGTCGTGGAGCGTCGTACAACCGAAAAAAACAAAAAGGCCAAAATCGTTCCGAAACCCTCGGAAAAAACGCATCAATTTGGCCTCCCGGGGCTCTCTTGGGAGTGTGACTGGAAGCGTCCGGAGCCATGTTGGAGGCCTCCCGAAACCTCTACCACGTGCTTCGGCGACATGGATCGAAGATGGGAACCATTCCTGGTGCTGAAACAGAACTAGGGTCCGTCCAGAGCCGCTCGGGAGACGCCCCAGAGCGGCTCTGGAGAGGCCCGGGGGGGGGGTCCCACCATGGCGAATCGAGGCACCTGACCAGAGGCCCCCGGGCCCGTACCCCGACAAACATAGATATATATATATATATATATATATATTATAGACATACATACATACGCACACACTCATAAATACATACATACATACATACATACATACATACATGCATACATACATACATGCATGCATGCATGCATACATGCATGCATGCATGCATGCATGCATGCATGCATACATACATACATACATACATTCATGCATGCATGCATATACATACATACATACATGCACACATACACACATGCACACATACATACATGCATGCATGCATGCATGCATGCATGCACACATACCTACATACATATGTATGTGTGATGCAGCGCATGTGGTGTGTGCGATGCTGCGTTGCACTTACGTGGCGCATTATATATATATATATGGAGAGAGAGAGATACACAACGATATGTATATAGCGCATATACATGTGTTGCAATCGGTTACAATCGATTGCGATGCACAAGAAAACGGGGGGTACAACGGGCTGGCGGGGACGGGCGGCAACGCCGACAACAACCGCGGCGACCGACACCCAGGCCCAGAAGCAGCGGCGATGGGCGGCGGCGGCAACAAGCGCGGAAACCGACACCCGGGCGGCAACGAGGGCAAACACCGCGGCGACCGACACCCAAGCCCAGAAGCAGCGGCGACGGACGGCGGCGACGGGCGGCGACGGCGAGAACATAGCCGCCACACCAACACCCAAGACAACACGACGGGCCGCGACGGGGCGGCGTCGGGGCGGCGATGGCGAAAACATACAGACCAAACCAACAAAAACAAAAAAACAAAAGTGAACAAGCGCCCACACATGTGTATATATATTGCCCACCAGAAAGTAACGCGCGCTGCTCAAGCACTCCCGCAAACCAGATATGTTCGTGCCTGCGATACTCGGGCATGCGCTTGTACTCCGCATTCGAATGGTTCGCACTCTCCCTGACGATGCCCGCCTGCGACGTCGGCCCTCAGGAAGGAGCATACGCGCGCGAGGCGCTGTGATGACCCACGCTCATGGCAGGCCATCACGTTGCCGTCGCTTCCAACTGGGTTCCCTTGTCGTCGTTTTCCTGCTCCAATGGACCATCGGCGACCGTCAGTTCCTTCTCCTCGGCTTCTGCCACGGCCTCCGAAGGAAATATCCTCGCGGGCGGAGTCGTCGAGCGCCGCTGCCTGCGAGACGTCGGCGACCTTATTTCCCTTCGCGGCTCCTGCTTTCCAGGGGGCGCCTCGTGAACCCACGCGCTCGCCGCGCGGGCTCGCGCGCGCCCCGCCCCCCCCCCCCCCCTCTGCACCACCGCCGCCGCCGCCGCCCCCGCCCGCCCCCCGCCCCCCCCCAGAAGCCCACCCGCCCCGCCCACCCACCCACCCACCCCCGCCCGCCGTCGGTGCACTGCTCAAAGCAGAAGAGTTTTCGAGCGCGCTCTGGCTCAAGATGGTCGGCAAGGCCGCCCCGCGTGTCATTGGTGTCGCCTGGGGAGAAGATGGCGTCCGCGTTGGCGCCGGCGTCGTCCTCCTCCTCCGCAGGCCTACCCCCCCGCCAGGTAGCTGCAGGGGCAGCTGAGGACGCGGCTGCTCTCGCAGCCGCAGCTGGTGGAGCCCGGGCAGGACAAGTTCCCTCGAGCGCCTTGGAATGATTGTGGCGACCACGTTCCTGCCGCAGGCACTCTGGGTTGGGCTCGACTATATACTGGCTCTTCTCCACCCGATAGATGTGACGCGCCAGTGAGATGCACGCCACCCCCCCCCACGTCGCAGTCATGAGGAGGGCGGACTTGCTCTGCCATCGTTCTACGATATGTCGCCCTCTCCGAATATCTTCCTGTTGCCGGTCGCAATCCATCTGCGCGCGCGGCATCAATCCACTGATAATATGCAACGTCGACGACCCCCCCATGAGGCGGCACTCGGAACGAGCGCACAGGGGCGGTGAACAAAAGCTGAAACTTGCCCAGACCACACCTGGCATATCCTGTTCCGAGAAAGGCCATGCCCCACATGGCCAACATGCGGTCACTCCGTTCCACTTGCATACGGAAGCTCATAATTCCGAGGCCTCGTTGTAGGCGTCGTTCGTACATCAGGCTCTCGAGCGCCCGGGAGAGGGAGCGAAGCAAAAAAAACATAGACTTCGACGCCTGAGCTGATGACAGCCGAGGGTATACGCACGGTGAGCGGCATGGAACGTTCTTGCAGGGCCCCACCATGGACCCCGCACATTCTCGCACACGTGGTCGATGATGGTACCGATGGTCGCGACGAACAGGCCGTGCGCGAGGAGTCCAATGTGGTTAAAGACTGGTAGAGAGGGCACTGCTGGCGGAAGTAGTGGTGGAAGAACGCAAGGAGGCTTCTATCTCGTGACCACGCCCGCGATAGGCAAGAGAAGTGGGAATCGAGAAAGCAAAGAAATTGCGGTCGAGGTTCCTCGCTCACGCGTAGGCCTTGGTGTTGAAGAGGCCGAACTCGAGCTAGTATAAGTCGGAGTAGAAGGGAAGGCCGTTAAAGTCGCGGTAGAGGACCCTCGCGCGCGTAGGGCCCCGTTTCGGCGCAGGCAGAGCCGCACTGGTGACGCAGTACTTGGTGATGAGAATGGAGACGCCCTAGAAGGCGGCCGCGCTGCTCTTCACCACGGTGCTGTCTATGTCGCATCCATCGCGGAGTCGGTTGCGACATGTGTACTGGTGGCCGTACAAGACCAGCGTGTAGAGCGTGAAGACGAGCAGGGCTGCCGCAGGTGCAACAGCTCCGAAACCAAGTAGAAAACAGGTGCGACATCTACCGGATGAAAAACGAAGCGCTAGGAAGTACGATGCCACCAGCAATGCGGAGGCGAGGAAAGGCATGCTCTCCTCCCGCACCGCCGCAAATCCGCCGATCCGGCGTGTGAGTTGAAGGGGTGGGTGGGCCGGGGTGGCTCTGCCGGGGTAGGGGGGGGGTCTTCCACAGATTGGGTTCGGTTGGTCGGGGTTCGGTTGGCCAAAACGGACCCAAACGTTGCCAAGAAGCCGCCAAGACGGGCCAAGACGTTTCTGGATCGCCCAAAAATCGATCCAAGACGCCGAACATGAACCCAAGACAGCCCAAGAGGCCGCCAAGACGCCCCCAGCCCCAGACACCCCCAAAAGGTCTTCCAAAAGGGCCCCGACCGGCCAAAATCATCGATTTCCCTTGGGAAAACCTAAATGTTTAGCATGTTCGCCTCTTGGGCCTTCACAGTGTCCAAAACGGCTCAAGGGGCCCTCAAAAAGGCTCCAAGACGGCCTAAGAAGGGCTTATGCAGGCCCAGGAGGCCCCCAAGACGGCGCAAGAGGGCTCCAGGACGGGCCCAAGAGGCGCCCAAAAGGGCTCCAAGACGGCCCAAGAAGGGCCCAAGACGGCCCAGGAGGCCCCCAGGAGGCCCCAAGACGCCCCCAAGAGGCCCCAAAAGGCCCCAACTGGCCCCCAAGGACCCCCCAGTGTCCAAAACGGCTCAAGGGGCCCTCAAAAAGGCTCCAAGACGGCCTAAGAAGGGCTTACGCAGGCCCAGGAGGCCCCCAAGACGGCGCAAGAGGGCTCCAGGACGGGCCCAAGAGGCGCCCACAAGGGCTCCAAGACGGCCCAGACGCGGTGCCGGGCAATCCCGAGCGCGATCCTGCACAGTCCCGGGCGCCACATCTTAATCACCATCACAACCACCATCACCATCACCAGCATCATCATCAGCATCAGCATCAGCATCCCCATCACCATCACCATCATCATGATCGACATCATGGTCAGTGCCATGATCGAAAGCATCATCATCCTCCTCCTCCTCCTCCTCCTCCTCATCATCATCATCATCATCATCATCATCATCATCACCACCACCACCACCACCACCACCACCACCATCATCATCATCATCATCATCATCATCATCATCATCATCATCATCATCAGCAGCAGCAGCATCATCGTCATCAGCATCATCATCAACATCAGCATCATCATCATCATCATCATCAGCAGCATTAGCATCGCCACCACCAACACCACCACCATCATCATGATCATCGTCGTCATCATAATCATCATCATCATTATCATCATCATCATCATCATCATCATCAGCATCATCATCATCAGCATCATCGTCATCATCATCATCAGCATCATCGTCATCGTCATCGTCATCGTCATCGTCATCGTCGTCATCGTCGTCATCGTCATCATCATCATCATCACCACCATCATCATCATCAACATCATCATCATCAGCATCATCATCATCGTCATCATCATCATCCGAAGCGCCCCGGATCGGCGGCACTGGTCGGAGGCCATTTCAATAGGTCACTGCTACGGTGGCGTCGGATAAGGCGGCATCGCCTTGAGCCACGGCGGTTGCGAGGCAAGCACAGTAACATATAGAACGCTCCTATTCGGAGCGCTCCCTGAAAATGCACGGCGTGCCACACGACTGACTAGTAGTTGGTTCTTTTCTAGACAAGAACTCCCAATGAGATCTCGGTCCAACCCATCACCGTATCAAAGACGACCAGGCTTTTGCACAACACCACCTCCAAGACTGCCAAGATGACCCAAGATGGCCTCCAAGTTTGCCAAAGACGGTGAAGATGGCATCAAGAGAGCCCAAGGTGGCCTCCATCTGTTTCCCAGAGGCTTCCGATAATTACGGCCTAAGAGGGCTCCAAGGCGACCTCCAGGAAGGCCCGAGGCGGCGTCAACATCTCTGACTGTCCCCGTCAGTTGTCCGACGGCCCAAGGCGTCTCCTGATGCCCCCAAGAGCGTCCAAGAGGCCTCCAATATCCCCTGACGGTTCGAGAGGCCCCCAAGACGGCGCCAAGAGGGGTCAAATACGGCACAGGAGACTTCCAAGACGCCCATGATGGCCTCCCAAACGGCCCTCAAGCGCCACAAGCCCCCAAGACGGCCAGGAACGCCCAAGACGAGCGAAAATTGAGCAGTGCCCGCCAGAGAGGCCCAAGGATACCTCTAAGAGACCTCCAAGAGGCCCCTACGAGATGCTCAGGAAGCCCAGAGAGTGTCCCAAAAGTTCCCAACAGGCCTCCTCCTCCTCCTCCTCCTCCTCCTCCTCCTCCTTCTCCTCCTTCTCCTCCCCCTCCTCCTCCTCCTCCTCCTCCTCCTCCTCCTCTTCCTGTCCCCTCCTGTTTCATCCCTTTGGTCCCATTCCTCTTCCTCCCCAAGTGTTTCCCGAACAGCTTCGCACAACGGCTCGGGGAACACACAGTCCGACAGCGTGGCCGAGCTCTGGCCATAACGTTCGGCAACATGGGCGCTTCCAAAGGCAAGGGGTGGCGGTGGTTCGCAGTCGGCGTCTTCGATATTCTGGAGAACGCAGAAGACACTGAGAAACCTCAGACCTGTACACGGTGCGTGGCCCTCGGCCGTCTTGGGCCGTCCTGGAAGGGTCTCGGGCTGGAACTCAGAGGCCTCAAACGCGCAGAGGCCATGCGGTGGTAGACGCCGCACAGCGCGGACGCGGGCGACCGCCAGACCGCGCGAGCGATGGCGCGTTGGTGTCCGTCGTCATACGTGATCGTCGTCGTCGTCCGTTGTTCGTCGTCGTCTGACGTTCGCTCTGTCGTTCGTTACGCCACCGTCGTCGAAGATCGACGTTTGGTCCGTGTTGACCAGCAGTGGAGGCCTGGAATGATATGGAGTCCGGGTTGGGTCCGTGCTGACGTTGGAGCTGATCGGGGCCTATGAGAGCCGCTGCGAGGTCCTCGGGAGCCCGTTTTTGGCCCAAAGGGGGGCTGCGTGTGGGGGCACTCCTGCGGGGGTGACGGCCGTCGACGGGGCCAGCCAGACTGGGGTTAAGTCTCCGACGCATCATTGCCCCCCGGCCGCCCGCGGCCCAAGATGCTTTACGTTTTCCTGGCTGACAGAGCGCAGTGCTCTGGGCGCGCACCTGGATAGAAAACAGTCTTGCTGAAGGGTGCGGTGGCTGCCTGAGCTCCCCCTTGAGCCGCTACGGCGACTGGAGGGAGGGGGGATGCGGGGACACGGAGGAGAGAAAAGGAAAGCAACGGACAACTAAAAACGGGAAAGCCGCATAGGCACTATCAGTCATCGTGCTACCAGGGGGGACGCTGAACAAGGAACGACGGGGCTGTTTTTGGCCACGGCGAGCATCGATCACGAATAGGTTCCCCAACCTAGCTCTAAGGAACGGCCCGAAAACCAGAACCACCTACTCCCCGAGCCCAGAATGGTCCTTGTTTCATCGTCTTGACTGTCTCAGCACTCGTGCCGGACGAGCTGAACATAGCTGGCCCTTCCCATCCTGCGGCCACGAGTTCGGCAGGTGAGCAGCGTCGGGGGGCGGCGGGGGGGGCATGCCTTGAGGCGTGAACGCCTCGCTGCAAGAAACCGACTAGGCGCTAGACCACTCGCGGCAAGATCCTGATGTGACGACGTACGACGTCGGCTGTGGTCCAACGCGTGCACCATTCAACCCTGACAGATCTCTTTCCAAGTCCCAGCGCAACTGTTGCGGTATCGCCGCGGCCTGCTCTCCTACGCTCCGGGAAAGCGTCATGATGACGCTCACAGACAGGGCCCTAGCTCGAGCAGCTTCTATCGCCGCGGGTTGCGCGCTGTGGCATCTGCTGGGTCGGGTCGCCACGAGGTCTTGAAAAATCTTGCCAGAGTCGCCACCGTTCCAGTCGAAACCTCTTTGAACAGTCGCTGCACCAGTCTAAATGTTCTTGGGGCCACATAGCCAAACAGCGCAGGGTCGAAATCGACTGAACCTTGCGGCACCACGTCGGCACGGGCGCGCAAAACCATATGGCTGAGCGGCGCGGCACTTAAGCCGGCCACGTGCACCACACCGGCGCTCTGTAAGGGGCTGGAGGCGAAAATGCAAGCGCATATAAAGTTGAAATCTTCTTCACCGTCTCCTGAGCGAGTGCAGCGGGAAACGCCGCATCTAAATTGATTGAAACCCTTTTAAACTGGTGTGGTTTCAATTGGATACGCTTCACTGGCATCCCTCGCTAATAGAACAGTGGCCTGAACTAGGGGGATGCTATTGACACAGTGTCCCCACGAAGTGAGGAGGATACGCGGAGCACGACGCTCCCTCAGGCGACCAACACATTGACTGGCAGCCCTCACATGAAGCACTGGAGTGTGTACATCTCATGACTGGCGCAACTGCTGCATATGAGCCGTGCTGCCCTGATGTTCCACAAAAATACGGCCAGAAATCGACCCGGCATGGAGATTGATAAATCCGCCAATCGCGTCGCGGGGCCAGAAGGCTACGAAGCCCATTTTTCTTGGCAGCTGATCATGTGTGAGTGTGGTTGTCCTGTCTATACCTTGGGAAAAACATCCAACTATCCTAAACGGCTGAACGCACGAAACCCATGAGACGCACGACCCGGAGGTCCCCTCCTCCGACAGCCGCTGCGTATTAAGGGACTCGTAACAAAGCTACGGATCCTCGCTCCCAAGTTAACGAACAGATTGGATATATCCTCGCCCGATGGCAAACAAAAACGATTCCCAACTAATTAGCATGGATAATCGTTCCAAGTGAAAACACAAATGATGCTGACCTTTCAGTGGTGTGGATCCGCCGACCATGTCGGCGTGTGTGAGATGCACTTCCGTTTGAGTCGTCGACGCCGTCGACGCCGCCCCCCTTTCCCTGGGCCCTTCTTCTCATCCGATCCGGCCAGGCGGAAATCAAACGTCGCCGCAACTGATGCGACGCGGAGCCCCTTCCCTTTGATCCCTTCTCTGGCGGAGCGGGGGGAGGAGCGGGGGGGGGGGTCCCAGGACGGGGTCCCGGGGGGGGGGGGGGCCAGGACGGGGTCCCGAGGGGGGGACCCGGGATGGGACCGGGGAGGCGGGGGGGGGGGGGCCTCGGGGGCCCCGGTCGGGGGGCCTGGTCGGGGGTCCTGGTCGGGGGTCCCAGGGGGAGGTGGGGTCATGCCCTCACCCTCTGGGGGTCCCCTCTGTGGACAAGGGTGACACGGGGGTGGCCCCCTTGTGGACAGCGGGAACTCAGGGCTCCTCCCCCCGCACCCCCCCTGTGGACCATCCCCCCCTCCTCCTAGACTCCCCCCTCCGGAGGCATTCTCCTCACTCTGAATCTGCTGTTGTGGGGTGCTGCGTGTTTCCCTACATGCCTCCAGGAGGCCTGGGATCTTTTCCGACTTGGCTCCAAGTGACCCTGGGCCTTCCCAAGAGGTTCCCAAGAGAGTCCCAAAAAGAGCTCCAGAGCGTCAGCTTGGTCGTCGTCGCCGCCGCCGCCGCCGCCGTCCCTCTTCAGTGTCAGTGGCACTGATCGTGAGGCCTTCCCAATACAAATGATCCTGACCTTCCAGTGGTTCGGACACTCGTAAAGTACAATGCGTCGACGCTCCAAGGGCGGCCACGATTGCCAGGGCCACGCCCCCTCGTATAATGAGACGAGTCGTCGCTGCCGGGGCCACGATACCCCGTAAGGTACGACTTACCCCTGCTGCCAGGGCAACGATATCTCGTAAACCCTATATTGAGCACAACGGGAAGTGTTGCTGCAGACGCGTACGATGTTGCTTGCTGCAGCTTGGACCTATCATTGAGCCTCTTGGGGCCTCTCTTGGAGCCTTTCGTGCGCTAATTCCAACCTCTTGGGGCCTCGTACCCAGTTTTGACTTCTGAAGGCTCTCCTGTGCCTCTTCGGGACAATTCTGTGTTGAGGGTCTCTTGGGGACTTCTAGCAAGCATTTTTGGGGTCTGTCGAGCTCCTGTCCTGGCCCCGCAGTCGGGCGCTTATGTGCCATTTTAGGGCAACCTGAAAACTCAAAGAATTCCGACTACGCAGCAATGAGGGGATACAACACACAAATCTTACACGATAAGACAGACCGCAACGGCCTTACGCCGTGGCTAACGCCTGGAACCAGCGTGTCACACCGCTTGGAGTAGAGGGCGCTTTATGCGCGGCCCAACGAGGGAGATTTACGCGTACGTGCCGGCGCAATCGACCAAGTTTGCTCCTGTCGCTCAAGTGATTGTGAGGCACTTGTGCAGGGAACAGCATGGCGGGCCTCTCGTGGCGATTCTCTGAAGCCTCTGCTGTGCCTCATCAGGGTTCCTGGGGCATGCTTGGGCCTTAGAGGCCTCTTCGGCCGTCGTGAGGCCATCATGACTCGCTCTCGGGCGTTTTCGGTGTCGCCTAGGCGCCATATTGAATCGTCTCGAAGGCCTCTTGAGGCCTGGCACGCCTCCTGCGCAAGTCTGAACTCTACCCCGCTGGTCGGAGACCCGGGCGCTTTGGCTTCAAGACATCCGGCGGGCCCCGCAGGGCTTCCTGAGCAGGCGCCCACATGTGAACCCTAACCCTGCAAGTCCGATGGCAGATGTCCGAACCGCCGCCTGGGGTTCAGAGTTCGAGGGATGTCTGCAGCCGGGCGAACCCAAGCGGGGGCGTCAGATACCCCGGCGCCGATTGGACCCGCGAAGGCGAGGGGCACCGATAGGGGAGGACGGGCTCAGTGCGGAAAGCATCGATCTGGAATCGGCGATGCGTCGCCGATAGATCGGCGATACAACCCCGGTAGTGGGTCCGAACGTTCCTGCGCGGGGTGGGCTACCAGTCCCCCACCAGCAATGAAGTGAAGGGGCCCTGGAACGCACAAATAAATAGACACAAATAACAGGATTCCCCATATTTTCGCCTATTTTCAGAGCTCTTGTCTTCCACCCCACTTCCCATATTTTCCAATACTGTCCTGGGAGTCGGCGATGAATTGTGTCTGTGTGTCTGCTTCCCTCCTGATGGCATGGGCCAGTGGGGGTCGAGGCATCCCTCCCTGAGCCCAGTCCCCCCCAACGTGGCCCCCGTGCGCTTGGGCCACGGCTCGGCTCTCTGGCCGCCGCTCGGGACGAGCTGGGCCGCCGCCCGGAACGCCCATCGGAGAACCCACGGGCACGCCCGAGAGCCTCCAAGCTCGAACCTCGAGGCTTGGGCGAGCCTCTCCCCCCTCAACGGTCGCCCCCGCAGGTGGGGTTCGCTACTGGTCGCCCGCCAGGGGCCAAGGGCCTGCCCGGGCCCCCCGTGGCCACACGAAGCCCCCCCGGGGCCTTCCCACGCCGCGGAGCACCAGCCTCGAGGGGACCCCCCTCCCACGTGTCACGCCGGGCCTCGCGGCTGCACGCAGGAGTGACCCTGGGCAAGAGCGACCTCGGGTGCGCCACTGTTGGAGGGCGCGGGGGTGCCAAATGGGAGCGCACAAGGCGCTGCCCATCGCGTCGCATTCAGCCATCTGGGGGCCCACGTGTGCCCGCACCGAGCCTCCTAAAGACTCCCATGGCTTCCCGAATCCCCGTGGCACGCCTGGGCCTCCCACAGCCTCCCAGAGCCTCGCGATTGCCGCCAGACACCCCGAAGGCCTCAACAGGGCCTCGGCCAGGGGCCCGAAGACGGCGCCATCACTGCTTCAGGACGCCACGATAGCGCCCAAGATTGCCACAGAAGGCCACAGTCCGCCACCGTGCCCCCTGGGCTCGTCGAGGGGTGATAGAATGCGAGGTGCCGATCGGCAAAATTTCTGTAATCTAAGAGCCGCTTCCCCCCCGCCACACCAGCCGTATGTACCGCCCTCTTCTGCTTACTCGCTGCCCCCGCGGCTGGGGGATGGAGTCGGGAAGGAACTGTCTTGCCTCTCAGCCCAAGGCCGGGTCTCCTGTGCTGGCAAGATCTGCCTCTTCTGGCCAGGTCCGCGGTGACCCAGGAACGGTCATCAGGAGCAGCGGCCAGGCGCACCACCCCGAAGGGAGGCGGATGGCACCAGGCACGAGAAAACAATTAGTGCGGGGGGCGGGAGCGCCAGACCCTGACCTTTGTTTTCATTGGAGGAGGGGGGCGCCAGACCCCGGCCCTCTGAACAGGGCGCCTGCGCGCGAGCCGAATCCAGCAAAGCGCACGAGGAACGAACGAGGCAGACGAACCGAGGCCCGCGACCCCCGCAGAGGGCCCTTGCCCGAGTGTACAGCCCCCTAAGAGAGGACACCTCCTCTTGGGGCTCTCTGGGCTGCCAGGCGCCTCCAAAGCGTCCGAGATGCTCAAGACGGCTTCCAAAACGGACTAGGCAGGCCACCAAGGCCGCCAAGATAGCCCACGATGCGTCCAAGACGGCCAACAAATGATCCAAAAACGGCCCAAGATGGCATACAAACTGCCGAAGAGGCTTTCCAAACTGCCCCAGAAGGTTTTAGGGGGACCTCCAGCAGGGGGCACGAAGAGGCCAACATCATTGGTGTTCCGCGGGTGTTGCTGCCATGGATGTTCACATTCTGACCCTTCCAGGCTTCCGTAAAGCTCTAGACGGCCAGAGAAGTCTGGAGTACGACCTCAAGCCGGCCCACGAGGGCCTCAAGAGGGCCCCAAGACGGCCTAAGAGAGTTCCACGATGGCTCAAGAGCGACCCAAGAGGGCCCCAGCAAGCCCGCGGGGGCCCCCAGATGGCCCTCAAAGGCCCCAACGAAGACCCCGAGACGGCCCAGAGAGCCCCCCCGAGGCGGACTCCGAAGGTGCCCAGACGGCCCAAGACCGCCCTCGGACAGCCCAAGGAGTCACCAAGAGAGCCTCCGAGGCGCCCCCAGAGATGCTGCGAGGCACCAAGAGGCCCCCAAGAGGCCCCCAAGAGGCACCCAACAGGCCCCCCTGGGCCCCCCGAGAGACCCGACGGATCGCATGTGACGGCCCCGCCTGCCCCCCGAAGAGTTGCCCCCCAGAATGCTGCGCTGGCACAGTGGCGGAATTGGCGGAGGCAGACGGGCATTGCCCTACCAAGGCCTGCAACGAGCTCCAGCCTGACCGCTCTCATACCACAGGTCCATGCGAGGGGGAGCAGGCGACAAAGGCGAAGCCCGCTGGATAAACTTGTTGCCAGACGCAGTGTCTCCAAGCAACATTTTTTAAAAAACGCCCTGGCCGCAACCGTCAGAGGAACACGAGGAAGCCATCGACGAGGATAATGTTATGTTGATACAATAACGAGGAAGAGGACGGCAACGACCACCAGGCTGACGAGGCGGGGCGAGGAGGCACGAGAAAGGGATGGAGGGAGAAGGCAGGTGAAGTGAGGAGTGGGGGAGGCGGGAGGAGGGCGACGGCAGGGAGAACGAGGAAGGAGGACGGAGGACGAGGAGGACGACGAGGAGGGAGGAGGTAGAGGATGAGCAAGGACGAAGGCCACCAGCCACCGGCAACACCTCCAGACCAACGAGGAATTCGACGTTCGGGGGTCGCGTCGCGTGCGCGAAACTGCGCCTGCGAGCGGGCGAGAGGGAAACCGCGGCAGCAAGCAGGGCAACACATCTGGTCGTGCTGCGCGTCGAACAGGTCTCTTCATGCCGTTTCTTGCTTCCAGTATGAGGGAGGGCCCCTGGGCGCGCTTCGCGCGCAACGAAAGGGGGATCAAGCGCTGACCCGAGAAATCCGCGCGGAGCTCCATAAGATAACGTTGGCCCCGCTCGTTCGTCCTTCGAGCAAGAGGGACGGCCCCTGACGGGGCTCAACGCAGACCCAGGGAGGCCGGGAAAGTGGCACCAACACCAAGACATCGGGGTGCATTCACCAAGAAGAGGTAATCCTAGATTTAGGTGGTGATCATGCTTCGGCGCCCTGCGAAACCCGAATCGTACCACGATCGCCGATCATCTCACCTCGGTGGAGGCAACCGCCGACACCGGTGTTGGTGCCAAACTCCAGGCCGTGGACCTCCGAATCTTCCTTGATGTCTGCGCCGATCTTCCAGCTCCGACTTCCGCCACGAGCCCACCCCGGGGGTAGTCGGCGGGGCGGCGGCCCGCGACGCTCAGACGCCCTGCAGAGCGAGGACGTCGCCGCGGGCGGCGTGGAGCGCAGCAGCAATAGCACAGGGCCCCAGTCGCGCTCCTTTTGGGGCCCCTTCGGGCCCCCTTTGAGCCCCTTGAGAGCCCAAGCGGCGCGCAGTTCTTCACCAACTCTCGCCCCTAGAGCCCACAGCACGCAGGCAGCCTCGCCAAGATGCAGCATGTATCCCAAGAACGACAGAGCCCCGTTGGATACCAGCGACCAGCGCTTGGGCCTCCAAGCGTCCGCGCCTATAGCGGTCGTAGCTGGAAACGACTTTGCAAACCTTCGGGGCCCCTGAATCCCCATCGGCGGCAAACGAGGACACAACTCTCTGAGCTTGTCCATCTCGGGGAGGAACATGTCCACAAACGCCGGCGAAGGCCCGCCATCCCAGCTGCCTTCCCCGAAGTCCTTCTGAACGTTAGCAACTTCGTCCACGTGGCTTGACGGCCCCAGGGATGCGTGGACCTGAGACAGTCGCCACCCTCGGGGCTTCGTCCAGCAATGAACAGGCTTGGCGCGACTGCTGAAGCAGCCCTTAAGCCATTTGACAAGTCCCGTGCCGCGAGCCGGGCCAGGACGGCGTTCCTCGCCAGCGGCCAGAGCAGACAGAGATGCCGCGATCCAGCGCAGCATGATGATGTGGCAATCCGCGGGCTGGGCGAAAATGCACATCAGGTAGTGGGCGACCTCCTGGATGAAATCAGGCCCCAAAAACTTGACCAGACTTCGAAGGCGTCTTCTCCCTTCTGCAAAGTCCAAGAGAGGCTTCCAACTCATGCAGTGTTTCTTCAACGGAATGAGGCCATGCTTGCACACGAATGCGGGCTAGATCTTCCAGGCGATGTTGCAAAGTCAAGACCGCCCCAAGGTGGGTAGTGCCAGCTGGCTGCATCATCGACAAGGCCCCGCCCGCTACGGTACGGCGATAGGCAACCTCCTGACCTCTGCCCTGGTGCTTGAAGTTATCGCCGCAGTCGAACAAAGGCGCGAGCTCCTTCTCCACGCCCGCGTAGAGCTGCTGACACCGGGAGCTTACGCATCCAACTCGGTCATCGGGTGCCCCCATTCCCAGCGTCGAGCCCTGCCGCATCCGATCCACCCAGTCAAAACCTGGATCGCCAAGAGGCACCGCATGCTCGTCATCATCATCATCAGAATCCTCAGCCAGGCGCGGTGGGCGACTGGGCTTACCAGGAAGAACGCGCGGTGCTTGTAACTGAACAACTTGACGTGCACGAGGACGCGGGCCTATCTCAACGCTCATTGGAAAGTGTGGTGGAGCTGGATAGTCACCCACTCGTCGAGCGTTGACCAAACCGCCAGCCATGGAGTCCGAGGCCAGCCAGTAGCCGAGGAACGTGTACTTTCGAGAAACCGAAACACAATGGGAGCCTTCAGGCGCCACGACCAGCATGCGCCCCAGCGTCTCCAAGCGAGGGATGTTATCATGAGCCAGGCCAAGACCGTCCTCCTAAGCAGAGACTGCCTGCGACAAAACCTCCACGATGACCTGCACGAATGTAGACTGCCACGCACCGCGACTTAACGAGTGCCTGATTATACACTACAGGAAGAGCATCCACGCATGTGGTCCCAATGTGTTGTCTGAAGAACAGGCCTACTCCTGCCATCGGCTTACCACTGGACCTTGTCATGCAATCTGTGATGAAAGGTTCCCACCCGTTGCGATGACACCACTATTCAGCCTAACGTCGCTGATCGGCCCGAACCCGGACCTCCTGGGAAGCAACAATGAGAGCACCTACCGCGCCATACTGCAAGAAGTCACGCAGCCTGCTCCAACCGTTGGCGTTGTATGCGATGAAGGTGGATGGCCTCCTCTTGGCCCGTCGAGGCGCCCGACGAGATCCAGAGCGTGCCATGACATGCAATTTCCCTGATGCTGGCGACGCTGGCCCGTTTCTCTCCGTCTGCGAAGCGGCACCGACGAAAGAACCTGAGCCGCAACCATGAGTTTGATAAGCAACGAACTCACTGGGAGGTAGGTCGCCAAGAGACAGCACGCTCCCCTGGAACAGTCGCGGCATGTCAACGAGATCAGCGCACGAGTCACCAATCGGTTGTGTCCAGCATGGCAGCGTCGCGAGCCTCCTGCTCGTCAAACTGCTGTTGCCAGGGATGCACTGGAGAACTAGGAGCCACTGCCACCGTCGCGGCGACGCCAGGCGGCTGCTGCACCACGTTCTGCAAGTGGCCGAGCTGCTGAGTGAGGGGGTCAAGCATGACCTGCGGATTGCCTGCCAGGATGGCCGCAGGCGTTTCTGCCACAACCGTCTGCAGGTGACCGATAGCGTCCTGCAGGGTGGGTAGGGTGGGAGCCTCTCCCGTTGCCGAAGACGCTGAGGACGCCGCAGATGTCAGTACAGCTGTCCTGGCCATGGTGCTGGCAGTGGTGAGCGCCGTCCGCTTGGTCTGAAGGTCCGCCTCCAGCGCCTCGATTGCCTTGCGCCACTCCTCCATCTCTCTGGATTTTACCGTGTGGCGGCCGAGTGAGCGACGGAGCATGACGTCGGGAGTCCTGGTCTGCTGCTCCTTCTCCTCGGCCACCTGCAGGCCACCTGCAAGTCACGACAGGCTTGCTGGATAGCTGCGCTGCCTTCTTGCACTCCGAGCTTCCGCAGAACCTGAAGAGCACGACGTGCTCGGGCGACGTCGTCGGCTGGCTTGGTCCCGCCGACGTCCCTGTCCTGCTTGTGATCGACTCCCGTGGCTCTGGGGCGCGATGGGCGCCGTGGCCGAGAGTTCGAGGGCTGCCGCTGTCGTGGCACAGAACTGGGGTCCGGAACCCCACGACGAGAGGGACCACACCGAGTAAGCAATTCTCGCTGCTCGGGCAGTGGCCCTGGAAGCCGCGCTGTCGTGTTTGTCCCGCAGGCCCAGCGCGGCTCTTTCTGGGGCCGGCTCCCCCTCCCTTAGCGTGCTGGACACTCCGCGATCATTGCCGCTGCCTGCACCTGCGCCTCGCACAGGAGCCTGGGAGCCGTGATGGTTGTCCAATAAAGCCCCCGACACCTAACTGCACAAGAAGAATCTGGCGCTGGCTCGCCGCGTGCGGGCGCGGCGATGCCAGCCAGGAGGGCGCGATCGGGCTGAGGGTACAAACGGTGAGCGACCTCTCGCCTGGGTGGGCGGGGGCCTGGGGGGCAGGTACAGTATCGGACACGCAAAGCATGCCACGGCGCCTGCCGCCTAGGAGGAGGAGGAGGAGGAGGAGGAGGACGAGGAGGAGGAGGAGGAGGAGGAGAGGAGGAGGAGGACGAGCTGCCTGCGCCGTTCCTTTCCTCTTCTTCCAGTAGGCTGCGAATCGGCACTGGCATGCCGCTTTTCGATGCGATGCGAGGAGCAGGAGGGAGGAGAAGGAGAAGGAGAAGGAGAAGGAAATGGAGGAGGAGGAGGAGGAGGAGGAGAAGGAGAGGAGGAGGGGGAGGAGGAGGAGGAGGAGGAGGAGGAGGAGGAGGAGGAGAGGAAGGAGGAGAGAGGAGAAGGAGAAGGAGAGGAGAAGGAGAGGAGAAGGAGAGGAGGAGGAGGAGGAGGAGGAGGAGAAAGGAAAAGATAGGATGGGGAATAAGTGAGGGAAAAGATGTCCGGGGCGAATCTCCCCGAACATCTCCCCGGGAGACTGCAAGAGGCCCTCCCCCTCGAGGTGCGGCAGGAAGACTAAACTCAGGGCGACGTGCATGAGCCGCGCCTGCGCTCTCACAGGGCGGGCGCTCCGGGGGCGCTGTGGGCCAGGGCCGCCGCCGCCTCGCCGAGGAGCGGGGGGGATCCGCGACGCGAAGATTCGACAGCGCAGGTCGAATCTTCGCGTCGTGCATGAGCAGGAGGAGGAGAAGGAGGAGGGAGATGAGGATAAAAGGGAGAAGGAGGAGGAGGAGGAGAAGGAGGAGGAGGAGGAGGAGCACGGGGGGGGGGGCTCTGGTCACAGACGTGCTCGCGTCGCTGACAAAAACAAGACGGACAGTGTTGGGTCATGTTCGTCGGCCCTTGACGGGCCCCAGGGCCGGCACAAACTGCTGGGGTTGAAAGGCCTGGCCTAGGGAGAGCGTCTGAACTTCCAGAGACCAAGCATCAAGAAAGCCAAAGTTTGCAAGGCTGGGGTTAGGAAAGCCCCGAGGGGAAGAGAATCGCGAGGCATGCCGAAATCTTTATTTGGGGGGCGCCCAACAGAGAGGACATGTTGCACCACGGGTGCAACGCGGGTACACCAATCGACTGGGCATCTCGGAGGCGAACGCGCTCTCTTAGGGACGGGAAGGAGGGAGGGGGAGGGCGGGGGAAGGGGGGGAATCAGCATTGATTGACCAATCTCCAACACCATCGGGAAATGCTTCCCCGCTGGCCGGCCAACCTCCCCAAGTGGGGATAGATGCCGTTTTCGTCGGGCTCCATGCCACCCGTCCCCTCATAGTGGCGGTGGGCTGGTGGCGTCAAGGAACCTGGGCCCACCAGGGGGGATAGGCATAACGATACGGAGGACTAAGCGAAGAAGGAAGAGGAGGAGGAAGAGAAGGTTGCGCAGAAAAAACACAAGATCTGCGAACGTGTGAGGGTCCGCGTGTCGGGGCTCTGCTTGCATTGTCGCCCTCCTTCTTTCGCCCCGCTCTGACTGACAGGGCCCCTTCCTGTTGATAACAGGAACCCTGCTGTTTACTGGTGCTCGTCAAAATGAAGAACCCCGTTGGCAAAATCGTCCCCGCACGTGGGATCGCCGAACACAGAATACTCGAACACCTGGCATGTCGAAGTCCTCGAGCCCTCGAAGAAGACGCGCCAAAATCGCCGCCGAGGCCTGGCCGCCGCGCGCCCTGGCCGCCGCCGCGGCGGCGCGCGCGGCGCCGAGCGCCAGGCGGCGGGCGCAGGCGGCCATGCGGCCCACGGCCTCCGCGTCGTCCTTCCACGGGGGGGGACCCATCCGTCAGAAGGAGCAGGTAGAAGCATGAAGTAGGAAGGCGTTGAAAATAGATTGGGTGGCCGCCCGCCCCCTAAACAGGACGGCAAAGGTGAAGCAAGTCGATAATTGAAGTAGGGAGGCGCTTAAAGTCGATTGGAATCTGGAAATCACAAAACACGTCAACGGGGGGTACAGTGGAGGCCAGTCCACAAGAACCCTTCCACAAGAAACCCCACGCCGAGACCCCAGGGCGCCCATCGAGTTGTGGCGTGGGAACCCCGCGCTTTCCATGGCAGAGTCGTCGGAAGCCAGGAGGCCCAGGGCACCCTGGAGGCAAGCAGGGCGCTTCTTCACATGGGCCTCCACCATATGTCGACCCCCTGCCCCAGAATTCGTGGGACCTTCGAATGGGCCAAAAAAAAATGGGGACCTTCGAAATCGTGGGACCTTCGAAGTCGTGGGACCTTCGAAGTCGTGGGACCTTCGAATGGGCCAAAATTGGGGACCCAGAATTCGTGGGACCTTCGAAGTCGTGGGACCTTCGAATGGGCCAGAAAAAAAGTGGAAGCCCCGCGCGGAGATAAGAGGGCAGAGAGGGGGTGCCCACCCTCGACACCGTCGACCCGCCTCGCGCGGACGCGCGGCAAGAACGTCAGGGCCTTCGGAGGCCCATGCCGACGCGTTGCGAGCGGGGCGCGGCCAGCCAAAGCAGCCAGTGATGGGCCGAAGGGGAAGGATGCAATGCTACCCTTGGGTTATGTTGTTCCCATCGGGGGAAGA
>CAUYUJ010020499.1:26828-54328 GCA_963575745.1 Prorocentrum cordatum | reverse complement strand
AGGCAATGTCGAACGGGTATCGCCTCCCAGGGCCTGACACGTGAAAGCCCTCGATAATCCTGTCTGGCAGTCAAGGCACATGTCGGTTGGAACATCACGACCCTTGGGAAGGTTGCCCACCCTTACCATGCGGGTGGAACGTAAGGGTGCGTCCGAGTTGCCCCCCCGGGGGCGTCTCCCCGGGTGCCCCTCCGCTTCGGAACGGCTCGCTCTTTGCTCTTTCGAGAGGGGGGGCCCTGGGCGGGGCCAGGGCCAGGCGGGTGGGGGCGCGAGAAACACGCGAGTGCGATCCCGAATGTGTTCTGGAAGGCGTTTCTTCGTGTTCGGCGACGACGGGCGTCATGGGGTGGGGGGGGTGGGGGCTGGGGGGGCGAGAACTCGCCCGCAGTCCTCGTCCTCGTCCTCGTCCTCGTCCTCGTCCTCGTCCTCGTCCTCGTCCTCGTCCTCGTCCTCTCGTCGGCGAGAACTCGCCCGCAGTCCTCGTCCTCGTCCTCGCCGACGGGCGCCACGGCGTCGCCGAAGTGCGGCAGCGCGGCGAGGGCGGCGTGGAGCGGGTGCCCCGGGGCGCCGTCGGCCCCGGGCGTCACCTGCCGCGAGTAGGGCGCGCAGGTGCTGCACTCGCCTGGGAGGGAGGCCGGGGGCCTGCAAAAAAGCCGAGATCTTCGGAGCTCCGCGCGGAGGAGGAGGAGGGGGAGGAGGAGCAGGAGGAGGAGGAGGAGGAGGAGGAGGAGGAGGAGGAGGAGGAGGAGAGGAGGAGGAGGAGGAGGAGGAGGAGGAGGAGGAGGAGGAGGAGAAGGAGGAGGGGAGCCTGGATCGGCGCCGACCGAAGGAGCGAAGGAGTCACCACCGCGGTGGACGAGCGTCTGGGCCTGGCTCAGACCGGGTGGGCGAGGCCGTGGCCTCTGGCTTCTGGCGTGATTCGGCGCTGGGGCCGCCATGACGGCGCCTTCGGCGCTGCTCCTGGCGCGCTCCGCACGCCAGGGGGGGGGTCCAGCGCCGATGCGAGAAATCCGCGCGGAACTCCGGAATTCATGCTTCTGAGCACCGTTTAAACCAATCCCTATCCCCTATGGCGTGGCCTGGGCCCCACTGGCCGATGTACGCCCCTAGATGGGGATATGGGCTGTTCCCTTCGGGTTTCGAGGGGTATACCCCCCAAACGCGCGCAATGACGGGGCTGAGATAACATGGCCCGATGGGGATGGGGATCGGCTGAACGATAGAGAGCTTTGTTGCATTTTTCGCGATGACGGCCGTTGCCGGCCCTGGCCGCACACCCTCCCCCAGGTAACGTCCCGATTTGTGCTGACGTCCGAGCTGCCTTTGGCCATTCCGAGACATTCCCAAACGGCGTCGGCGCCAGGGAAAATCAACGACGCTCGCATGCTGAGGAGGAGGCGGAGAAGGAGGATTTTCGGAAGAGGCGGAGGAGGAGGCGGAGGAGGAGGCGGCGGCGGAGGAGGCGGAGGAGGAGTCTTCTCTTTGTCGATCGCCGTCGCAGTCGTGCGCGGGCCAGCCCGCCGCCTTCCCGAGCGGCCACTCGGCGGCGAGGGGGCCGAGGGGGCAGCGGGGGCTCGTCACCGCGGCCGCCATGGGCATCCCGCACTGGCCGAGGCCGGTGGGCAGTCTCCCGCACGGGCAGGAGCGAGGGGCAACGGCAGGGGGGGGCGGGCGGGCCCAGCCTCGCTCCTCCCTCCTCCCTCCCCTCCTCCCCCCCTCCTCCCTCCTCCTCCTCCTCCTCCCTTCTCCTCCTCCTCCTCATCCTCCTCCCTCCCTCCTCCTCCTCCTCCTCCTCCTCTCTCCCCTCCTCCTCCCTCCTCCTCCTCCTCCTCCTCCTCCTCCTCCTCCTCCTCCTCCTCCTCCTCCTCCTCCTCCTCCTCCCTACTCCTCCTCCTACCTCCTCCTACTCCTCTCCCCTCCTCCTCCTCCTACTCCTCCTCCTCCTCCGCCTCCTCCGCCTCCTCCTCCTCCTCCTCCTCCTCCTCCTCCTCCTCCTCCATCCTCCTCCTCCTCCTCCTCCTCATCCTCCTCCTCCTCCTCCTCCGCCTCCTCCTCCTCCTCCTCACTTCCTCCCCTCCTCCTCCTCCTCCTCCTCCTCCTCCTCCTCCTCCGCCTCCTCCTCCTCCCTCCTCCTCTCCTCCTCCTCCTCCTCCTCCTCCGCCTACCCCTCCTCCTCCTCCTCCGCCTCCTCTCCTCCTTCCTCCTCCGCCGCCTCCTCCGCCTCCTCCTCCTCCTCATCCTCCTCCTCTTCCCCCTCCTCCTCCTCCTCCTCCTGCTCCTCTCCCTCCTGCTCCTCCTCCTCTTCTCTCCTCCGCCTGCTCCTCCGCCTGTCCTCCCCTCCTCCTCCCCTC
The DNA here is from genome assembly GCA_963575745.1 of Prorocentrum cordatum. Lineage (NCBI taxonomy): Eukaryota > Dinophyceae > Prorocentrales > Prorocentraceae > Prorocentrum > Prorocentrum cordatum. The sequence goes on along the minus strand of CAUYUJ010020499.1, from coordinate 51,977 downwards.
CTCCTCCTCCTCCTCCTCCTCCTCCTCCTCGATAGGCTCGAGTCTCGAGGCGTCTGACGCTGTCGGCGGTCATCGGCGCTGTTTCCGCCTCGGGAGGCTCTCCAGCAGCTGCGCCTCGCCGACAGCGCCCCGAGGACTCCGCGATCGTCCCAAGCAGCCGCGGGAGGCCCGGATTGCCTCGAGAGCCACCGAGGGACCCGGCCTGGGGGGGGGGGGGCATCGGCCTGGATTCGGCGATCTTCATCGCCGACAAGTCCACGAGGGGCCCCCCGATGGCGAGTGCGCTCCTAGGCGGGGTGGGCCCTTGGGCCTAGATCGGCGCTCAATGGGCGATCGGAGGTCGATGCATTACCCTCTGTAAGGAAACGAACTCTGTACACCGACGCTTTTTCTGGCCCTACACTGAAACTCTCGCAGGAAAGCGGATCCGGGTTGAAGCAGCATCCTGGTGTATACATGTTTCGCTGTTTCCACGGGAACACGGGGACAACAAGTATACACCACACCACCCAGACGTCGTCCCCGACCTTCAAAAAGACCTGGGCTGGAAAAACAGCCCGCCACTGGTAATTCATGTGCTGCAATATCCGACTCTGAGCCTACCCCTCCTGACGTTGCCCCCGAGGGGAGGACCGGGCCTGAGGCTGGGTGGAGCTGGCGTTTCGGACCGAAACGTCTGCGCTGCGGAAGTCGAGGGAGGCCAAGAGGGGCGCGTCCAGTAGGTGGAGGGGGGGGGGCTCAAATCATGGCCGGCAGTACGTGCGCGGCCCAGGGGGGGGGGCGGGGACGTAATGAGATTCGCCGGCCCAACGGGCCGGAGGCTTGCTAAGACCTCCGGTGACTTATTCAGACTTTTCTTATTCGCGCGCACGGGGCGCCCCTGGGGTCCCCTGCCGAAAAGTACCCCGGCAAGGTTCGATCAGGCATGGTTTTTCTCCTGGGCGCCGCCCTCGGGGGCCCCCGTAAAGCCCCAAGATGGGCCAAGAGGCCCCCGAAGGCCCCCAAGATGGTCCAAGAGTCAAGAGGTGTCCGAGACACCACAAGATCGCTCCAAGACGCCCAACATGGCCCCCAGACGGCCCAAGAGCCATCCAAGAGCACTCACTCCCCAGAGGGCCTCTCATTGTAAAATTCAAGGATTTCCCGCGGGTGTTTGAAGGACTTTGACACTATCGCCTTTGCAGCTTCCTGGCGGAGGCCCCCAAGATCGCCCCAACCCAGACGGGGGACCCGAACAGACATTTCGAGCCCTCGGCCCCAAGAAGCCCCCAGGAGGCCCCCAGGAGGCCCCAAGGGGCCCCCCAACGGCGCCCGAGAGGCCCCGAGGCCGCCAAGAGGACTCCAGGAAGCCCCAAGACACCCACCCCACAGATGCTCCCAAGAGGCTCCCAAGACGCTCCCATGAGTCCCCAGAACTGCCCTCCTAAAGCCTCCGAGAGCGCCCCGAAGAGACCCCGAAAAGCATCCCTGAGGACTCTGACCCAGAACCTAGCCATGTCGGTGAGCAGTAGAGGCCAGAAGCCCCACGACAAGCTCCCAAGCAACTACTTCACATCCATGCCTGCTGTCGCCGCCTCCAAGCAAAAGCCCACCGCCAAGCAGCGCCGCATGGGCCACGAACGCCCTGGCACGCGCCAGCGATGGCAAAGTACGGGCCGGCGGAGTGAGCGAAGCCACTCAATAAGGAGAGGCGCCATGAGACCTGAGGAAGCGTCACGGCCCGCGCCGTGCCATCCACCCCTCCCCAGCCCCCCCCCCCCTTTCCTGGCCGCCCCCGACTCTCCCCTCCGGGCGCTGCCCCCGAGGGGAGGACCCGGGCCTCAGGCTGGGTGCAGCTGGCGCCTCGGGCCAGCGCGTCTGCGCTGCGGGGGCCGAGGGGCGCGATCCTGCAGGGCCCCCCTCCCCGGGCTCGGGGCCTGCGGAGAGCCCGACCCCCTGCCTGCGGCAGGAAGACCCAGGCCGTGCTGACGGCGATGCTGCCCTGACGGTGACGTTGGGAACCAAGAGTGCAGGGAAATCACGAGCCGCAGTGCCCTGCCATCTCCAGTCCGCGAATGGATCGAGCGAGCACGACACAGCGAATTGCGGGAAAGTGCGAGCCACGCGTTCCCACACCACCGAAACCTACATCGCCGTTACCTGCATCGCCGTTGGCCCGCCTACGGTTCCAGCGCCTGCCCTCATGCCTGCGGCAGGAAGAAGACTCGAGTTCGGGAAGCACCGGCGCTGCTCTCGAGCTGCGGCTCCCACAGCCTGCGCCAGAGCAGCATCGCGTCAAAATTCCGAGCCGCTTGAGGCGAAAGCTTCTTCTGCCCAAGCGCCTTCTCTGGGACAGGAGATCTCACCTGCTGGTGCGGCTCCCTCCCTCCTGCACGTCCCCGCTCTCTTCCGCCGCGGCACCCTCCTCTTCCTCGTGCTGCTGCCGATGGCTGCTGCCGCGTCCGCACGTAGGTATTGCATCGGATGCCTCTCCACGGACTGTCGCGCTTCCTCGATTCGTCCCTATGGTGCCTGGCGTTCGCCAGAGGGGGGGGGGCGACGAACAGGGGGGGGGGGTACACCCTGCGAAATGCTCAAGAAATCATGGGTTCAGAAATTCACAGTCTCAGAACTTGAATAAAAAACCCAAATTCCCATTCGAATCTTAGGATTTACATTGAAACATTAAGAATAATCGAGACCCTGGCCGAAAAATTAAGTTTTCTTAAACATCGCCTAAGGTGTAGACGCGTGCACCTTCCGTGCACCCATCGGACCCGCGGTGGCAACTGTTTGGGGGCTATCCCGGGCCCCTTCATTATCACTTCCCTGCGGCCTCCAATCCCGGCACGACTGCTGCCCCACCGTGGCCGTCCGCCGGATCGTGCAAAACTGGCTGTCACCCGCATCCTGCCATCGCTCGGACGTCCATGCCGTATGCATGTTGCGGTTTCGTGCATCTAGTTATTCGCAAACCCAAGATGCTCTTCGATGGTCCTCGCGGAGTAATCCGCCAACCCTGTCAGCGTGTGTGAAGGGCTTCTCCATTCGGATCGTCCTCTTCCGTACAATCGTCGTTTCCTGTATCACTTTGTCTGCACCCTCCTCGTTAGGTTGTCGGCCAAAGAAACTCCAGCAATCCCGTAATGCTTCGAAGGGAGCCCCTTCCCTTTGAGCCCTTCCCCGTGAAGGGGGGTCGGAGGGTGTCGGGGGAAAGCCCGGCCTTCCCGACGATCGCACCACGCCGTAGAATGGCGATGCGACCTCGCCACTGAGGTCGCTGACTACCACAGCACACCCAACTTCTCTCATGGAAAACCGCAACATCTCCAAACCAGCCAAGATAAGCATGAGCACCTGGCGGCAACACAAACACTGTCCCGAGGCCAATTGATCCTCATCGTGTAAGGGCACTCCGCTACTCGGGCGGGCCTCTGAACAAAACGCCCAAGGTCAGGGAAACTACCGCGACAAAAGAACCTGGTCCTCTGCCGAGAAATCGTTGGTGCGCTCTGCTGCTCACCGAACTGCGTCGCCCAGCAACTCTCTCCGCCATGGTTGGTGAACAGGGCAACAGCATCGTCAGCTGCTAAGCGGTACCCACCGCTGCGTGACCTCCACCCCTCCTCCTCCCCTCCTCCTCCCCCACACCCTCCCTCTTCCTCCCAATCCATCCTCCCCCCTCCCCCTCCCTCCACCCCCGCCCCCCTCCTCCCCCCCGACCCTGGAGAGAAGCCCCCGCGGGCCGCACGACGGCTGTGTTGGCCCCCCCCGCCGCCGGCACACAGCACGAGGTGTGCTGCCCCCCGGCGGCGTGCCGCGCGGCGGTCCGCGGCGCGCGTCCGCGGCGCCCACGGCGCTCCGCCCACGGGGAGCCGAGGCCGAGGCGCACCCACCAGCGGCGGCGAGGGCGACGGCGACTGCGCTCGGACGGCGGCGACGGCGGCCCAGAGTGAAGGGGCCCCAGGACACACAAATAGATACACACAAATAAGAAGGCTCCCCAGATGTTCCTATACTTTCTGGGTTTCTGTCTTCCCCCACACTTCCCATATGTTCCCATACTTTCTGAGGAATCGACGATGAATTGTGTCTGTGTGTTTTTTCCCCTCCTGACAGAGCTCCGACGGTGTCGGACGTGTTCGGTGGTGCTTTCGGGCGTTCGCGTGGGCCTTCTCACGGGTTGTTTCCGGGATCGGGGTGCCTTCCCAGCAGCGGAGCCTCGCCAAGACCGCTCCCCAACTGGGCTGCTGGAGACCCCGGCTGTACAGCCCGAAACCTGGACGTCCGACGATCGGATGTCTTCAATCCAGGCGATCTCCCCCGATGTCGGCCTACTTAAGGCCCTCCCTGAAACCCAAGCGTTGCATGTTTGATCACGCTGGGCGTTTTCGCCCAGTCTCGGGCCCTGGGGCCCTCACACAACGGTCGGCCGCGAAAAAACGGCGCAGAGAAAGAGGGGGTCTGGTGCTCCGTCGCGATGTCCTGCCATGTTGCAGCTTGTTCACGGTAATTATCGGATGTCAAGGCCTTCCTCGGATTCGGCCTCTGGTGCCCTTTCTTGCAGACTGGGGCCATCCAATGCGCATCAAGGGCGAAACACTTGCCCATGGGAAGTGTTCGGGACCTCTGGGGCCGCGCATCGACAAAAACACATCGTCTGGTGTCTAGGGACGGCGACGGCGGCGACGGAGTTGCTGCGGGTGATGGGGGAAGGGAGGAGCAAAGCGGAGAAAGGGGGGGAGAGGGGGAAGGGAGATGGGGGGGGAGTGGGGGGAGGATGGGGGCCGAGGAGGGGGGGAGGGTCAGGATGAGGTGATACTGAGGGTGATGAGGATGACAAGGACGAGGGACGGAGGAGAGGTAGAGGGAGGATAAGGAGGGGAAGTTAGGATGGAGTGCCGGAGGGGGCGGGAGGAGTGGGGGGGGGCGGGGGGGGGGGCAGGGGTGGAGAGGGTGGAAGCAGGGGAGGTAAGGGAGACGGCAGGCAAGGGAGGGGGGGGGAGAGGAGGACAGCAACGAAGAAAGGGAGGGAGGAGGAGGCGGAGGAGGAAGAAGAGGAAGAAGAAGAAGAAGAAGAAGAGAAGAGAGAGGAGAGAAGGGTGGCAAGGCCGAGGATGACGGCGCGGTGGTCGAGAAGCAAAGAGGAGGGCGGACAACGAGGAGGAGAAAGACACGAAGCGGGAGGGGCAGCAGGAGGAGAAGGGAGAGAGGGAGGAGGGCGGCATTGAGGGGCACGAGGACGAGGAGCTGGAGGGGGGACGGGAGGACGACGAGGATGAGGACGGCGAGGACGAGGAGGGAGAAACGACTCGTGAGAAGGCGGCACGACCGGGCCCCTCCCCCCTCCCCCGACATCCGACGTCTCGATTTGTTCGACCACACGGGCACCCGACCTCCACTTCCCCAAGACTGGCTTTTCGTCTCAAGTCGTTTTCTGACGGCCCCGAGGACTGGCAAGGGCCCCGGAAAGCCGACAACGAGAGAGAAAAAAACAGTGCCCCTGCTTCCAAGAGCGGGAAGGGGCGAAGCAGGGCAGAGGAGCGCGTGCGTCGACGAGCGGGCGGCAGGACGCGACGGCGACGGCGACGGCGCCCTCCGCTTCGGCTCCCCGATCCCTCCCCCGCGCGCCGGGCAAGGCGTGCGCCCGGCGGGGGGGAGGAGGCGCCGTGGGCCGCCCGGGCGCGGAGGGCGCGTGCTCGTATCCAGGGGTGGGAGGGGGGAGGAGGAGCGGGAGGATCCCTCTTCTCCGGGTGGCAGGTCTCTCCTTTCCGGGATAGAACACGAGGCCAGGACAAGTATGAAGTCGGGCAAAAAAACAGATCGAGAAACTCTGACATCCGGCGGCGCTGGAGGATGTCTCGGGCGCTGCGGAAATTTTAATGCTCTGAGAGCGCTCCGGAACGCTCTGGAACGGATGTATCCTCGTCCCAGCCCCGCCCGACTCCAAATGACAACTCGTCCCTTTCCTTGGCAACCGTCGTTGCCCGTGGCCCGGAGGCGGGGGGCGGGCGGGAGGAGAACGGGAGAGCGGCGGCCGCGGCGTGCACCCGCCAGGGTGCGTCCGCGCCACCGGCGCATCCATCGCCTGTGTGCACCAAAGCATGTACGAGGGGGTCCACGCCCCCCCCCCCCCAATAATACGATCGTCAGCGTTACCCGGGGGGGGGGGGGCTGGGTAACGAGCGTTACCCTGGGGAGGAACAAAAAGCTTATTAAGGGGAACAGGCAACGACGTGAGCATAGAAACTCCCAGAGGTCCGCGCGGGTTTCTCAGATCCGCGCCGCGGCCCCCTGGCGGCGCTGGCGCGCTCTGGGTCCCAGCGACGATCCGAGAAACCCGCGCGGACCTTGAAAAGTTCATGTCTGTGTCATGGCTTGCTCTCCGGTCCTCCCCCCAGGCGGCAACGACCGCGGGGAGGGGGGGGGGAGGGGCGAACGGCTGCACCCAGCATGAACTCTAGAGCCGGCAGCGACATCGACGGCGGAGGCCAGGTACGCCGCCCTCCTCCCACGGTGCCACGGTGCTCCGCCCTCCTCCCCCTGCCCCCCCCCCCCCCCGGGGCCGCCGGGTGGACACACTTGCCTCGTCCCTTGGGGGGGTCCTCCGCCCGTCGTGCCTCCCTGCCCGTGTACTCTCTCGGACCTCCTTGTTGAATCCCCCGCATGGGAGACCGCCCCTGGGGAGGGGGTGGCAACGTCGAACCTCGAGGAGGAGGGGGAGGAGGAGAAAGAGGAGGAGGAGGAGGAGGAGGAAGAGGAATATCCATCGCGAGGCTGTGCCGAGTGTCTCGGCGGCGCGCCCAGGTCAGTGGAGTAGCGGTATGGATACCTCTGGGCTCCCAGAAAACGACTAAGAAACACCCAACACACAAACAAACGAATCAAGACTGTTAACGGGTGTGTGTGTGTGTATACACAAATATCGGGGAGACGTAAGACCCGGGTACGGGGGACTCGGAAATCCCCGACGAGGTCGTCAAAAAAATGACGAGGCCGAGCCTGCATTTTGACGAGGCCTCCCGCTGCAGACATCCCACAAAACTCCTCCTCGTCAAAATCCGAGTCGCGGTCGTCAAAAAACGATGGCGAACCCGAGTCCCGGCAAACCCGGGTCTTACGCTCCCCCGAAAATACAAATACATGTATATACACATATACCAATCAGAGCGCACCACTGGAAAGAATTGGGGACTAGCGGCATCGGTAACGTTGGCTCGGGCCGCGGAATCGGACCATGGATCGCGGAGTCGGATCGGGCCGCCCATGGATCATGGCGGAGTCGGGTAGGGATCGCAGCGGAATATCGCTTGGGACCGCGGCCCGGGCTTGGCCCCGGCAGAACCCCGAGGGGGATCCCGGGCCGTGCTGCACCGGATGACTCGCGGTCTGACCGGCGAGCCGCGGTCCACGAGGCGCCCGGACACGGGAGGATTGGCGGCGCGCACCAGGGGCGGGGTGGAGGGAGAGGGGGGGGCTTATTGGCAGGAGGCTGCTTCTTACTAAGCGCGGGCCCTACATCTACACAAAGAAGGTCCGCGCATTCTACGGAACAGGGCTGCTTTTAGGTCGGGCATGTCGTACTACAGGCGGGCTTTGGAGGAAAAATTCAAGAGAATAGTCAATTCGCCGGCCCAACGGGCCAGAGGCGCGCTAAGATCTCCGGTAACTGGTTAAGAATTTTCTAGTTCGCGCGCGCGGGGCGGCCCCTGGGGGTCCCCGGACGAAAAGTACCCCGGCAAGGTCCTGAGAGAGTCCCGGGAGGAGTCCCCCAGAGCGCTCCAGGAGCGCTCCATGAGCGCACCAACAGGGCTCCGAGACGTCCCCGAGAGCCCCAAGAAAGGCCAAGAGGCCCCCAAGAGGCCCCCAAGATGGTACACGAGGGGTCCGACATGCCACAAGATCGCTCCAAGACGCCCAAGATAGCCCCCAGACGCCCCAAGAGGCCTCCCAGAGCACTCCCAAGAGGGCCCCCGGAGGCAAAATTCATTGTTTTTCCTTAGGTTTTTGAAGATTTTGGAGCTTCCACCTTTTCGGTTCCCGACGCCCCAAGACGGCCCCAGAGGCCCCCAAGATCGCCCCAAGAGGGCCCAAGAGGCCCCCAAGAGGGCCCCAAGATGGCCCAAGAGGGCTCGAAGACGGCCCAAGAAGCCTCCAAGACGGTCCAAGAGGGCCCCAAGAACACCCCCAAAGGGGCCCCAGAGAGGGAACACGAAACAAAATTTCGCGCCCTCGGCCCTAAGAAGCCCCTACGAGGCCCCAAGAGGCCCCTAAGAGGCCCCAAGAGGCCCCCACGAGGCCCTCAGGAGGCCCCCAAGAGTCCCCCAAGCGGCCCCAGGAGGCCCCCCAAATGCCCCCCCGAGCGCCCCAGGAGTCCCCCAAGCGGCCCCAGGAACCCCCAAAGCGCCGCATTGACACCAGGCCCTCGGGCAAACGGCAGACATGAGACCGTATGGGCCGGCGGAATGAGCGAAGCGATTCAATAATACTCAGAAATAATGAGAAAATCGTCCCAGTACGAGTTTGGGACTATTGTTGAATACTCCCCCTGTAGAGGGACATGCCCGACTTGAAGCTGCTTCTGAGAAACACCCCCTCTCCCCCATCCCCCCCTCTGCGCGTGGCTGCCCGTCTCTTCCTGGGAGACCGCCCCTTGGGGAGACCGCCCCCTGGGGAGGGGGGCGGCAGGCAGGGCTCAACCAAAACAGTGTTTCTCGTGCTCGTTCTGTGTTCGTCTTCCCTCGCTTTGCCTTCGCTCCGCCGTCGCTGCAAAACGAAGTCGAATCGAAAACGGTCCACGGACTCGCCGAAACACTGCTCAGGTCGAGTCCTGGCGGCAGAAGTGCCCCTGGCCAAAGGTGCCCCCCCCTGCGCGCGGCTGCAGGGGAGGAGCGCGAGGCCCGTGGCTTGACGCCCTCCCGCGAAAGCCCCCTCTCCTTCGCGCGCACAGCGCGGTCGCCCCCTCTCCTGCGCGCTTCTCGACTCTGCCTCTTCGGAGGCAGGCCGCGTCCTCCACGCCCCCCCCCCCTTCGGGAGGCGCCGCCGGCCCGGCGCAGCGGCTCTCTCGGTGCCGCTGCGCCTCTGCGGGGCGGAGATGCACGGCGAGTCCGATGCCGACGCCCCGCTCCATGGCCCTCTCTGGGTCGCGCCACTTCGCACATCGCGGCCCGCGATGCGCGATGCGCGGCTCTCGTCGCGTTCCCCGCGGGTGACCTGGATAGTCCGGGGATCTGCACAGACGTCCCGCCCTCAGTCAGGGAAAGACGGAGAGGGAGTGCAAGCAGAGGGACGGGGAGCATCAGAGAAAACAGGCACGAGATGGAGCAGGGAGGGCCCGGAAGCGACGGGGCGTCTCCAGGAGTGCCAAGTGAAGAAGTGACAGCCTGAAAGGGTCGGCGCCAATAGCTGAGAGCGGGCAGGAGCCCACCGATCGTGCGAAGATGCGGCTGGAAGGTCGTGACGAGGGGAAGAAGTGCACAGCCTGAATGCTGGTGGACGCCAACTCTCCGACTACGCCGATCCTGGCCAGACCAACCCATGGGCCCAGAGACGGTGCTGAACTACACCCTCCTGGCCAGGATTCGCCTTGTCGAGATCGGGGCAGATGCACAATTGGCGTCCCCGTGACTAGGCAATGCGATGCTCTCGCCTGCACCTACCGGGACCTGGGTCAGCCAGCAGTCAATCCGACCGACCCGCTGGTGCGGGCATGCGGCAGCGCGCGGATTATGGTGTGCCTCCTCCTTCTCTTTCCCCTCTCCTTCTCAGCATCCATCCTACTCGATCTTCCTTGCTCCCTCATCATCGTCATACCCGATCACCCTGCTTCTCCACGTCAGCACTTCGAGATCATCATCATCATCAGCAGCATCATCATCACCACCACAACCATCATCATAATCATCAGCAGCAGCAGCAGAATCAGCATTATCATCATCAGTATAATCAGCACCCGCATCATCAGCAGCATCCGAATCATCATCAATACATACCTACATACATACATACACACATACATACATGCCTGCATGCATACGTACATTCATAAATGCATGCATACATGCATGCATAAATATAATCGCACATGAATGCATGCATGCATGCATAGTTACATACATGCATACACGCATACGTATATATATATAGAGAGAGAGAGAGAGAGAGAGAGAGAGATCCGCCGGCCCCCTTGCGGGGCCATCACGCTGCGAGGATTAAGGTTGCTGCTCCCTGCACCAGTTCCAGTTTCAAGTGTCCATCGTTACAGTACTGCTTTCTGCTTCCTACTGTAATTTGTCACTGTCCGCGCGAGGGGGGGGGAGCCGAAAAGGGCCCTGGTTAGCGTCCCCTGAGAGGGTTCTCAGAATTTCTGGGGAGGCGTGGGACACGTACAAATACAGAGTCTCGTGCCCCCCAGGCCATAATCCCTCGCAGGTTGTGCTGTAGTCGCGCCCCCGAGGCCACGATCCCTAGTAAAATACGCACAATTCGCGTCTCCGAGGCAACGACCCCTCAAAAAATTACGCCGCTGTCGCGCCCCCCAGGCCACGATCCCTAGCAAATGATTCCACATTCGCGTGCTCTTGGCCACGATCCCCCGCAAATTACATCCAATTCGCGCGCACCCCCCACGCTACGAATCCACCCCGCGGAGGCTGCCCAAAGGCGCCACTCCTTCTCCAGAGCAGAAAAAATAGCCTTCCCAGAGATTGCCTGAAGCAATCCCCAGCCGTTCCCAGAGCGCTTCCAGTGAACAACTGGAGGAAAATGCCAAGAAGGCAACAAAGCGCTCAACAACAACTTCAACATCTCAATATGTTTTGCTCATCGCCAGCCGCCCTAGCATGACGTGCCCGAATGGCATCAAGACGGCGCCCGAACATCCCAATATAGTTTTGATGTATCCCATTATGATAGAGAGGGGGCCGCCGGCAGGGGGCGAAGCCCTTACGGATATGTGTGTATATATATATACATGTACACAAGCATGCATACATACATGCATGCATACGTGCACGCACACATACATACGTACATACATACATACCTCTGTGCAAGCCGGGGAGACTCTCGGGGGCCAGGACTGTTTTGCATCCGCAACTCTGTGTGATGACTCGACCCGGAGTTCCGTGCGACATTGACTGGCTGGGCGAGGCACCTCGACCAAGGGAAACGAGTCCCGAGACAATCACGATCCAACGGACACTGCTCGAGCTGAAAATGGGTGGGAGCGCAGCGTGGGTGGGAGGCTTGAGCACGGGTGGCCGCGGCCCCCTCCCGCTCGCCACAGGCAGCAAAGAATCTATGGCACGCCATTGCAATCTGTGCAAGCCGGGGAGACTCTCGGGGGCCAGGACTGTTTTGCATCCGCAACTCTGTGTGATGACTCGACCCGGAGCTCCGTGCGACATTGACTGGCTGGGCGAGGCACCTCGACCAAGGGAAACGAGTCCCGAGACAATCACGATCCGAAATCTAAAAACTCGAGCAACACCGAATTTTGAAACCCTGGCCTTAGGCCAACACAAACCTGTCCAGGCTACGAAACGAGTGGTTTCGCAAAGCCTGTTGGAAACACTTAACTACCAGCCTACACAAGTCTTTGGGATACGGTTCTGCAATGTGCGTCCAGAAGGTGCCTGAGGCGTCTTTGCCTTCGAGGATCTGATGGGGGCGGCGGCTGAAGCTGCAGACACCACGACCCGAACATTTACACGGTAAGAGAGGGTCGAGGTTGAGATGGCAATATACGAGCCGAGTGCGCTTTCGCCACGCGGTCGAGAACGCACAAAAATCAAAGTCTACAATGCGAGTGTTACGAATGCGACTGAGATGGATTGCACCTGGGAGCTGCCACAACCAAGAGGTGCTAGGGTTCTCAATTACAACTGGTATGTTCAAACTGCGCGCTAGCAAAAAGAGAGAGAAGCTAAAAGTGGCAAGCGTATTTCCTCTCTCAACCTTGAGCTGGTCTCCCGGCGACAGGCCTGGCAACCCCAGCGGGAACTGTTTCGTCCGAAGGGGCGGTGGCCCGTTGGGCCGGTTGCGGGCACGGCTCATCGACTGGCAGGGCGTCGCAATCCAGATTGCGGCAATGAGCCGACTCCGCACCCAGCCCCTCACCAGCTGCCTGATGCGCTTACGGAGGAGGTCGCTGTCGGTGTCGTGGCGAATGTCCAGCTCGAAAGCGGCATGCTGCGACTGGAAGCGCAAGCGCCATGCCGCGGACATCCGCCCAGAGCCGCTGAAGACTTCCAGGAAGACGCCGGCCCAGGCGTGCCTCACCCACGAAGCCAGCTCGCCGACAGGGTGGCGCCAATCCCGCGGAACGCCTGCTCGGCTTGGAGCTGCAGGGCGCGCGGGAGGCGGCGCAGCTGCTCCTGCACGCGGCCGCCCTTGGCGTAGCGCCGGAGCGCGGCATCGGTGGACCACCTGCCGCGCTTCTGGATGTCGCGGAGGGGCCGCGCCGCCGCGTACAGCTCGTGGCTCGCGCCGCCGTGCCGCAGCTGGTGCAGCGTCAGGTTGCCCAGGACCTGCAGGCCGAGGTCGGAGACGGCGGCCTTGAAGCGGTAGTTCCACTGTGCGTAGGTGACTGGGAACAGGCGGTGGCCTGCGGGCGCGCGGCGGTGCAGCTCCTGGACGAGGTGCGGCATCCATGGAAAACAGGTCGAGTCCACCAGCAAGCTCTCGTCGAACACACCTGTCTTGGACGGGGTCTGCCTCTCGAACAGATGGAGGACCACGCACCAATGGTGCATCGTTGTGGCTGAGGTGAACCCTGGTGGGATGAGCTGGGCCTGCACGAGCTCCAGCGCCTCTCGCGGCCTCAAGTACAGGCCGAACGCGAGCGCGGTCAACCACGCATACATGGCCAGGCCCCTGCGGCACAGGACCTCCACGATGAGGCACACCACGGGCCAAGGGAGCGGCAGGCGCGACCGCGGCGGTGCCAGGCGCGACCAGCCCTTGGCAGCCCGCGCCGCCCGCGGCAGGCGGCCCTGGCGCGGTCCGAGGTCCGGGCGCACGAAAGCGAGGGCCGCCATCAGCTTCCAGGCGTCGCTGCTCTCGCCCCCGTCCAAGAACTCCTCGTGAAAAAACAGCACCAGTGTCTTGTCCACCTCCGTCGGCGTCCCCAAGGAGTGGCCCCGCTGGCAGGCCCACAGGCTGAAGGCAGCGTGCCGGCGCTCGTAGTCCGCCCTGGTCGCATCCCCCACTGACTGCTCCTCCAGGAAGGTCAAGCCCCGGCGGGGGGCCGAGGGCGGGAGTGCAGGGAAGCGGCTCGCCCTCTCCTGCCGGCGAACAGCCCGGCGGTCGCTCTCGGCTGGGCGCGCCACTGTCTCTGACGCCACGCGCGGCCTGCGCCGCGACTGGCTGGCAGCGGCCGCCGCCACAGCAGCCGCTGGCCGCTTGCGAGACCGCAGAGCCGGCGCAGACGGCATCGCCATGCAGCCGAGGGCCGACATCGACAGCGGCGCCGCCATCGCGTCGGAGAGCTGCCGCTTGGGCCGGCGCACCGGGCGCGGCAGGCCCTGATGTCTTGGCCCGCGCGGCTTCGGGGATATCACCAGCCTGGGCACGAGAGGCAGGGTCGGCGCTGTTGTGCTCGGATGGGACCCAACGCCAGACTGCCGAAGACCCCGAGGCTAACAGGAGGGCGCAGGCCTGGCGACAAATCCGCAAAAGCGGGGGCGACGATGATCTGCCTTTGAGCAACGCCAACACTGGAGCCATGGAGTCATTCAAGATGATGTGCGTGGTGTTGAAATTTCGAGCGGCTCGCAATCGGTGCTTCAAGCATAGGACTAGCGCTCTCCCCTCCAATACCACCTGCGCCTCCCTCCTGGTCCATGGTGTAGACAAAACCCGATGCCATCCTTCCGCCCAAACCACCTCCGGCACCTCCTCGAACATGACCTCCTCCTCACGATTAAGCTTCGGCTCGACTCGGAAGGGGAAACGCTGCTCCATGGCTGCTGCTATGACTGCTGGATCTCGATCGTGCTGCGACGAGGCGTGCTTGATGCATGATGCGGTGATATGCTCAGCTTGCTTGCTCTCCCGGGCCAAGGCCTTGTCCCGCGGGGCGACCTGCTGCTCTCCATCACGACTGAACCTCCATCGCTCGTTGAAGATAGACAGTCGACGGGCTTGATCTGGGGTGATGGTCTTCTCAGTCACTCCTGCACCCCACCACGATGCGTCCACGCAAGATACGACTGGCGAAAGCGGCCGCCCGGCGTCTCGGAAGCACAGGGGCAGCAGCGCGCGGCACCAGGTCAGCTCTCGCCTCACTGCCGGAGTCAGCCGCCGCCTCTCGCGGCCGCCGTCCCCCATGAAGCCGTATGCGGCCCCCAGGCAGCTCAGCAGCTCGCGGCGAATTAGCGCCCTCGACGTGAAGTGAGATATCACCTTCATCATGGTGTGGCCACTGCACCAGCCTCGCTCCAGCAGCTCGCCGATACCCAGACGAAGACGCCAGCGGAGGCGGACGCTGAGACCGATCACGGGCTTGTCCTCGTCGAAATGCCAGCCCAGCGTGTCGCCGCCGACTGATGCCTCCACTGGGTGAGTGGGCAGGCTTGAAGCCGTCAGCTCCTTCTGCGCTACCGCAGCCGCGTCGTGTACCTCGCTCAACGTGTGGGAGAGGGCGATGAAGTTGTCAACGTAGACCGTGTGCGCCATACCTTGCTGCAGGACAGGCGCGGGCCGACGGTCCACGAGACGACGGCCAAAGTGGCCAGGAAGGGCCCGAGCAGTCACCGCCTCGTTCAAACTCTGGCAGATCCACAGGCTGATGCTCCAGCCCATCGGCGGGCACCTGAAGCACGGCACGACCCAGGACGACGGCCGCACCGCCGACCCATCGGACAGGTGCGTGAGTCCGAGGTCGCCAGCCTTCAGCCTGGGCAAGCCAAAGTAGCGGCGAAGCCACGACGGAAGCTCGATCTGGTAGAAGGCGTCGCAGATGTCGACGCCCCCGATGCTGATGGGCTCGTCGCCGTCGACCGAAATCTGAGCGAATGCAGACCCCGTCGCCAGCTCCACGGAGTCGGCAGGCGCGAACCTGAGGGATGCACGGCGCCCATCGAGGATCATCCGCAGCGACCCGTTCTTCTTGCGCACGAAAAACATGCCAACGCAACACTCCGCCGAGCTGTAGAAGTCAACCAGCCCGGCGTCCAAAAGCCGCCGCACCACCATCGAGTAGAGGCGCGGGTTGCGGAGAGCTGGATCCGTGTAGAGTCGTCTCGGACCTGCCTCTCTGATGCGCTCCAACCCCAGCTGTCGGGGCAGGAGTAACTCTTTCAACCGATGAGCGATATTCTGGCCTGCCATCTCGTCGATCGTCTCCAGGGCGGCGGGTGGGCTACCAGCAGGAGGCAATGAGATGGAGTCGACGAGGTCGAAGCTCACCGGGGCAACCAACGTGGCGTCACCCTCGTATGATTGAGATATCCGGAGCTCCTCAAGGGCCCCTGGACCGTCCAAGCCTTCCGGGCACGGGCCAAACCTCAACGCGGCCTGGCGGAGCTCCGAGAGGACGAGGGCGTGGCCAGCTGCAGGCGCCGACGTGCCGGCGGGCGCTTGACGGCACGCCGCCGGCGGGCAGCCCCAAAGCTCGTTCAGCGCGTCGGTCATCTCGTCGACCATGCCGCGAACGTGGGACCGCTTCTCAAGGCGCCTGCGCACTGACCTCGATGGCAGGGTAGGTGTAGAAGGAGATGGGGCCCCAGCGCCAAAGCGGGGCAAAGGAAAGAGATCACGCTGGCGAAGATCGGCGCTGGAGTTGGAAGCCTCATGTACAGGTAGATCTGCTGCACCCGCGAGGCCCACGGGCGCCCCCTCTCTCGACCTGGCAGGCTCCTGGGCGAGGGGCTCCCAGAAGCCGTCCGCGTAGCTCATGATGACAGAGCGCGACGCTCCTCTCGGGCCTTCCTGATCTGCTTCAGGATCCCTGCGTCGCGCTCCGCCTGCTTGGAGACATGCTCCAGTAGTAGCGGGCAAATCATCGAGCGGCCGTCCTCCTTGGCCGCCCCGGTGAACACCGCAGCTTCGTCCACGATGCCGAATCGGTGAAGCCCTCCTCCACGCCCTCGGCCCCTCTTCTTGCCGTCGCCGTCGTTGCCGTCCTTGGAGCCCCTCGACTGCTGAGCCTCGAACTCCATGGAGTGGATGTACTCGTAGAGCTGCGCCTGTCGAATGGCCAGCTCCGCCCCGACCAGGTCGGGGAGGTTCACCTGATCCCAGCACGCGAGGTGCTCTATCATCTTCATGATGTTCTCGTAGTGGGCGACCCCGTAGTCCTCCTTCGTGAGGTGGTAGAAGGACACGAAGCTGTTGTAGTGCTCCACGGGGCCGCCTCTCTTCCTGTCGATGAACTGGGCGCACCACAGCATGGTGCGAGGACCGTCGAGCAGCCACCCAGGGATGATGTTCTCCACCATCATCGGCACCGCGTCGCGCCACGCCAGACGCTGCCTGGAGCCGTCAGGCCGAGGCGGCACGCCCAGCAGCCTGATGTCCGCCCCGCTCTCGGCGCACCGATACACCGAAGGGTCCATCGAGATCCGACGGATGGCGACCCACCCCGCGCTCAGCTGGATGAGTCCGATGTCCCCTTCAATCCGCTCGGTCCCGTTGAGCTGCACCACGTCGCCCCGATTGCCTCCACCAGTGCCCTCGATGAGCACCCAGGCCGGGGTCGGCCCCCCAGGCGGCCCAGCCGCGCCTGCCTCAGCCGGCGGCGGACCGCCAGCGGCGCCCGCTGGGGCGCCGGCAACAGGCACGGCTGCGCCAGCCGCGAGGCCCGCTGCAGGGACAGCGGCGGCGCCGGCGGCGGCCACGATCGCCAGGGGCGCAGCAGACGCCGCGCCAGCGGCGCCTCCACCCGCGGGCACGAGGGCGGCAGGGCCTGCGCCAGGGACGCCTGGTCCAGGGGCAGCAGCAGCGAAGTCGAACTCCACGTAAGAGCCGCCCGCTGGGAGCACGCGCGGTCGGCCAGCGGCGCGCTCTCGATCCAAGTACAGCTCGTCCGCCACCTGAATGAGAGCGTCCTGAATGGCGACCGTCTCGCGCCCGTTCAGCTCCCGCCTGAAGCGGTAGAGTAGGTTCGGGTCCACACCCTGGAGCGCCTGGCGAGTCGGGCTGAAGACCACAGTGACGATATCAGGATTGCCCCGACTGTACCGCTCCTCGTACACGTCATGGTCAGCACTAGAGATCAGGAGGTCCAGCGGGTCACTGCTCCCCGCTGCTGGATCCGCCAATCTGCCCCAGACCCTCCGCTGGTGCCAGAGCCGCTCTCCTCGATACAGCACCCAAGCCCAGCGCAGGACGCCGGGCGGTGGCGGCACTGTGGCGGCCATGGCGACGGCACACGAGGCCCTTCACGAGACTGACGATGCCGCGCCAGAGCTGTATCGTGGCCAGGACCACGTGGCCCAACAGCAGCGCCGCCCAGCTCCAGAAAGAACTCGAAGGCAGCTCCGCCGGCGCTGCCGCCGGCTCGGGTGCCGGTGGCGCCGCGGGCGCCGCCGGCGGCGGGGGCGGCGCAGGGGGCGCCGCCGGGCAGATCAGCTGCTCCTCCGCAGCACGGCAGTGGACCTCCCCACACGAGAGGTTCGGGCAAGACACCGACGGGCACGTCGGCGAGGCTGGGCACGAAGGGACCGCGGGGCACGGCGGCGCACGCGAGATCCAGGCCGCCAGCAGGTTGGTGGCGGCGCCCAGGAGCCACACGAACGGCTTGCCAACCATCCGCGCCTCTGCCTGGACAGGTGCCCCCAGCTCGCTGGATGAAAGGCTTGAGCACGGGTGGCCGCGGCCCCCTCCCGCTCGCCACAGGCAGCAAAGAATCTATGGCACGCCATTGCAATACATACATACCTACATACATACATACAATAATACATACACTTATATAAATGCATGCATGGATGCATTCATGCATCAATACATCCATCCATACATTCATATATACTTACAATCATACATACATACATACACACGTGCATACATACATACGTAACTGCATGCATACCTACATACAGACACGCATACATGCATGCGTACACGCATGCATGCATGCATGCATCCATACATCCGTCCAACCAGATACACATCTATATTATCATTCACACACGCATACACAAGCATGCGTAACAACTGTAGGTGTATACATTTATATATGTATATACATACATACATACGTACATACATCCAAACATGCATACATACGTGCATGTCTGCATATATGTATATTTACATGCATGCATACAGCAATATATATACATACCTACATACATACATACATACATACAGACAGACAGATAGACAGACAGGCAGACAGACAGACAGACATGCATGCATGCATGCGTACACACGTACACATATGTGTGCGTGTGAAAACCATACTGGGAGGGGCATACCTATCTGGACTCCGTTTGAAAAAAAATTGTCTGTGGGATCGTGCCAACAAATTGCGGGCGCGCGGCTGGGGCGGGACACGCATCGAACACAAATTGCCTGTCGGGCGAGCGTGGGGTGGGAATAGACGAAGAGCAAAAACCAAAAACGTTTGGCGATCCGCGCTGATTACTTGGATCTGCGCTCTACCCCCTTCCCTGGCGCGAGTAGCGCGCCAGGGGCGGCGCCGGAGGCGCTGCCAGGGGGGCCACAACACGGATCCAAGAGATCCGCGCGGAGCGCCAAAAGTTTACGTTTATACCTTTTTTCCTTCTTCGACGGAAAACCAAACTCCCGTTGCGGGGTTGCGCTCGAGAGCGTGAGCAACGGACGACTCGCCAGACCCCAGCAGGCCCGATCACCTACGTTCGTTAACCCGCGCAGCGCGGAGCGCCATCCTCGACGGGCACTCGGGCAACGCTTGGGAAGCAATTCCTGGGAGGCCTTCGTGAGAACGAGCATGGGCCGTCAAACCAGATTAGAGGAACAAAAAACGGCATCAACATAAACTTTCGGCGCTCCACGCGGAATTCTTGGATCCGCGCTGGACCCCCGTCCCTGGCGCGCGGAGCGCGCCAGTGGCGGAGCAGGAGGCGCCGCTGGGGGGGCCCGGCTCCGATCCAAGAAATCTGCGCGGACCGTCGAAAATTCATGTAGTTATTTCCACTTCGATTCAGGGGCCCACTAAGCCCGACCAGGCTGACGGTCGCCCAGGACTAAGCTGGGTCAAGCGGGACTCAAACAGATTAAACAAGATTATGCCAGACTGGGCGTGATCTCGACCACGGACTTACCAGCGCCGATGCTGACCAGGAGCTGCATCGTCACGGCCCCAACGAAAGAGACAACAACACAAAAGCAAAAGACTGAGCCCCGACCAAGACCAACAGCGCAAACGTCTTCGCGACCCGTGGGCGAGCCCGCAGATCTGCCATCAACGCCTTCACCCGCGATCAGCTCTGCAACCTCCTCCTCCATATCCTCCTCCATATCCTCCTCCATATCCTACTCCCCCTCCTCCTCCTCCTCCTCCTCCTCCTCCTCCTCCTCCTCCATATCCTCCTCCTCATCCATATCCTCATCTATATCCTCCTCCATATCCTCCTCCCCCTCCTCCTCCTCCTCCTCCTCCTCCTCCTCATATCCTCCCCTCCATATCCTCCTCCTCCTCCTCCTCCTCCTCCTCCTCCTCCTCCTCCTCCTGGCAACCAGAGCTGCGAGGAGATGCCAGGCTCCCACGGCTTGCTGCCGAGAGCACGGGGGCCGGCCCCCCCTCCTGCTCCTCCTCCGCGTCCTCCCTGCGGAGCAGCGAGCTCGCTCGTCGCCACCCTGCTACACCAATGGGCGAGCAACGACACGCATCCTCCTCCTCCTCCTCCTCTTCCTTCTCCTCCTCCCCCTCCTCCTCCTCCAACTCCTCCTCCTCCTCCTCCTCCTCCTCCCCCTACCACTACGCCCTCCGCGGTCTTGCCTGCACGAACGTCCGCGTTGACACGCACTCCAGGGGGAGCTAACCGCGTGCGTGTACATATGTTGCTGGCCTCTGAACCAAGTAACCGGCGGAAGCCTACGGCGCCATCACTGGGGGAACGAAAAATGGCGCAGACATCAAAACTCTGAGGTCCGCGCGGACTTCTAGGACTCGCGCCGGACTCCCCTCCCTGGCGCGCGGAGCGGAGCGCGCCAGGGGCGTCGCCGGAAGCGCCGCCAGGGCGCCCCAGCGCCGATCCGAGAAATCCGCGCGGACCTCCGGTGTTTCCTGTTTGTGTCATTCTTCGTTCCCGTAACCACAGCTTGACCCGTGGTTCCGGCTTCACCGGCTCGCGCGGCGCGCAGGCCAGCCACGCGGTCAATCCCGAGCGCCGCCCGCAGCTGCCACGCTGTGGCCCGCTGCAGGGACACAAGGCAAAGGCGCATAGGGGGCGTCCCGCAGTCTCCTGCTGCAAACACTTGGCCCCAGCGATGTATAAAGACGCGGGGAGGGGGCAGTATCCCCCAGGACCGCGGAGCTGGGCTCGCGGGCTCACCTGGCCACGAGCTGCCCAGCGACAGCAACAGCGCCGCTGGTCTCCTATGATGGGAGCCAGCAGGGGGGCACTGGCTCCGGAGGGGAGCGACTACTTGGAATCGGCAATGCATCGCCCTCCTGGGCGGTGGTGAGCACGGGCCCCGATTGGCGATGGATGGGGCGATTGGGCCCCCCTAGGCCATGTCCCACCCACCGCTGCCAAACATGCATACACCTCCCTCCCTCCTCCTCCTCCTCCTCCACCTCCTCCTCCTCCTCCTCCTGCTTCGCCTCTTCCACTACCACATCATCATCATCATCATCATCATCATCAGCATCATCATCATCATCATCATCATCATCATCATCATCATCATCATCATCATCATCATCATCCTCATCCTCATCCTCATCCTCATCCTCATCATCATCATCATCATCATCATCAACATCATCAGCATCATCATCATCAGCAGCAGCACCGGCAGCAGCATCAGCATCATCAACATCACCACCACCACCACCTTCATCATCATAGTCGTCTTCATCATCATCATCAGCATCAGCATCATCATCGTCATCATCAATCATCACCATCATGATCATAATCTTCATCATCAACATAATCATCATTAGCATCACCATCAACATCATCATCATCGTCATCATCAGCATCAGCATCATCAGCATCATCAGCACCATCAGCATCAGCATGATCATCACAATCATCTCATCATCACCATCATCAGAAGCATCACCACCAACATCATCACTATCAGTATCATCAACCACATCACCATCACCATCACCATCACCATCACCATTACCATCACCATAAACATCACCAGCATCATCATTATCGTCAGAAGAATCAGCATCATCGTCATCAGCAGCAGCATCAGCATCATCATGTTCAGCAACATCATCACCATCATCGTCAGCATCACCATCATGATCATAATGAGCAGCATCAGCATCATCATCAGCATCTGCAACAGCATCATCACCAGCAGCATTATCAGCATCAACATCGTCATCATCATCATTACCATAAGCATCACCAGCATCAGCATCACCACCACAACCATCATCATCATCGACCGCAGAACCATCACCATCAACATTACCACAAACATGACCAGCATCATCTGCATCATCTTAAGCATCAGCATCCGCATCAGCATCACAATAAGCATCGCCAGCATCATCATCAGCATCAGCACCAGCATCAGCACCAGCAGCAGCATCATCATCAGCATCATCAGTTGCATCATCATAATCAGGAGCATCAGAATTAGCATCAGCATCAGCAGCAGCGACACCATAATCAGCATCAGCATCATCATCATCAGCAGCATCAGCGTTACCATCTAAAGCATCATCATCAGCAGCAGCATCAGCATCGTCATCATCATCATCACCATAAACATCACCAGCATCAGCATCACCATCACCATCCTCATCATCATCATCATCATCCACATCACCATCACTATCACCATCACTATAAACATCATCAGCATAAACAGCATCATCATAAGCATCACCATCACCATCACCATCACCATAATCATCATCATCAGCGTCATCAGCATCATCATCATCAGCAGCATCAGTAGCATCATCATAACCAGGAACATCCGCATCAGCATCAGCACCAGCAACCGCAACAGCATCATCATCACCATCATCGTCGCCATCTGAATCATCATCATCATCAGCATCAGCATCATCATCATCGTCATCACGACAACCACAATCATCATCATAATCATCATCATCATCATCATCGTCATCAGCATCACCACAATCATCACCATCATCATCATTTCACCACCACCACCACCACCATCCTAACCATCATCACAATCATGGCCGTCACCATCGACATCACCATCACCAGTACCTCACCATCCTCCTCCGCGTCATCATCATCAACATGTTCATCATCAGCCTCATCCTCATCATGTCCAACTCCCAGTGAGCCTCAACGCGGGAAATACTGCGGGACGTCGGGTTTCCTGTGCCGAGCTCTCCTTGTGCCATATTCGTGATAACAACGTTGTTCGAAATCGTCGTCAACATCGTCGTCCTTGTCATCGCATTCGCCGCCCATCATCATCACCACCGCCCATCACCATCAACATCACCCGCATCATCAGTAAACAACATAACCATTCATCCTGCCTTGCCCCTCCTTCCTCCCGTCCTTTATCCTCCCTCTGCCTGCTCCTCCTCCTGAGTACGCTCGCCGCGCCACTCCACCCCGACTGCGCGGCTTTCTTCCATTCACGCACGCCTCTTCCAGATGCCTTGGGAGGTCGGGAGCATGGCGCAGAGCGTCTGAAGGAGCCTCGCGCCCACGGCCCCGCAGCTTTGCTCAAAGGTGTGGTGCGAGGTCGGTGGGCCGATCGCCCGGGCTCATACCGCCAGCCCGGTCTTGGGGTCGTACTCCGCCTCTATCAGTATGCCGTCCTGTGGCCAAGCGAGGCTGGCCGCGCGGAGCCCCTGGAGAGCAACGGCAGGACACGATTCACTGCAACGGGCGCCAGGGATGCAGCGCGCAACAACCCAAGTATACCACTACGACTGAACCTGCGCCTCACCAGACCCAAACTTGCTATCGCCACACATTGTTGTGTTATGCCATGGGCAGGTTTACGTATAGTCTTACAGTGCCAACGCATGGGTTCGATATCCTCAAGGCCTATTGGCGCATGGTTGGGCGCATGGGCTTGCGCGACTGGACACGGAGCATAGCACGAGAGCGCAGACGTGCTTGTTCGCAAATGGGTCTGCGCATGGTGATTTTCCGCACACGCTTGCGAGAATCGAGGAGTAATATAGGAGTAGAGGAGGAGCAGGAGTGTACTGAGAGTAGAGCAGCAGCCAACACACATGCAAAACAACGAATAGACCAGACTGCGCTGACGGAGTGCGGTTGTACCCACCCATCCACCCGATCGCAAACCTGTACTCACTTATCACCCATCGCTGCATCAAACTCCTCCTTCACATCAGAGAATATGACTGAAGTGTATGTGTGTGTGTGTGCACGCGTGCATGCGCCAATACGTGCGCAAGGCCACGCCAGCAGATGAACACCAATATCGAAACACCCCTTGGCAAGATGAACGTCATCCAGGCTGTGGGCGACACCCGCTTGCAAACCCACGGCCCATGATCTTGGCGAGCGCCAAGGCTGGATCTGGCCTCGCACCAAATGGTGCAAAACATGCACCTGGCTATGAATGTGTGAATGCGATGTATACACATGTTGTGTATATACGTATGTTTATATGTATGTGTGCATGCATGCATGAATGCATGTATGCATGTGCGCATGTATGCACATGACCATATTCAAAAGTGTACGTGAATGTGTCGCAGGGCCCAGAGCATGCAAAAACGTAATGGAATATGCCGGCGTCAGATGGGCAGCCTGGAACGGCCTGGTCGAGAAAGGTTGTGACAATAAGAATCATACTGATAGTGCTAGCAGGCCGTGAGAAGCGTAAGAGTGGAGTAGAAATCAAGCTAGCCAGCTTGAACGAGTCAGCTGGCCACGCCTACTCCCAACATCCCTCCCATGGAATAATAGCCCATGCTGGCGCATAGGGATATTGGGAATGGCGCGCGCGTTCGCGCCTTTCGAACGGGAGGCCCTCGCACGCGGCCCCGCGGCCGACGACCTGCGGAAAGGCGCGCGGGCCACACGCAGACGGCAGCGCAACGTTCAGAAGATCCTTGCGCCGCAATCCGGCGAGAATGCCACTGAGACATCGAGCGCGCGGCCGCATTCGAGATGAGGTCGGCGAAAGTCAGAGCACGAGCCGCGCCGAGGAAGTAGCGCTGCGTTTTGGCGAAATCTGCGCGGCGCTTGGGCGAGAACGACATGTCGCCCGCTCTCGCGCGGCCTCGCGGGGCGAGCGAGCAAGGTGCGCGCCGATCCCTGGCGGGAGGGCCACTCTCAAGAGCAAGCCTGCACGGCGCCTGGGCGAGGGGCATTGCCCGCTTGCGCAGATCCCCCAATCCCAACGGCTGGCCGAGCGAAACAGGTGCGCCAGAATAGAGACTGAGCCGAGCAGGGGGAAGATAGGAGCGCAGTTAGAGCATAGCAGGGTCAGATTAGGAGTAGGGGAGGGCACTGCAGAAACTACTCAGGAGCGCAACAAGGCGACCTCCTCCTGATCATTGTTTTCCCTCCTCTGGTTCCTGATCCTCCCCTCATCTCGTCCTCCTCCTCCTCGTCATCATCCTCATCCACCAGAACTCAAAAAGAACACGGTCATTCTGCTGCGGCGACGAGGAGCCTCACATCGGAGACACGGCGAAACAACACACACACACAAAAAAAGACGTGGCAGTTCCGATCTGGCCGCCAGCACCTTCGGCGGCGGCATCAGCAGCTGTCGGGGAGGCGGCCCACGAGATCCAGGGCAAGGCGGAAAGCTCCGTCGGCCCCAGCGCTGGGATCGGTGTGTGTGTGTGTGTGTTGTGTGTGTTGTGTGTGTGTTGTGTGTGTGTGTTGTGTGTGTGTGTGCGTGTGTGTGTGTGTGTGTGTGGTGTGTGTGTGGTGTGTGTGTGTGTGTGTGTGTGTGTGTGTGTGTGTGTGTGTGTGTGTGTGTGTGTGTGTGTGTGTGTGTGTGTGTGTGTGTGTGTGTGTGTGTGTGTGTGGTGTGTGCGTGTGCGTGTGCGTG